>VUYV01000118.1:2467391-2494592 GCA_008711295.1 Anarhynchus alexandrinus | reverse complement strand
GGGGCCTCCTCTGGCCCCGCTCCAACAGCTCCATGTCTTTCCTCTGTTGGGGGCTCCAGAGCTGGAGGCAGCACTCCAGGGGGGTCTCCCCAGAGCGCAGCAGAGGGGCAGAATCCCCCCCTCGCCCTGCTGCCCACACTGCTGCTGATGCAGCCCAGGATGCGGTCGGCCTTCTGGGCTGCGATGGCGCATCGCCGGCTCCTGGTGAGCTTCTCGTCCATCAGCACCCCCAGGGCCTTCTCCTCGGGGCGGCTCTCCAGCCATTCCCCGCCCAGCCTGGAGCTGTGCTTGGGATTGCCCCGACCCCGCTGTAGGACCCTGCACTTGGCCTGGTTGAACTGCATGAGGTTGGCACGGACCCACCTCTGCAGCCTGTCCCGGTCCCTCTGGATGCCATCCCTCCCCTCCAGCGTCTCTGCCTCGCCACACAAGATGACTTACTGAAATAACTAACCTCCACCATAGGTACTCTGAGGTATGATAGTATTTATTTCCATGGAAAGTCAGGAATAATTCTACCAGATGAAACCTGCAAGTTCACTCGGGTCCCAGCCTGGAGTTTAGCTGGCAATATACACTGGGAATGCCACGGCGCCGCAGGATGCCTACAGCCACGGCTGTGTGGGCAACGGGACGGGATATGGGACAGAGGGCATCCTGCCACCCTCTTTTCTTGGAACATTTCATGGGCTGAAAACAGTCGCAAGCCCACAAGAGGCCAGGGCAGATGCTGAGTTTGTTTCAGCTGCATATGTAAAAATCAAACAGCATGGTGTCTTCCTGCACCGCCACTGCCGAGGAGAGACAGTAAAGCCTTGTGAAGCAGAAATGGAGTGAAATACTTGGCTGGATGCTCATATTATGTAAATTCAAGCTTGAAAGCTTTAAGTATTTTTTTAATAATGTCACACACGTGGGGCTTGTTAAGTGTTACTGACTACTCCAGCGATTCTTAAGGAATTAGGAGGGCTTGCAACTCTAGAGCAGAAACTTAGCCACTACAGCTAATTCTTATAAGCACCTTGTGGATTGTGTGTGTTTTGCAGACATTTACTGAAGAATTTGGATACTGATTCCCCCCCCAATAAAAAAAAAAAGAGAAAAGAAAAAAAAAAGAGTAAGCATTGCTGTGAAACTGCAATGCTGCTCAGAGAAACCTTGATGTTTTTACCAGTATTCCCAGGTACTTTAAGGCTAGGTGTGCTTGAAATTGAAGTCTAGGAATTAGAGAACACAAACTTCATTTATTCAGGAGCAACTGGAAAACGTGAATGCGTTTCCATGGAGATGGGGTTATTTCCTTTCCCACAATTCAAATCTTTTCCACAGGTCCTGTTTCATTCTGGTCACCCTAATGTTTTGTTGAGGAGAGTTTTTTGGATTTTGATCTCAAGAGTTGGCCAAGCTCCAGGCAGAACAATGAAAAAGTCATAAATCACTTTAATAGATACAACAAGAAGGAAAAAAAAGGAAGGTAGAGAATTGGAGGGACTGGAATATGGCAGTCCCAGCACATCCATCAAACACAGAATACTCTTCTTGAGGTACAGGAGAACACACCAATTATAAAAAGTTTAGACCTTTGTGGTGTTATAAGGGGTTCTGGTGCCCGAGATGCCGTTCAGATTCATATATAAAACAAATATTTTGATATTTTCTCCAAATTATGGTGCTAGGGAATGTTCTCTGTGCTTTAACTGCTATCCCATGACATTAAGCTTACAAACCTTAGAGCCACCTCGACTAACTCAGAGCTGTGTGGATGTGGGATTCATCCCACCTACCTTCAGCTGCCCAAACTGTGGCCACATAGGCCATCTCGGTAGGGAAGGACAGATATTTCTGGGGAGTGACTCCGCCCTATCTGAGATACTACCTTCAGAAGATGGTGACAAGGATCATGGAATCATAGAATCACAGAATGGTTTGGGTTGGAAGGGGCCTTTAAAGATCATGTAGTCCAACCATGTTCTCCGAGATGGAAAATTTTTAGGAATCAAATGACTCCTAAGGATAAAATATCTTCCTGAGCTGTGTACAAGTAGCACATGCACGTGTATCTGATCTCATAGAGTTAAGTAGATAACGGAGTAGTAGTGATACTCCCTATCCAATGCCCATCACCTGAGTGAGCGGTCGTGGTACATTGCTGGTAGGCTGTGCCGTCTGGCTTGTTCAGGCATGTCTTATTGAGTGTTGGGTGTTATTTACAGATAATGTGCAAAATGTGAGTGGGTCTGATGGCTTTGACCACTTGCAGCTGCTGGTGCTATCAGCAGAGGCCTGTAGCAGGTGCCTAGAAGGACAGTTTGGTTGTTAGATTGTGTTCATGCCATACCCCTTTCAGCAAATCTAAAATGGGTTCGTAATAATTTTTAGCAATGTACAGGGGACCAGAAATTACAGAGTTTATGTGGAGAATATTTTTATTGAAGACTTTTTTTTTTCATCTCTGCTCTAAAAGTACAGTATACACAACCTTTCTCCTCAAAAGCTGATAAATGGTTTAGCCATTATTTAAACTTCGGGAAAAGGCAGCTACAGAAATAACATTTTAATGTATTCCAGATTAGACTTCATGCTATATTTGTAATAAAGACTTGTTTCCAACATTGGTTGGCAGATCACTCATATGGACAATTATCCAAATAGCTATTAGGATACGATTGCGCTCATTTCCAGGCAATGCAAGATTGCCAGAACTCAGCTTGGCTGGCGGTTGGATTTTGGTTTGACTTTTGGAGAAAACCACAAGAATTTGTCAGTCGTCTTGGCCGTAAGGGAGTCTTCTTGTCTTGAGGCTATTCTTTTTCCTCTTCAAATATAGAAGGCAAAACATGCTCTTGTTTGGTTTGGGTTCCTTTTTATTTATTTCAGTATCTCTCACCTTAGTGGCATCGGGAGGAGAAGACTCAGATGTGACAAGGTTAGGAAGTGAGAGACCTCTCCCATCGTTCACGGAACAGAGGAGGGTCAGTATGGGAAGAGCACATGTATTCTGGAGGGTGAAAGCTGAAAAGAATATCAAAGGTCATGAATTTCTTTTACTGGGGGAAGGGAGCTTAAGGGAGGGAATGCTTAATGCCAAGCTAAATCAGTGTTAGTTGGGAATGGAGACTCCCTCTCTTTATGCATTATGCTAATGTGTCGTTTGGCAGATCTGAATCATGCTGGCTGGTTTAGTCAAGAGCTTGAGTCGAAGAACACCAACTCCCTCAGAAGGAAAAAGATCTCTTTGTGCCAGGGAACATGTTCTGTGGTGAGATGATGTAATTGTTTAGGTCACAGATGCAGTGGTCAGGAAGCTTTTTCATATTGAAAGATAGGTAGGTCCACAATGGTCCATGAAACTTCAACTGACTCCAGCCATTCCCTTTGCTAGAGCTTAGAAGAGAAACAGGCTCATTATTTGTTGCCAGTCTAGCGTGGGTGCTGCTTAGAGCAGCAGAGAGAGGTCAGGGGTGGTGTGTCTCTCTATCCCAAGACTTATAATAGTTCATTTCAAGACCTTAATTAAGGTACTTCAGTGGTGATGCTCAGTGTTCTTCCCTTTGTAAAATGGAACCATATCTTAATCCTTGCATCGTTGAAATGAAATTTATGGATGATAATGTGCTCCATGTGACAACAGGGGACTTGATAAAGGATCCAAAGCTCCTTTGCTCTTCTGCATTTCTATAATCACATAAAAGGCTTTGGATAAACACACCTCGTTAGCTGCTAGGTGGTGGCAGCATTTTTGAAAAGTATCTTTCCAAATTCTTGTTTCTCAGGAAGAGCAGAAGGTCCAGAACGGAAGCATCTTTTTTCTCATTTGCTTATCATGAGTAACAACATATACTGTATTGTAGCTGAACAGTGAGGCACTGCTTCAAACACAGAAGCCGATAAACACAGTGGCAGTGAGGCTGGCGAAGATGAAAACATTTGAAGGAGAAAAATATCACAGGCCCTTTGTTAAATAATAATCTCAAGATCTTCTCTGAGCTCCAGTTGGGTCTCCCCGTAAAGACTTTTCCATGGGGTGAATACTGCAAGATTTAATGTCTAGAAATCCTTTCTTGCTGGCTGGGCTCCAAAACAATGACTGCACCAAAAGGGCTGAGGCATATCCTACCAATGGAGCAGAAAATTGCTTCAAGGCTAATAGCAGTAACACCTTGGCGGAGCAAACACTGTAATTAGCAATAAAGCAGCACCCATGCCCAATAGGTCTATTGTGTCCCATATACGATTTTGCTCTTCGGTGCAAAGGGGAAACGTGTGTGTGAGTGAGAATGAGCGCGTAGAGGTAATCCCCATCCAGGACGTTAATGATGAATGTGCTGCAGTTGGCATAAAGTGGAACATATGCCAAGATGAGGCCCTCTTGTTCCTTCCAATCCCCCACCTACATTCTCCCAAACACCACATTATATTTTTAGCATTTTTATTTTCTTGGAAAAATATATAAACTGCAGTTATAAAATGTGTTTAAACAAATGAAATGGAGCTAGCAGGTGTACAAAACGTCCTAAAATGCTTCCCATGGCTGCAGTTAAAAAAAAAAAAAAGTAAACTTAAACAGTTCCATAGTGGAAAAAAAATCTAGGTAGAGTATATAAATGTCATTTTTTCACACTGCACAGTCACTTTCATTTTTGACCTCTAAAATCCACCTAGAATCATTCTTGGTTTGGATCTTCATTTCTCACCCAGATTAAAGGGGTTAATTCTCCTATTGCCATCTGTGGGGAAATGATACCCCAGATTTACCACTGCTTTAAATTCAGAGATCCCCAGCACATCACGTGGAAAGCTAATCTGCAAAGCTGTGAATGTATCCTGCTATTTACTATTTTTATCATCTCCATGTTGAATCTGGAGAAGACTTGGATTAAGTTTGGAGATTATTTAATTTTTAGTAGAATAGGGTTGCATTTACAGGCGTAATCAAAACTGAAGGAGAGCTGGCAGCGCACATAAAAACATAAGCACGTATATAGAGATTTGTATATGTGTATGTATACATATAGAGAAGATGTCAGTCCAAAATAATTCATAATCAAAATACACCGTTAGCCAAGAGACAGGAGGCTGTGCAAAGAAAGAAAATAATTCATTCTAACTAGAGCTGGAAATAGAGTTTTGTATTGTACTATTGTACTTGTGCTGCCTGGTTTGGTGGAAATCCTACGGGAAAGGGACTCTTTGGGAGGTTAAAATTGAATGGGTTCTAACTTCTCTTTGCCCTCTGAAAGCTCAGAGGAGTTGATACCTTGAATTTTGGGTAAGGCCCGTCACTAGCTCTTTGTAACAATTGCTGAGCAGTTTTAGTGTAGGGAGGGAAGAGGTAGGCTTTCATTCAATACTGAAAAGGGACATTTTTATTCCTGGCTCTGAACATTTCTGTCTACCTACCTAAACTTTGGTAAAATGGTAAAATGTTTGTTGTTGTTTTTTTTTAAAATAACTCCCATCTCATAATCTTTTTTATCTTATCTTTGTCTCATTTTTGTTTTTCTCTTTTTCAAAATACGGGGAATTATTTTTATCTGTGTGTATGCAATTTGAATTCTGTCCACTTGAAACTGAGATCAGGATAACAGCCAGATATTTTGCTGCCCTGGAGATGGCTTTCTGGTTCATGCTGTCCTTTAAAAAGTGAGCTCAGAGAGGGACTGCACCACAGAAAGCAATAGAGAAGGAACCCATGGCCCCTGAGGTGAGAGGTACTCAAAGCAGGGGTCTTGATTCCAGCGACATAATCGATCCTATTTGGCACCTCTCCTGCTTTGGTTTTGCTACAGCCTACTAAAATTCACATTATTCCAGGAAGCCACATTCTAGAAATAAAGCCCCCATCCATTTTTAAAATTTCCCTTTGTAGTCTTCAGCTACACAGTGTGGTTCTCTCCCAGTCCAATAGCTGACTTTCTTTCCACCAAGGATAACAAAATACATTATTTTTAAATTAAAAAAAACCCTCATTTTTTTTCCATGGGAAATTACTCACAGTGCAGCAAAATGTGTCACATTCATATTTCCAATCTTTCTGAAACAGTTTGGTTCTCTAAGTAAATTTGTTAATGCATAAATTTCATGCAAGATCAAAATTCATTAAAACACATTTTCGCATCTTTGCTCATTTGTTTAAGCCTAAGATATTCTATTTAACTCTGATACAAATGTTGTATCAATGATTTTTACAGGAATAAAGCTCACAATCATTATATGAGTTATTAAATAAATATAGTTATAATTGCTATTGTTTTGACTCATTAAAACTTTTCAAATGAATACCAAATTTCAGCTACGCATCTCAAAGTATATTCTGGATTGATCTGGCCTGGAACAATTTTCTGAAATGTCTTGTTCAAATCCTCAATCCTCTTTACGTTATCGAACACCCCCTGTTGCTGTGGTGTGTTAATTTAGGTGTGATTCTCCAGCCCCACTCAGGGTGCTGATACGAGCGTTAACGTGCGATGCTGCCAAACGTGTGTGGATGGATTATTCCCGGTTGTGTGTCCAATTTTCTTTTAATGGGTCATTTTCTTCTGAACGGGGGATTGATTCCACCACTGCTCTACAAAGCTAGAGACCTGGCTTACATCTCCTGTCTGCTAGGTGGCTGCAAGTGTGATAGAAGTTCTTCAAATTGGTGGGGATTTGTTTAGAAACTGAAGAGGAAAAGAAATGGAAAAAAGGAGAGGAGGTTCAGTTGTGTGAGACACAGGGCTTCTGGCTGCGTAAGAGCGACCGCAGAGTGAGGCAAAGACAAATGACAGTAAATTAAAACATTTTTGAATGCAGAGGACTGTTGAAAATGTTTGGAGATGTCTACTCATCTAGTGTAACATTATCATTGTTCCAGCTTCTTCAAGCTTTTTGGTCTCCCCATCTCTGAACGGAATTACAAACCTAATTACCCGAAATGATTCCTTAAAGGCTGAAAGCCATCCGGCTCACCGCACTGACAGCCATGGGCTCGGAGAACAACTATTTTAAACTCATGATCCGTACGCGGTGTGAAGTTCGGCAGGACTTGCGGGGAGGCTGTTCGGAGGACTGGAGCTCTGTATTCAGGCCCGTCCGTGTGCGCAGACAAGTGAAATCTTTTCAAACAAACAGGGTGGAAATTCTTGGCTTCTCCAGGAACCGGCCTTATTTCCAGCGGATCGTGGTTTGGATTCCCAGCCTGCCCTTGGCATTCCAGTTTTCCCCCTGCTTGCCACAGCTAGATTGTGTTTGCTGTTTCTGGACCGAAATGCTGAACAAGATCCTGGTGCCTCAGGTAGGCGATGTTTTACCATGGAGGAAGAAATCCCTGTCTGAAGTCAGGGAATGGAACCTCCTAGTTAACAACTGGCAAACCTACAGGAAAGGAATTGAGCTGTCGTCAGTAGGTAACATATTAATGGCCGGTGTTTAATTTCTTATAGGTAAAACATAAGAATATGGTGGTCCTCACATTAGTGGTCTAACTACAGAAAAGTCTGTGTAGAAAGGTAGCACCGTTTCCTTCCATCTGCCATTAGGGGCCTTGCAGATCTGCCAGAAAAGGGAAAATTAACCTTCTGTGGAAATCCAGCAAAAGGCCTTTTCCCCTTTAAATCATTAAAGGAGAACTTAATGATGCATCAGTCTGCAGAGTGCGTTTCAGCCAGATGCACACAGGCGTTTGGGTGTTTGGCTGCTTTGAAGACACTGAAGCTCCGTATTTCCTCCGTAGACTGACCAGACTCACCGTGGAGAGTAATAACTACGTTTCCCTCTACGGTTTCTGAACTCGTAAAGATTAGAGGCCGTTGTGATCAGTAACAATATCTGTTGCTGAACTTAGCTCTGCTGTACCCAACGTGTGCTAGTTTCTCTGTGCGGGGCTGGCAAAAATAACGGCATCAAGGAGAGAAAGGAGACCCAGCCCTGCGCAGGGACAGACGAAAGACAACTGAAGTTTGGTTGACAAAAAGCTCAGTGGGGCATAAATGAATGGGTTATGATTTTTTCAAAATGAAAGCGACCAAAAAAAGAGAAATCCTGTCTTTCCTAAGACCCTTTGAAATGCTAAGACTAGCCAACAGATGCATGGTACGGCATTTTCATTGGCTGGAGACCAAATTAGGGACAATGCTACACATGAAACTTGCTCATTTGACCAATGTTATGCTTCATTTTCATCAGTGCTGTCCATGGAATATTAGATATTCTGGCAGTTATTTAATAAGGCAAATGCACACAAGGAGCCCTTTAAGGTAAAAAGTAAAATAATCTCTATTTTCTCTTCAGGAGGTTTTGGCAAATGGGAAAAGATGGAGAAAAGGGAATAAAAAGTGCATGTGAAACAAAAGTTTTAACAGTCTGTCTAACCAATTGGTATAATTAAGTTTTACTTCAGCCCTCAGGAAACCCCAGGGAAGTTTGTGGCATCCCAGTTCATGTGCATATTAAGTAGGGGATCATGTAACCCTCATGCAACGTTGGAAAGGGCTGGTTTGTAAAGAGTTATAGCACTCATTTATAGCAGTGTCAGTCTGAGGTAGCTCTGGACTGCAGCAGCGTTAATCCAGAACTATATTTGGTTGCACGAAGTTGAGTTTGAATTCACCAAAGTTCTCCAAATTAGAAGAGGAGGCAATGGAAATGAAGGGAGGCGCATGAGCCAAACCCAATGTCCTGACCAGACACCCCTCAGATTCAGTTAACAGTGGGACGTCACTCAGTATCCACGAGGGAGGTGTACGATGTGCTGTGAGAAGGTGAACGATGTTCTTCTGTTGTCCCACACAGAAGCAGTTCCCATTCTCCTCCCTGGACTCTGCTGCTAAGATGCAGAGGATCCTTCAGCACTGTTGGTGAAAAACCTGGAGGTGGTATCTGAACTGATGGAATTTGGTCCCACTTTCTGCCCCCGAGCCACTCTTCCCGTTTACATCCCTGAAAGGAGGTGGATGCGCAAGGAGGGCACAGGACCTCCAGGACTTCCTCGGAGGGCCCTGAGTGAGGTCTGCCACAGACTTGTCCCAACATCACACTGCCTTGTGAGTGTGTAACAGCTCTGCTATAAGAAATCAATATAATAAGGAGTAATTCCTTAAGATTGTCATTCATGGTGTCTCCCAGTGAAAAAGTAGTAATGGGAGTAACCTCTTCAACAGGGGTGACATTGTCCAGTAAGCAGATTGGTTGGCAAACCAGCAATCTTAGTTCCTTCCAAACATACTTACCTGCCCAATATACCCAATTCTGCTCCCCCTCCATAGGCTCAACTGCTTAAGTTTCTTAGAACACAGGAGCTACTCTCATGTCTTCACCAGTCCTTCTGTAATACCTAAAACTATCCGTTTACACCAACATTATTTCTTCCATTCAGTACTAAGGTAAATCCTCAGCTGCTGAAATCAGTCCTGTTCCACTGCAGTGAAACTGGATAAAATCTGCATTGGAACTCCTTTCCAAATAAAAAAATCGCTTTCTCATTCTGAATGAAGAGGAAAGCGTGAGAAGATACTGTGTACAAACTGATTCATGGCAATTTTTGTAGGCTTCCTGGGAAGATCTCAGTCGTGCTGTCTCATTGTGTAGGCAGGGGATTAAAGAGCGAGGAGGACGGAGGCTGCGAGGAGGACGGAGGCTGCGACTCGTTTTAACATGTACACCACTAATGAGATTCAAAGTTACAAATCCTAACCTTTACCTCTTCTTCCCTTCTTTAGCCCTCAGCCCTAAGCAGTCCCAAATATGATACAGCACTTTAGGAGACAAACATTCCTATGGTATTTCAAGAGTGCTGAGGTGGGAGATATAGATTTACGAAGGTCTTACAGCGGGGATTTTTTTTTTAGCCCCCCAAACAATGCTGTTATAGAACATGTCCTCACAAAATATTCAACCCTTGCACATTTCCATTTTGGGCTTGCAACCAGGTGTGTCTGAACTCTCTGCAGCAGGGTTTTACCCAGCGTGATTCCTGGAACGTAAATGCAGCTTGTCCCCATGTGTTTTCCCCAGCAGCTTCAGTTCCTGAACAAGCAGTTCTTTCCTTGCACGTAAGTCACCTACACGCTGGAAAAAGCCCAGAAGGAACCTGCAAATCGCTGCCTCGCGTAATGTCCTCCAGCATACGCAGGCATCTTCTCCTGGGTGTCTCTCGGGGCTGAGCTGTCTCAAAGGCTGGGACTGTGCACGGGGTTACGCGGTGCCCGGACTGGTTTTGACAGAGCACTGGGAACGGAAGGGGTAAAGGCAATGGCACCCTCTGAGCTCACTGTTGTGTGATCTAAATCAGCAAATAGTAAGTGGGAGCAAACAGGACATTTGCTTCAAAGCCCCCACACGTTAGTGTCCTGCTCCAGAGCAGCAGAGTCCACAGTGGTTGTTCCTTTAGCTCGGGCGGTAGCAGCGCGTTCCGCTGGTGCAGTGTCCCAGGATCGCTCCCACAGGTGACTTTCGGCTACGACAGCACTTTCACAGCTGCTTACTGAGATCGGCGAAGTCTCGCGTTTTATAAATGAGCTCTTCTGTACAAAAGCTGTTCAAGGCTGCTCTGCTGGGGCTGCCATGGCACCAGTTAGACACCTGCCACCCGTGGCTTCGTTTTGTATCATCTTGCCTCTTGGAAAGGTTGTGGACTGGATGATTTCTTGGGATCCCTTCAAGCCCTACCTTGTAGGATTCTAAACATCTTTATTTTCATCCCCATTGCATCGAATGTTTGTCCTTTTTGCTTTCCCAGGTCATTAGTCTACTCACTTCTTCTTCTAAGAAACAGCATGCCTTCCTAATGCAAAGCATTAAAGCCACCCCACTAATCACACAAGGGTTAAAAACATGATTGGTGGGCAAAGACCCCCCCTTTTTTTCTGCAAGGTTGGTTGAAATTGTGAATAGAGACTGACAGCTTGCCTGAGTGTTTGTGGTTCAATTTGAAACCACAAGACCTAGAAGCACATGGTTTAGATTCAGTGTCTTTCTCTAGCTAACACGAACCATTTGTTCAAGCAGCTTGGCTATCTCTTGGAGAATAGTTTTGCACCAGGATCAGCCTTGATTCACCCCAGACGGCCAAAGACGTTCAAATGGAAACCCAAAGAAAAAAAGGAAAAATTTCCCAAACAAAGGCTTGCATTTACTTTTTCTTGTTTATTTTTGCAGCTTGTAAAGGAGCTACTAATATCCTGGTTAAAAAAAAAAAAAAAAAAGAAAAAAAAAAGAAAATCTGAAATGCCAGTCAAAAGCAGCACCAAATTAGGTGACGTTTACTTCAAAAATACATTTTTCATTGACTTTTTTTAAGGCAAATTCCTGTAATGTCAAGGAGGGCATGGAAAGAAGAGACTTAAGTGACTCAAAAATATATTTTGACCAATCTTTTCAAATTTGGCTGTGTAAAGTGAGGCACGTAATCAGGCTAAAGTTTAGTCATTGAACTTTCACACATAAAGCCCTTAAATATACACCTAACACTAGTCATTTGCTTTAAGTCCACTGTCCATAGAAAACCATAAGTTTAAGTGCTTTATTGCTTCTAAGGAATTGCAGAGAGGTCAAACACCTCAGTGTCCAGTTGGAAAATTAAAATACCCAAGAAGGAATGTCCAGGCCGAGACGTTCTGACAGCTCCGGGATAGTCTCTGCCTGGACGCCGTCCTGTGCCACTGCTGGAGGTGCCCCTGCTCTGGCAGAGGGCGGCACTGGGGGAGCTCCAGAGGGCCCTTCCAACCCTGACCACTCTGGGATTGTGTGAAAAGAACAGCCCTTACAGCCTGATAGGAGGTAGATTATCCAGTTAAGTCACCAACTCTCATACATCAGCACAGAGAAAGACGGAAGACCTACATACTTCAAGACTGAAAGAGGCTTCCAACCACCACCAAGTACTGAAAAGGGAAGGTGAACGAAGACAATATTCATTTCCTCAAATGAAGCTGAGTACGGTATGGCTGGTTAAGCTGGACTTGCAGACATCTCTTTCCATCCCCAACAGCCCGTGGCAGCCCACGGTCGTTCTGTATCGCTCTCTGGTGGGTCCGTGCCGGGGCCGGTGGCTTTGCCCCACACCATCTCCCCAGTGGGCCGCACCGGAGGGTGGGAGCGCTCCCCTTCCCTGCTCTCGGGGACACGCGGGCTGACTTGCTCTGCTGAACCAGCTTGTTGATTATACGCTGGCACACACGCTGCCAGGAGGTAACATGGCAGCATTCAGACCCATTGAGAAGGGAAGGAGAGGTAATTCGATGAATTATTGTGGTGAGGCAATAAACCAAGTGTTCAGTTACCCCAAATCACAGGTATTAGGGCTGAAATGAATTCTCCTAAAACAATTTCCCGTCATCTAGCCCCCGGGATTATTTGTTTTATCTTTCTCCTTCTCGATATAAAACCAGTTCCAAGATATTACATTACAATACAGGGAACCACCTACTGTACTCGGAGGTGAAGTACCTTGGAAGAAAGAAAGAATGCTTCTCTGCTATGTCTCTCTATCTCCTAGTTAGGAATAAGTGACTGTAAAATCTGTGTATGTGTGAAACCACAATATATTCCCCTGTTCTGTCATTAAAAGCCACTCACAACATAAATGTGAATCGGAGGTGGGAGCGCGTTCACCAGCAGGGAGGAGCGTGCGATTATATACCGTGCGTTTACTTCCAAGAAAAGATTATATTTCTGGGAATTGAAAATAACGTATATTTTATTGTAGTATTGTGGGAACATTGAAAAGACTTCTAACGTTACTGCTTTTTAAGCTACTATATAATCACAGTATAATTTTTATTAACAAAAAAGACTCCATAACTTTAGGGACGTGCAGCAGTCATTGCAAAGCTAATGAAGTGAGCGTGAGGCTTTAAGGGCTGAGATACTCTGTAGGGGTATCAGGGAAACTGCCGTGGCAATTTTAAAGCTGAATAGAAATGCAGGTTTAAGGTCAACGTCTGTTCTTTAAGGCATTTGGAGCAGAGCTATGCGGAGCTGTTCACTGGAGACACGCGCGCGGTGAGTCCCCTTCTGTTCCACTGCCCTCCTGTGCCTTCAGACCCCCAGACGGGTCCCAACCCTGCGCTTGGTGATCACCTTTGGTGACAGAGAGGCCGAAAAGAATGGTGCTGTGCCATGGGTTTGTGTAGTAAAAGCGACTGTGCAAAATAACCTTCTTGAAATATCACGACCAGCGGTTGGAGTGAGCAAATGCTCATTGAGCCCTACAAAATTATCAAAACTAACACACAGTGCTGGGCGTAGGATGAATAAATACCATTCCTACCTCAGCTTGTGCTCCAGTGTGTGTGTGTGTGTGTGTGAGCTCCTGTGCGAGTGGCTGGGGAAGCTGTGCACAGGGAAAGGAGCACACACACCACACAAAAACAGTGCCAACAACATGGAAAGCCATCTAGGAAGACTGAACCCTCAATTTATGGAAGTGTCCATCTGACTTTGGGCAAGGACAGTAGCATTTAGAACACCTTCTTGCCTAATTTGCTTTTATATCTGTTTATTTTATTAGGACGCTCGTGGGTGCTTGTCAGTCCTCCCCATTGTGACTGCTGATGGCTTTTAGTTTCTTTGGTTACAGCGGGTTTTATTTCATGGATCAATCAAAATCTGCTGAAAAGGGAAAGTGTGGCCCTGACGTGTGCCGTGTGCTCGAGCAATAAATAACGCACTGCGCGGTGCCATGCAGAAAGGAGGCGGCCCTGGCAGGACGATGGGCTTGTTCAGGGGTCTGGTTGTGACTTGAAGAAAAGCGAAACTCCTTCTGCAGATGTGGAGTTTCCTTTACATAGTGTCACATCGTCGAGGCTGGAGTGGCAGCGTTGTGCTTCCGTGGTTAATTATTTTGCTGTAGATTTACAGTATAAAAAAAGGCATCATAACATACAACAGCCTCACAACATGACAGTCTTTTTTTTTTTAACTATAGGAAGGGTAAGAAATGCAAACTGGTTCATTCTTAGAGCGTTCTGTTTCCATTTAGTGTTTTGCTTGCAAACGTGGCTTCAAATGTCTGGGATTATCAGACTCCTTTTGATGAATGATATTATGACAAGTTACTTCTACTGTTTTTTCTATTGGGAGAAATCGTGTTTATGGAAACATAGAAGGGAGGAAAAGATAGATTCAGGTTTAGGTTTTACTTTCCTATAAATAAAGCCTTCTGAACTGTGTCTCATTTGGAAATGGAATCATTTTCTGTTAAGAAAAATAATAAAAAAAATCAGGATGATATTTTACTAAAATAAGATTAAAACAAAAAATATTAAATTAATAAAATGAAATAATATCACTTTTACCAGCATGGGAAACTTTTACTCTTAAAAAGCTGAAAGGCTTCAGTGTTACAGCTCTCAAGAGAGCACAGAAAAGTTTCCCTAATTTTAATGGAAGTGTGACTACCTCCTGTGGATAAGAATAAAGAGCCTGGTCTGCCACTTACCGCATTTGTTCATATGAATACAATTAGTTCGCTTCTTTGTACGATCAAGTGGTACCCAACAGAAACAAGCCCAATAATTATTTACAAACCGTGTGATTGTGGCTGTGGCCGTGCCTGTCCTGCACGTGGTGCGGTTATTTACACCGGTGCACGTGCATTACGCCCGTGGGGCAGAAGGCGCTGGAATGAAGAGCTCTATCAGGTGGGAGATGACCCAGTTGTGCGCGGGACACGCATGGCGCGGCTGCCTGGGAGCGGAGGGGACCGCAGGAGGGTGGTCCTGCCAAGCCCTGTGCCATTTTTCCCATTGAACCAGGTCAGAAGTCTGAGGAGCTGCTGGGTGCAAGGCACCGGAAAGCAAATAAGAAACAAAGCATGAACCCAACACCCTTAGTGGTTTTTTACCCAAGATGACTGCAGACCTGATTCTCATTCGGGTTATGGCTCCTTTTTGCACGTTACTGGAGCATTGTGCAGGGGGTTGGACCAGACAGACCTTTAAAGCTCCCATCCAACCCAAACCATTCTATGATTCTACTCCTTCTGTCCCTGCAGGCATCTGTCTGTTTGTCATGACACACCATTTCCCTTTGCAGCAAGACAGATTTTGGACTCCAGCCTCAATTACGATGGAAGTTTCAGCCCTACCTGATCATCAGTGCATTTCAGTAGTGCACAACATGACATCTTTGCTCGGAGGAAGGGGGATCTCCATGAAATAGTTGCAGTCGCGAAGCCGTGAAGAGAGGAGCTGGAGGCTTCAAGGTTTGGCCCAAGCTGTACGGTTTCGCGCAAGCTCGAGCGCCGTGGACATCCTCTGCTTTATGGTGGTGCACAAACACGAGGGAGGGTGCAAGGGGTGCCGGTGACCTCGGCCACCCCAGAGACACATTCGAGTCCAAGTTACAGCTGACTGGAATCCTGAGGTTTCGCTGGCCGGGAGCCAGCGTGAAACCCACTCGAGCCACCCTGGTATTTTATGACATTGTAAAGACGGTATTGTTTAAAACATTTCAAAAATTCTCCGCACAATCTGGCAGCCTTCCAAAACCGTCTTAAATGAGCCAAAACTATCAGCAGCCACCCACCTTCCTGTCCATTATCCTCTGATTAATGACATTCCACCAACAGGGTCCGACATTCAGAATCTCCCTGCTGCAGGACCTCTGCGTAAATATGATCTCTGAGACCTGTAAATTGTCTGTATAGCTTGCAGCTGTGTTTTATATGGGGGTGTCTCTTTGTCATGTGGTGACCATGCAGGAGGGGGCTCTCGGGGGGTGGAGAGAGACCAGGGCTTGCAGCATCTTGTAAAACCTTAATTAGACATAGCAAAGCAGGAGAAATCAAATCACGCTGGAGGTACGATACTCTGTTTCTGTGATCGTTTTTGTGCTCCTTATGCAGTCGCCTTGTACCTTCTGAGTCAAAACAGCCGTAATAAGAACAACCACAAGAAATAACTAACAGCCAACTCTTCGGTTGGAGTTAATTATTGAGCAGATTCAGCTCCATTAGGAAAAAGAACATCATTGTTTATTTCCTGTCATAGATGCAACACATAGATTAGTATTACTAATCATAGAATCATAGAACAGTTCGATTTGGAAGGGACCTTGAAGACCATCCAGTGCCACCCCCTGCCCTGGGCAGGGACACCTCCCACCAGCCCAGGTTGCTCCAAGCCCCGTCCAACCTGGCCTTGAACACCTCCAGGGATGGGGCAGCCACAGCTTCTCGGGGCAACCTGCGCCAGGGGCTCACTGCCCTCACAGTGAGAAATTTCTTCCTAATATTTCATCTAGATCTCCCCTCTTCCAGTTTGAAGCCATTCCCCCTCATCCTATTACTCCCTTGTAAAAAGTCCCTCTCCAGCTTTCTTATGATGGTGATTAGTTACAGGATCAATATTATTTAAGCATCTTGATCAGTGGCCATGCTGCTTCCTTATGCCATGTGGATGCAGGATATTTTCCAGGTAGGATGCCTGGAGACAGACATCACAGTCCCTAAATCAGCCCAGGAATAAGGAGAAGCTCTTCAGCAGCCAGTGCTGTCCTGTACCTGCCACAAATGCCCGGTACAGGAACAGGACAATTCAGAGAGTGCCTGGAGAAGTGAGATATTTCCTTAGATATATTGGACTTCAGCTGTGAACACTGAAAAGATTAGCTGAAATATCTCAGTTTCATTGGTAGATATGCCCCAGAAATTATGAGACGATGAATCAGGTATTGGGAAAGTGAAAAAAGACAGATGACCTTACCCTTTTCATTAATGCTCCCTCCAACCTGTAGGCTTATCTATAGGTAATTTTGATAGTGCCAAAACTAACTAACTTGTAAATGCACCCTTATCAGTGGAGAGGAGTTCATACAATGCCATTTTGCAGAATAAAGAAACACTCCTGCTAATCAAAATCTTGAATTAGCATTTTTCATCCATACGACATTTCCTTTTTCCTGCATGTAATATTGTATGACCTGACTGCCTGGAAAGGGGAAATTCAAAGTAAAACCATGAAGAAAAGACACAGTACTTTGAAGTCAGAAGTTCACACTTCGGAAATGTCTCAGAGTTTCTGCATTGCCCTGGGCATGCGACAGAAGATGAGCAGAACATCTGGTTTGTGATTTCATCAAGAGCTGGGCATTGAAATTCCTTTAAAATCTGGATGCGATGTGCCTCAGCTCTGACACAGAGGATCATTTCTTCATCATCATTCATTTTCCTAAAGCATAAGTTTTTTTGCTAAGTAGGCACAAAAGAGGCACGTGGTGGTACGCTGTGCAATTCCTACAGTAGCTTTAGGGTTTATGTCCTGGGCATATACGCTCACCTCCACTCAGAATTTGGTGTTATATGCTTATAGACGTGCATTTCTGGGTGCACGTGTACTCGACCCTTTCTTCGTGTGTTTATATGTACGTGTATATTCTCATGTCTATGGCAAATATAGAAAAAAGTATATATAGGGGCACATCATATGATTTTTAAGAAAGCTTTATTTCCATGAGAAGCTACAGAGTACATTTGCACTCAGCAGTGACTCATCTTTCGAGCTCTTTTTTATTTTTTTTTCTTACTGCCTAATCCAAGAAACTCTGACTAAGTCAGCTCTGCCACGTCCCAAGTGTAGCAGGGATTCCTCACAGTCCTTGATGCAAACAGAACTAGTAATTCTCCTCAGAAATAGCAAGAAATTGCTATTTGCGGGCTCATGCTTTACGCAATGATGACCTTGGCTGAGGCAACCCAAATGGAAAGGGCCGCGGCGCATGAAGTCAATGCCACTGTGGTAAATAAAGGCAGCGCCAGGAAGGCACAATTTCAACATCGCCTGGCAGATGGAGCGTAGCTGGGCAGGGGCACTCTGCGTATGAGCTATATTTTCTTAACAGCAGTCTGGGAACCTCATGGCACTATGTCATAGCGAGACAGTCCAGTTTTGTATCTCAGCTTGTTGATTTTATTATTTTTTTTTTAATATGCAGGCATTTTTAATGTTTTACACAGTCATTAAAAAGAACTATAATAAAAACTGGTGGGCTACAGAGATAGACTGGAAGCAGGAGGAGAGGTATTTTCAGCGGCCCTGGCTAATGTAACTTCAGAGGCTTTCAGGTATTGACTGAAAAAAATTTGAAAGAATAAAAAAAGGAGAGCCCATTTCAGCACTTTGGTTTGGCATTAAGAAATCACTGAGCGAGCCAGGTCGTAGGCTGTGATTTAGATGTACACGTACCATTTTAGATAGTAAGAGTCAAATTAGGTGCACGCCTGCAGCCCATAAAACCCAATTACATGTGTCAAGGTCTCTACCGGCAATCTTAACTCAATCAAAGTAAAGCAAAACGTAGCTCGGATTCACCAAAAAGGCTAACTGCCCTCGTGGCAGATTGCTCAGAGCACAGATTTACAAGGTTGACCTGCCTTTCTTTCCCTGTAAATCCATAGATAGCATCATGAGTAGCCACTACCCATCGAGTTGCCTGAGTTGACCAAAAGACATTACAGAACCAGGCTGGGAGAACCCCAGGACCCAGATCTGCCTTCTTCCCAGGGATGGGCGATCCAAGCAGGGACCCAAACCCCTCAGGGAATTCCTGAGCTCCCACTGTCTCTTGGAATAGGGGCACCACTCTTTAATGCCCACCACAGCTGCATTTCAGCACCCACCCATGGAATAGCTGTGATCGTCTCTGTGTTGGATACACACACACTTCCAAGACAGTTGCGTTTTCATCCCAGACCCATCCGTGAGGTAAGAGTGGATCTCTCAGTGAATTTGCCGTGTCTTGCTTAGCTTAATTCTGGTTTCTGCCAATGGTGGTTTTCCTCTCTGGCTTTTGCCATATCTGTTTACTGTGTGGCTTTGTCACTGCACAAGCTGTGTACTCATTATCAGATGAAATCAGGTTTTATTGGAAGAAATATTATCTCAGAAACACACTGGAGGTATATAAGCTCACTGTTCCTCCCTGGGTTCTCAGCTTTCTTTCATCAGGACAGTTTTGTTAAAATGATATTACCTCTCTTGGGCGTACTTCACAGGAGCTTTACGGTGGTGATGAATAAAACAACTGTGGCGAGACTGCAATAAATTAATTGCACCATTTTATATGAGTAAGAGAACGGGCAGGAGAGCTGAGCCTGAAACACAAATCTGACTATGACTTGGGATTCGTGGTTGAAAGACTGGTATGGAAAAGAGAAAAGATGTCATAGCGGGAGTGGAAAAGGGGTTTGGGGGCAAACAACAAAACCAGCCCAGCACCTTGTGGTTAATAATAAGCAATTCGGAGTCTCCATCTCCATTTAGCCCGGTACGTGGGAGATCTGAATTTCTAATTTAACAATTGCATGTTATGTTTTATCAGAGGCAGAAAGTTTTTATGAATCCATGTCTCTGCCTTTTATTGGCTGGAAACCGATTGTCTTAAGCGTGCTACGGGAGCCCTCCAGCACTCAACGACTTCTTTGAGAGCCGAGAGGGAGATGCCCATCTCTGTAGCTTTTGGTTTGTCTCGAGGAGGATCTGGGTGCTGGCACCGCTGCTGCCGGTCACTGCCTTCACTGACTAATTTAGCCATCGGGTCTGCTACAGCTCCCCGTGTTGCTCTGTTAGACTAAACACCAGTTTACTCTTACTCTGTAGTGGGTAATGCTGAATTGTGTCCAATTTAATGAATATATAACAAATTGCCCAATCAGCATGCGCAGGGAGGAATCAGAAATGATTGCAAAAATTGTCTGAGCCCGCGGAGATGAGAGACAACGTGTTGGAACGCAGTGTCAGAGCTCGTGCAGGGCCACCTTCCCGCCGCGGCAAGTCACTCAGGGAGAGCAGCAGAACGCAGTCTGGAGGCAATCATGAAAATCAAAGGTGAGCGTTGCGTACAGTATCAATCCAATCCTAATCCGCCAGGTTTATTGGCACAATAAAATACCCTGTCAAAGGGGCAGCCCCGTGTTTGCACGACGCCGCTCGCTCTGCGTGCAGGGAAGTGCTTTTTGTACCCAGCTCTCCCCAGGGCCGGTGTCATTTCTCGAGGTGGCGGCAGCAATCGGCATTGCCCTCCGCCTCTGCCCGTCCCCGAAGGACCGGGAGGGAGTGCTGGGGAGAAATCCAGAGCAAAGTATTTGTTTGATAATCCCAAGTTTATTTGCATAGGGAGGGAAGCCGACGTGTCGGACGCCATTGCATTGCCGAAAGGAAAACTGCAGACTGAAAAAGAACTGTTGTCAGTGAATGTTTGGGCAGGGGAGCATCTTGCAGTGGGAAGTCCCTGGACATGCCATGACACGAAGTCCTGACTATATTTGGGCTGCAATTGTTTTGTAATTGCGTTGCTGTTGTTATCCTGTGGTGTGAGAAGGCTCTTTAAAGGTCCCAGTAAGAGGCTTTACTCTTACGTCCCCTTTTTCTGGGATTTTTTTTTTTTTTTAGATTAACATGCCCATCCTTTGCTGTTGCTGTCTCTCAGCTGCTTCAGAAGAGGTAAGAAAGCAGCTTCCCCTATTGCCGTCGACAGTGCAGGGAGGACGCGGGGCGGGAGGGGAGGGGAAGGAGGTTTTGGTGGTACCGTGGTGGGTAACGAGATCTGTGACGGAGCTGTAGCGCTGGGAGAAGGACTGGCCCTTCCGCGCATGAGGCTCTGCTGATGGGGACAGAGAGAGGGGCTTTCAGTAGGGGCTTTATAGCGGCCTTTCACCGTCTGAAGGGGGACCGCAAGAAAGCTGGAGAGGGACTTTTTACAAGGGCATGTAGCGATAGGACGAGGGGGAATGGCTTCACACTGGAAGAGGGGAGATGTAGATGTCCTGGTTTGTTTGGCTATTAGTGCGCTGTCACAGCCCAGCTTTTTAATCTGAATATAGCGGCTATTTTAGATATTTTAAATTTTGTGTATAAACCCCTGAAATTTCACAGTTGTCAAGTGAAGCTGTGAAATTGTTTTTGCAGGATTTGGTCCGTAGTTGTCAGAATCAGATACTCTTCAGTGTCTGAGTTGAACACGTCTCACTGCCAGATAGGTAAGAGTCAGTGTCCTCAGCTTCCAAGGGGAAAAAAAAAAAAAGACCCAAACAAACCAGAAATGTAGGCACTGGGAGGATAGAAAAAGTCCAAATTTCTTTAACCTTTCTTTTTCGATTTTTAAAGACTTCCTGAACGGACTGGCAAATGCTTTTTCCAGCATTTCGTCCCAGGACAGGCTGGGAAGCGGGAGGTAGGATTTGGTACAGGGAGTTATGAAGTGTGGGGTGTAGTGACGATAGGCAGGTAACAACTTCTGGTGGTAATACCAGGGCACGTAATGGAGGCTGAAACCAGAAAAGGCCTTCTCCGTTTAACCAGAGATCAGTACGAGGGTTTGGTGCCAGCACACCGTCAGGCATCACCTGATAGATTACCTCTGATTGCTTCACAGGGCTCAGGCGCTGCCTTTTCTCTAAGGGAGCCAAGCGTTAGAAAAGCATTTGGATGTTGGCTCAGAAACAGACGGATGGGGAGATGACAAGGTTTCTGCTCGTGGAGCTGCAAAAGACGTAGGGAAAGTTGTACAGACTCTGGTGGGAGAGGTGAGAGAAACCGGCATCGTGCCCTACTCAGAGCTTTCCAAACCTGAGTTTCAGCCGGTATTTTGATGTAAAGTTTTCCTTGCTTTGGGTCACACGGCTCTTACACTTTCTGAACGTGTGGTCCAGTGAGTTATGACTTAATGCAGGGCACGAGGTGGTCGGGTCCAGCCGTATGGCAGCGGGGTCCCGTCCATCCCAACCCTCCTGCTCTGCTCAAGAGCCCCTTTCCCCCGAAGTGCAGCGTTTCCCTCGGGGGAATATAGATATATCGAAAACTGTAGTGTAAAGAAAGCCGATTCCTTCGCTGTTTGAAAAAGACATCATAACTTTCTTTCTCTTTCACAGCGGGAACCCCTTCCTGTAAACACAAGGCAGCCCTGTCGAAACATTGGTAATAAGATTTTAACTATTTTCTTTGGACGTTTCACCCCTCGCCCCCTTCTTTGTGGATAGTGGTTAAAGTGATAATGAGTAGATTCTGGTACTCATCCAAAAATGCTCCGACACTGAAATTGTACACAGATACACAAGAAATGCACGTCCACAGATTGTCAGCACCCCACTCTCTGCCGTTGGTAGAAACAAAAAAATAATGGTGTAGACCCCCTGCCAGAGGCTGTAAACGTGCAGTTATAAAAGAGAACATTAAATGGTAATGACCTCACGTTTATACGGCGCTTTTCATCCAGGAGAAGCCGAACTGCTTTGCAAACTGCCGGGCGTTTCTGAAAGTCGCTGCAGGGCTGCGAATGGGGAGCCACTTTGGGACAATTTAGGACAGGAAGTGAAAAATACTAAATTCAGTAGAAATGAAGGAAAATTCAAGGATCCCACCAAATTGCTCGTTTACAAGAAGCACAGACTAAAAAAGTGTCGAAGCTGCAGATTGCGCAATGGATTATTTACCGAATGTGCAGTGGGTTATTTATATGACGTAGAAACTCCAGAAGATCAAAATAACATTGTATGAGCAAAAAGTATATAGCAAATCAGGACGCTTTTTCCAGCCCAACGAGTTGGATGTGGAAAGGTGCGTTGAAAGGAGTGCGCAAGGACAGTTGCCATTTTTAACACTAATTTAGCCATAAGTTGTCCAGCACAAGGCACGATGCCAGGCCAGCCCCGTGCCGTTCGCTCACGTCACATGTTCCCGAGGCTCCGAATAAGTGACGTTTTGGTGGGGGTGACAGAAGGGGAAATAAAAGGAACCTTATTTAATTGGCTGAATTAAAGCTGAGGAAATATGAACTTCTTGACCAAAATTAAAAGCTGGTATTTTTCAGTTTGTGGGAGTTGCAGTTTGGATGAATTAAAGCAGAATTTTCCTACGTGGGCCGACTCACCTTATCTCGCTGCATCCCCCGCAGTGAGCCCCAGCCTCCCGTCTGGCTGGAGGGAAATGGGCGTCACAGGAGGGGACGAGTGCCCAGGACAGCCACTCACAGACTAAAAACGGGACAGCTGAAATACTCTGCCAAGAAACATCGAGATGATCTTTCTGAAGAGGGCTTTCTTAGGCTCTTGATGAAATATTTTCGCTTTCAGTAAAGAAAAAACCTTTAATGTTTTCCAGAATTTTATTTTATTTTTTTAAATAAAAGTCTGATTTTCTCCAGGAAACAAGGCATTTTATTTGAATATTTTCATTTTCTTAAAACCCCATGTTTCTGTCAAAGACCAGTCCTAGTCATTTAGTAGGAAGGGAGCCAAGAACTAGTGCTGAAGAGGGTAAGCTCTGGGATCAATAATTAGCTCAGACTTTGCTCTGAATTTTCCCTAAATTAGTTCTACATAATGCACTTCAGGGTAGTCTATTGAAGTGTTTATTTATTCATTGACTCCACTTTAGTAACTTTTATGGAACTAGATGGAATTTGATAGAAATTCACTTTTCCTTCTCTTATACTGTTATAAATCTGAAGGAACATCTTGATCTTCTGTGGCACCCCGGAGAACAGAGTCTTCATTTCTATTTATCATTAGGATCCATCACTTTATTGGACAAAACCCCATGTTCCCTCCCTCCGCCTCTTTTTTATTTTTTTTTTTTTTGTTAGGAAACTCAGACACATAAAAGCAAAACAGAGGAGCAAAGCAAAGCACACTCAGCATTAATTTGGCAACAGGGAAACTTACTAAAAGAGATTTTATTGTTTAAAACTGAGACTGAAGTTTTCCTTCTATAAAAAAAACAAACCTCTCTGACATTTGTTGGAAATACTGCGAGCAAATGGATCATGTATTCCATTGCGCAGGAGATGCAATTAGATTTCGGCAGGTTTGTAAAACAAACTATGGTCTAGGAGTGCTGTCATGGAACCAGTGGTGTGATTTCCAGTTGGATAACTGAGCTTTTAATTAGGGCTCCAGTGGTGCAACTGCTTTGCAATTTCTAAAGCTGCCTAAGGGATTTGAATGTCAAATTCTGATTAAAATTATTGTCAACTGAGCATGCTCTAAGAGGATTTGAAACTTTTGGCCTCTATATTCTCTTTGTATAAGAAGGAAGGCTTTGCTTAGTGGAGAAAAACTTTAATCTACCGGAGGTATGAAAAATTACTGAACGAGATCCTCTGCTACTGTAAATCAACATATTTTATCCAATTGCAGTGGAACCAAGGTGATTTTTAGCCACGAAGTGTAAAAGCCACTGTCTTCTTTCTTCCTGGCCAAGGAAGAGCCTCGTGGAGGCCACATAACCCACACCTCCATCCCGAGGGGTTCTTCGCATCTGGCACAGCAATATCTTACTCGGTGTGTTGGAGGGGTTTTCACTGTGGTCTACTCTCGGACCTGAGAGCAAGAGAGCAAATTTTGTGTTTCTGCTGACTATGGAGAGTCCTTCGTCTATATGGCATTTCCAGAACCTCGCAGGGAGTGAGACGAATGATTCAATAGTCAATTTACATTTCAAACTAAAAAGTCATTGCAATTTTTCTTATACTTTGGAAATTATGGACTGTTTAAAGTTGTCTCCCCGCCCTGCTCCAAATGGCTTTGTCAGAAGTGGCTCGGAATCTGTTCTTCCTTTGGTAAAGTTTTGATTTCAGATAACAAAAAAACTCCCGAAGCCAATCGAAGGGTCTGTAGCAGCTGATCACGGCATCTAAGTCAGGGTCCCACGCTCATTTCAAACAATCACTGTCCTTCACCCCTTCCCCAAATCCCTGCTCCATCTATTGCATTGCAAACTCTGAAATTCCTTTGGGTTTTTAATTTCCCCAGGGGTCTTCAATAAGGAGGGGGCCCTCATGATGAAGCTGGTAAATGTACGTGCCGTTGACGCCTCATTCTCCGATATCGCCAGCACTTTCAACCAGCAGCACGACGATCACTCTGCCATGATGAAGGCTGCCCAAAAGCTGAAGGAGGTTTCTGGCTGCGCTCCCACCGCTGGTCTCAGAGCCTGCATGGAGGCTGTGCGGCGGGAGCACGGTACGTGGGCGAAAGCCGAGAGCTAACTGAAGGCAGCATTAAAATAATCGGGACCGTGGGGGCTAACAGCATCCTCGTAGGTGCTGCCGTGGCACAGTACCTGTGTCTGGCGCCTGCCCGGAGTCCCCAGCTTTGCTGCTTCACGTGCTGTCTGACACAGTGTGGATAGATTGCAGAGTTCATGGAGATTCTGGCCATTTTTATAGCTTGTTTCTGCTTTATGGTACAATATAACGTTTCCGACAGGGCTGACTGATTCTGAAAACACATCGGGAGATACGGCTGTTCCAGTGGTACCTCACGGGGCGCTGACTCCAGCACTGCCCTGTGACGTCCGCCTTTGCGATACCGCAGGACCGGCCCTGAACCCTGGGGGGGACCTGATCGGGAGAACAATGAGAGGTCTAATGGAAGATTAGGATGGATTTGCAATACGCTTTTCAGAGCTCACCCAACACCCTATGCTTTTCACTAAATGAACAAACAGAAAAGACAGTTCAAATCTAGGCAGGTGGAAAGACTATTGATTTCACTGGAGGGAAGGCGGAGCAGCTGCATCAGGGATGGTTTTGGCCCCGTGTGCTTAAGGAAGTCCTTAAGGAAGTTATGTATGAGTCTATTGGGCTGCTACTGGCAAATGCCTCTGTTGTACAGAGCAGCGGTGGTGATAAGGACACTGGCAACAAGCTTATTTGTGGATGCTTTTCAGAGTCAGTCACCGGAGAGCTGTTGCGTCACGTGTTTAGTTCTGCAGAAACAAAAGTGTTCAGACATCCCTTTGTTGGACTCCAACCAGACGCCAGTCACGAGATAGATGCTGTTTTGTCTTTTCAGGTGCCTCCAAGGTGCAGGTGCACGTGGAGGGCTATAGCTTTTCGCTCATTGTAGAGGAGAATAAACTGCCTGAGAAACTGCAGCAGGTCCAGCAGCAGGTGGGGGAGCTGAGTCGTTCCACAAAGAGCGTCCTTGCTAGAAACACGAGACTCCAGGAGATGATCCGCTCGATGCTTCAGAGCCAGGCTGAGCTGGAAGAGAGGATCAAAACCGCAAACCCGGAGTACCTGGACCAGGTACGGCTAGAAGGTAACCTGAGAGAGAACATCCAAAAAATCAGCCTGGCCAAGGAGCTCTCAGAGCAGTACGATGAAGCTGCCAGGAGCGTGGTGAGGGAAATGGCCCAGCTAGCTGGCTTGGTGCTGGAAGCGGCTCCTGAAATGGGGACCAAATAGATGCTTCTAACCTGCCCACACATACAGAGGAATAGCTGAAAGGACACCTGGGGGGTGTAGCGACTTGGTAGCGTTGGTAAATAGCACTCTGCTTATGGCTTATGGGTGGCTCTGAGTCTCAGCTCTGTTTTATTACATTGCGGGAGGAAAGATGCATCTGGAAAAAGCTTTGATTTTCACCTGAGCCGTTAATATGGATGGACAGAAAATGACGTTTTCTCTGTAGTGTGTTAAAGTCATCCTTTATGCATCACCATAGGGAAAAAGATGGAGTACCTGACCAAAATAAAGGCAATTTGCACTGGAATTTGGCAACATTTCCATCACTACTTAGAAGGTGATGTAGCTGTGGTGGAAGGGTGTTTAGGATGACCCATGATGAATCCAGAACCATGGGGTCGGTGGTACCTGGTCTCCTCTGTGTTGGTGTGTCTACGTCCTGCGGGCAGGATGGGACATGTGGGCCAGGACTGATCACTGACTTCTAAAGGAAACGAAGCTGTTTCCCAAACCTGAAACAGGGTAAATCAAGTGTTTAGCCTGAAGGCCAGAAACTTTCCCTAAAGCTTTAGAAATGCATTCTTTGCTGCTTAATGTAGCTACAGATAATGGACTGACATATGGCTTATAGCACATTCACACCCTTCCCGTGCCTGGAAACTCGTGAAGCCCATGCTCGCTGCAGGGGCGCAGGGGGGTGACCTGGCAGCGTTGGCACGCCAGAGTACAGAAGCATAAAGCAAAGGGCAGCAGGAGCTATTGGAGATTCAGAGTCATTATGGGGGCTGGGGGGGGTGGGTAAGCTGGCAGGAGTACTGTGCTTTGGGGCAAAGGCATTGACACAGGAGCAGCAGATTGAGGAGATCATAGAATCATAGAATGGTTTGGGTTGGAAGGGACCTTGAAGATCATCCAGTGCCACCCCCTGCCCTGGGCAGGGACACCTCCCACCAGCCCAGGTTGCTCCAAGCCCCGTCCAACCTGGCCTTGAACACCTCCAGGGATGGGGCAGCCACAGCTTCTCGGGGCAACCTG
>VUYV01000118.1:2416727-2467327 GCA_008711295.1 Anarhynchus alexandrinus | reverse complement strand
CGGAGCCTTCTCTTCTCCAGGCTGAACCCCCCCAACTCTCCCAGCCTGTCCTCCCAGCAGAGGGGCTCCAGCCCTCGGAACATCTTTGTGGCCTCCTCTGGCCCCACTCCAATATGTCCATGTCTTTCCTCTGTTGGGGGCTCCAGAGCTGGAGGCAGCACTCCAAGGGGGTCTCCCCAGAGCGCAGCAGAGGGGCAGAATCCCCCCCTCGCCCTCGCCAGCTGCCCACACTGCTGCTGATGCAGCCCAGGATGCGGTCGGCCTGGCCAACACTAAGATTTCAGGGAAGAGTGAAATAAATCGGGTCTATCAGCTTTCCACCCAGTGCCATCAGGCGCCCACTGCTGACAGCCTTTTCTTCGGACACCCTGCAAAACCTGGGGTGACTGCTGTGAACTAACGCCAAGTCCGGTAAGCTGTGTGCTGTGACACGGCCGTTGACGACCAGTTGGGTCACCCCGACGCGCTCTGCGTGCCCAGCCTGGAAGGCCGGTTGGGATCAGGGACCGTGCGAACGGGGAGGGTCGGTTGGTTTTGCAATGCTGGACCTGGGTGGCAGTCACAACGCTTATTGAATCCCTCGCATTTTTTAAGGATGAGGGAAAGAATAGAAACCACGAGTGAAATCCTACCCAGCGCCACAAATAACTGCACAGGGAGCTCAACCTCTGGGTTTTTAGGCTGTCTCTGCTCTGCCCACTATTAGTGTTTTAAGTCCTTTTTCTGTTTGCCTCAGCTTATCCCCAAAGTACGTCAGAAATTCCCAGGAGACTTTTCTGCCCTTAAATGGCCTTGTGCTTCCTTCAGCCCTCCGTCTGCTCGGGCGCCCGCGGGGCCAGTGGGCAGCGCGTTTCTTTGCTCTCTCTCAGACTCTCCCTGTAACTGCCCATCCGCCTCTGTCCTGCCAGAAACACAAACTATTCGACGTTTCCTTTAGGAGCTTCACTTTGCCCACTTGCGAGGCGCACGTTTTGCCTGAACTTACCAACTCAACAAAGAAATTTGTGACTTCATTCCTATTTTTCTAATCTAAATGACAGCAAGCGCCTCTGTATTCACATCGGGTAGAGCATTTGGTCTCCCCTTCCCTGCCCAACCCCAGGGTTTCTCTCCAGACGTAGATTTCTTTCTATTCATTTTGTTTATTAAGGAATTTGGGGAAAAGGTTCATTGTCGCAGATATTTACTGTCACTCCCCCAATAACATCTTGAAAACTACAACAATGCTTCCAGTAGCTCCTTGGTCAATCATTTCTCAAACACATTGACAATTTTAGCTGCCAGAGGCTTCAAAAGTTCTCTCTACCTCCAACTTTTTAGAGCATCAGCTTTTCTACAGCCTATTATCTCTGCATTTTTGATGGAAGAAATCATTCAGATCTCTTATCACAAGAAACACCGTGTTCCCCGTCTTCTGCATGAGACAACTGTGGTCACTCTATGGTCCTTACCAGGACTGGGACCCAACCTACTGGACCAGGGGTGAGTGGATGACCATGCAAAGGGTAAAGTGATAATAATGAAAAAAGTGATAATAATGAAAAAATATAATAATGATAATAATGAAAAATATATAACACCACATAGTCATGGATCCTGGCAACACTGCCGTTATTTCCTACACATCTGAGGAGGTAACTGCGCCACAACTCCAGTTCAGCTTTCCTGGAGTTCGCAGTGTATTTAACGGAACATATGTAATCTATATTAGCCTTACACGTCCGGGAAATCTCGTATAGACTCGGGTTGCTATTGTTACACTCAGACACACCACAAACCTCATAATGTCTGTGGTTGATCCAGTCCAGCGCACTCAGACGTGTACGTTTCCAAGTAGCCCTTAGACATTCTGGAATGCAGAGCGTTCCTCTGCTGCCATTTCCCAGGGGGGAGAGCCCGCTCACCTGAGCAGCCCGTGACCCTCAGACATCCCAGTCGGGCCCTCGGCTACCCTGAAACCAAGCTGAGATCAGGAGGAGTTACTCTAGTTATTGGAAATATTAAAATGGAATGTTTATTTATCCCTTTAGATTATTAAAAACAAAAATCTGTTTTGTAAAAATTAAATCTTTTGTGAATAGAAGGATTAAAAAAAAATAGTTGTTTCATTTATCAAAAAAACAATGTTTAAGTTTCATGCTTGCAGACCAGTTCAGGACTGAGACCAATTTTGCATCCCTAAAGTCACTGGGAGGTAGAACTGGCTGCAGGTCTGGGGGCTTTCCATATGAGCATCTCTGCTGAAAGCACATGAGTGTGGTGGCCTTTGACATAAGCACTCCTTCATCAGAGTAAAGGCTGCAGATGTCTGACCCACGATGGAATTGGACTCTGCTTTCTTCCTTAATGTGCAGTAGCAAGACGATTGATTTGGCAGCTAATTACTAGCCCGGAGTTTGGAAATTGGGGTTCCTGTTTTATTTTCTGCGTTCTGTGCAATACAAGAAGTCCTTCTTCTCCCAGATTCCCCACCCGTAAAATGCAAATGTTTCATGGGGGTCTTGTGAAGACAAATAGGCTAAGAACTCAGGAGGTCCTCGGGTAGTATTGTAACGTAGGAATGGATGTCCTGTCAACCTCAGGTGGCCAGACAGAAAGAGCTCCTGCGAGGACAGAGCCTCAGGAAGCTCCTTCCATTCGAATAAACACTCCAGAGGCAGTTGCTTGGACACCCTAGTGAAAACCTGCAAAACAAGGGTGGAAACCTCGTGAGCTACTCACTGTGTCTCTTCAGGTTAGAAATCGGAAATTCTGCTTCACAGTGTTACGGTTCTTCTCCTCATGACCATGACTCAGGAGTGCAGAGTTTGCAGCAGAAAAAAATAATAAAATAGAGCAAGTGAAGCTGGGCAACCCTTGCAAGGAGAGGTTTTTAGTTTTGGGAAGGTATTCGGGGGTGGACTTTGGCATAAATCTTGGAGACTGAGGCGTGAGACAAAGCCTCCCTGCTGAAAACCTGCACTGTTTTTTTCCTTATCACATTTGCCTTTTATTTTTTAAGCCCTATAGGATCATGTTGCTGACCTGCGTCTGGAGCAGAAGGTGGGACCTCCATTGCTGCTTAGTCTTTCTAGGAAAAAAGGCACTGTATGAAAACATTTGGATCCTTAATTGGCCTCATTAAAGAAGCTGGCCATCTGGACCTCACTCGTTCTAATTAGTCATCAATAGGGCGGTGATTCAGTCATAAAAAAAAGCCACCTCCACTCTCTCAGCCCTGCCTTCACACACAGTTATGGCACACAAAGCTGTCGCCTCTGCTCTCATAGCGGAGCGGGTGGATGTGTTCTCACTCAGCAGCCGTCCACCCTGGTGTCTGCGGGCCAACAGCTTGTTTCTTGGCAGGGCCACTCGACCGAAGCCCGTAAGCTGCGGCAGTCTGGAAAGGATGGAGCTAAATATGGCAAAGAAACCGGGAGCATGTGATTACCCCACCCTTCACTTGTAAGGCAGTCTGGTATCCACGCTTCCAAATGTCATTACTGTGCAGAAAACCTCGGATAACACACAAAGAAGGGTTCCAGTCAGTGCTGAAGCGCCTTTACAATTTTGGGGCTATTAACTGGTGCCCCCTTGTTTTCAAGCAATTTCCCTTTGGTCGCTATTACTTGCTCCTCAGGCAAGGACGGGTCGGGAGAAGCGGGGGTAGATGGGCTGAATGACTCCTGCTGCTTCATTTAGGGTTTTCAGATTCACATGTTCCATATCCAGCTTTTGAGTCACCCAGTTTCTATCCAGGTAGAATCATCAGGACGCTTCTCTGAGATGGAGCCTCCCCTATTTGCCCATCCTGAAAGAGGACAAGCCAAAACAATTATGGAAACCACAAAAAGGTGGCTCAACAAGCGTAAACAGAAGAGCTTTAAGCACGACGTGGTTTGCAGTAGTGGATGGGCAGGACTGGAGAAAAAACTGCAAAAATCAGTTCGTTCAGCACTGATGATGCATCAGTGGATAAATCAGTTGTGGGTGGTCTTAAAAGCTGAGGAACTGCTAAGGTCATCTTCCCAGAACGATCACATCATTCCCAAACTTATCACAACTTCTGTGCCTCGCTGAAAATCTCACCTTCCTTCTCCTATCTCAAATGAAGTTTTGCGTTCCCGTTCTTGGGCAGTCCATAATCTCAAAATCATCTATTTAGGGAATGCATCTGGAAATATTGATGAAGTATACGCACAGTCCCCCAGTCAGTAGGTGAAGAGAAACATATCGGCTGGTTAATAGGAGAACTAAATGTCATTGTCTTGTACAGCTTATCATGGGACTTGATGAGCCCAACCTGCAATGACCTGGTTGGGTCCAGAACAATCCTCTAACATTAGTGACAGCCGGATCCAGACCTGTAGTTTGGTTACATGACAAGTTGGAGGAAGGCTGTTGAATCAAGAGAAAGCTGGCTTAGCCCCTCGTATATTTTACAGTTAATCTTTTATCTGTGTTGGGGAAAAATACCCCTCAAAATTAGTTTTTAGTGGGCCAGCAAAGGCCCTGGGTTGCTAGACACCTTATTAATAATATTCTTCTGCAGGAGAGGGATGCAGTCCTTTGTAAAGATTTATTAATAGTCATTATTATTTTCACAGAAGCTTTAATGTGCAGTAAAAGACCTATAAAGACAAGCAACCGAAGGAACTCATCGATTTCACGCTGATCTGCACTAAAAAAATACCAGTGTTTTTTTTTTTTTTCTTTTTTTTTTTCCCCAAATAATAATAAAACAAAGAGCTTTCAGGAGCAGCAACAGCAGAAGGCTAATGTAAAGTGATATATTTGAGACCCAGGAGTATGGTGTAACTTACTCTTGCCTCTGCGGCCTGTTTATTGTGTTTGTCTGGTTGCCCCGGGAACCAGCTCACGCCGTTTCACTTATTTTATAATGTTCCTGTAAATGTTAGGTAGGGCCGGGATTTATTATCCACTGTCAACACCTAAAATGGAACGCGCCGCTTAGTGTCGTTTATTTGGCAAGATGCCTTTCCATGCTCCCTTAAAAAAAAAAAAGAAAAAAAAGAAAAAAAAAAGTATTTCTTATACAGATATATATATGTGCGAGTGTGCGAGTGTGCGTGGGTGTATGCGCATCTCTCTCCAAATAAATAAACCCCGTGTGCTTTCCAGCAGCCTTTGCCGGGGAGGACGGATGCCGGGGAGGACGGATGCCGGGCGGCGCAGGGGCTGAAGGAAGGTCTGAGCCGGTGACCTGCCGTTGGGTGGGATCTGTGACTCACCGTATTTGCGTGAGGTGAACATTTAGGGGCCGGGGAAGGCATGTTTACCAGGAGTGTTTATTATCCCTAAAGAAGCAGTGTGATCCCGCTGCTTCTGTCCCCAAAGACCTCTGTTAATTCAGAGCGATGAATCATCAGAATTATTAGGGCTGGAGCGAGCTGCTTTCCTCTCCTCTCCTCTCCTCTCCTCCACCAGTCCCTCAGCATGACGGAGCAGATTCGATTGCAGACTAGTGGGTGTGAAGCTTATTTTTTAATTTGCCTATTTTTTTTTTTCCTTGGGTGGTACCTCTCAGACTAACACATGGTGTTCAACCAAGATGACTATTAACCTTTTAAATGCTCAGGAACGAAGCGACATCCCAACTCCTTGAAACGTGTGTTTCTAACTCTCCCCGTCCTTTCCTTGCTCCTGCTCTGAAGTGACCCTTGCCTCTCCTTCCACTTCCCAGAGGTTGGGGGGGTCTCCCACCCCCCGTTCCTTTCTGCGGAACACACATCTCCCCGAGCGCAGAGAGGAGCTCCCGTCTCCTCTCCGGTCGCCCTTTGCAGTGCCAAGTGCCAGACCTCCACCAACTCTTCTTACCCTTGCTCCCCCAAACGAGACGGATCCGTGCAGTGATTCAGTATGACTGCAAATGCCTTTCTCACCAAAAAAAAAAGTTCAACCTGGACGTTTGTACTCGGCTCTGCTCCTGATGTGATTTGCTTCCACTCTTCCCAAGGGGTTGGGATTCAGCAGTGAGCGGGGACTGCTCCAGCTAAAAATACAGACTGGGTGAAGAGATGAGGTGGGTCAATCGATGGGTAACATCCAAGAAAAGTGGCTTTGTTCCTCCCCACGCTTGGGGCTGATTCTGCCTCCCACTGACCAGAAATGCTCCCTCCTTGGCATGAAGCCTCTCACCGCTGAACGGCTCCAAGCCCCAGGAAAGCAGCCAGCACCCAAAGCATTAAACACGTCGGGATTAGGCAGTGCCCTGAGACTGAAGGTCCAGAGATGGAGAATCTCCAAGAGGTTTAGGAATGCGAGTGGAAAAAGGCAGAGCCAGGGGCAGGGTGGCTGGTGACAGCGGACGGTGTGGAGGGAAAAAAGTCAGATGAGGAAAGTTGGGCTTGACGGTGCGAAGCTGCATAGCCTGAATTTTTCTTTCAACTGGAACGAGTTAAGGATGGTGAATTTGCTTTGGAAATACTAAAGGTTAGGATCCCTATTTCCTGTGTGACGCTGAACAATTTAAATCTTAATTCCCCACTTCATCTGACTGTGAGGCAAAAGTGGAGTGAAGCATAATTAATTCGTATCTGCAACGTGACCTGAGATCCTTCACTAAAGACTTCATAACAGTAGGCACTTGAGTATGGTTTGTACGTGATTTGTGTGAATGCATCCTTTATTGTTTTGTTTCAGGCAAGAAGATGGATAGATAATGGATTTTTCACTCTTCTTGGTTTTCTTTCTGATAGATGCTTTGCAAGAAAGCATATGTTGTGCACAGAGGTGTGTTTTTTCCTGAGACTTCTGTACATGCACATCAGCTCTTGGAATAAGTAACAGCAGAAGCCCCTCCAGAGGCATTTACCTGAACCACATTCAATGTAAAAATACACATGCACATACCCTCTTCTTTCTCAATTGTAGGAAATACTTCCAAATGTAGTAAGTGTGTGTTTCAACTTTTGTAAAAGAAAATGCCACCGTTAGAGAAAAATTGAAATGACAAAACACCTTTTTAATGAGCCTAAAACGGAATGTATATGACAGTGACAAGAGTAACTTAGTGAAATCGCAGCTGCTCCTTTTAATTGCCTCCTAATTTGCTCTCGGGTACTGGTAATTGGAACAATTTGCCTACAGAAACCTGTGAGGTCTCAGACACTAATTGATTTTGTCTTGCTTAATCAACCCCGCAAAAACCAGAGCCTGACTGTTTTTAAGCTTAGCACTGTTCTTGTGTGATACACCAGGCAGAAAACGTACCCCCTCCCCAAATCATACAGTGACCAAACTGGGATCTCCGGGCTGAGTCAGTTCCGTCCAACGCAAGCTGAAACACCTCTGTTTGGTGTTATGGTCCTGAAAAAGACCTCAAATGAGACGGCACAGCATTGCTATATGCATCAAACATAAAAAGGTGATGCTTGACGTTTATTCCAGCTCAACCAGTCCTAAAAAATGTGGTGCTTGCAAGCATTTTTCTTTCTTGTGCTTGGAGGCCAGCTGAAATTTAATGGAAAAATAAGCTATGCCTCGCGTGTGTAGCAAAAGAGAATAAATCATAAAATGGGCTATTTAATTTTCTTTCGAAAAACAATTCAGGTTCTCAATGTTATGATTTAAGGAGGATCTGTTATTCTCTTTCACGGTAATTTATTATATTATTATTAACTTGTACAGAAAAATAGTGGAAGAGACATCTCACACGAAATGCTGGTGTACCTTGTAATAAGGTCACTATCTGGGAACAGAAACCACCTTCAGTGCCTGATATCACGTTGCAAAACACTTCAGGTGTTGTTTCTGAACACCGTGAAGGTAGAGGAAGCTCAGAGGTGGGTTTCGCTACCTTATTAAACCCGCATTTTGCCACTTCCCTCCCGCAAACCAGAGGTACCTTCTCCCCAGGAGCAGCAAGAATTTCCTCCACCGCGTCCATTGTGTTTACCCCGGCTTCAGTACGGAACTGGTGTTGTGGCTTCTAGAGGATTTGAGAGGCTGAAAGAGTTGGGGCTGTTCAGCCTGGAGAAGAGAAGGCTCCGGGGAGATCTTCTTGTGGCCTTCCAGTCCCTAAAGGGGCTCCAGGAGAGCTGGGGAAGGACTTTTTACTGGGGCATGGAGTGATAGGACGAGGGGGAATGGCTTCAAACTGGAAGAGGGCAGGTTTAGATTGAACATTAGGAAGAAGTTTTTCACTGTGAGGGTGGTGAGGCACTGGCACAGGTTGCCCAGAGAGGTTGTTGAGTCCCCATCCCTGGAGGTGTTCAAGGCCAGGCTGGCCGTGGCCTTGGGCAGCCTGGTCTGGTGGGAGGTGTCCCTGCCTATGGCAGGGGGGTTGGAACTCGATGATCTTCAAGGTCCTTTCCAACCTAAACCATTCTATGATTCTATGATTTTCCCCTCCTCCCCTCGCTGCCATCCCGAATACAGGCTGGTGCAGTTGACTTTGCCTCGTCTTCGCACTCCAGCACTCGGTAGTGACGGGAGGTGGGAGGAAAGGCGGGGAACCCCAGTGAGCGCCGGCAGAAGAGGGGGACCATCAGCAGCTCTGTGCAGCTGGCTGCATCTGGACTGGCAGTGGGGTTGGTTTCTGCTCACTCTGATCCCCGCCGAACCCGGACCTTTAAAGTTGCTGCAGTCCAAGCACCACGTCCAAAAAGCCAATTTGATGCTCAAAACCCCCCAACATCTCTATTCTTTTAAAGTCTACCCTATTTAAGAATTTTTTTATTGTATCATTTACATCAATTATAAGTAGTCCTGTACACTAAGCAGCATTTTTAAGGTGCTTTTCCTTGACGAGCTCAGCTGGGTAAGTAGTGTATCCATAAGCATTTTTTGTGGGTCTTTCCTGACTGATGCCTTTGCTGGACTTCAGGCCGGTGGGGAGAGTCACCCCCTCACAGAAAGCACACGCGTGTTTGCTGCATCGAGACCGAACGGCAGCGCCACTCCGTTCCTTACGACTGTAAATTTCCATTTGCCATTACCCACGTTTTTTAAAAGGAAGTAGATTGTAAGTCTGTAATGATTTATAGTTTCATTCTAAAATATCTATCATTTTAAACGCAGCACTGTTGCTGACATCCACTGAACTGCCATAGATAGACTGGTAAAGTACTTAAAAAAAAAAAAAAAAAGACATTACAATATATCCAGATATGTTTCAAGAACTTTTGTCGGGCATGGACTAACTTGGAGACATATTTCATAAAAACTGCTATTTACATTTCAGCTATATACTTTCGCTCTTTATGTCCTTTTCCATTGCTCTGCATTGCCAAGGCTTTTGCATAAATAGAAATTTTCCCCACCGGCCCCCCCCGGCCGAGCTCCGCCGCGGAGCCCCCGGCGCTGCCTGTGACATCACCGCGTGTCCTCAGAAACACCACCGCCGCCCCTCAGAAGATTTGACCTCAGGTGTTGGGTTTTTCGGTATAACCATTATTGAAAACACAGCGGTCGAGATTTACTGGCTGGTAAGAGTTTATAATGATCAGAGATTAAGGGTGGGACTTTCAAAACAGTGTAAGCCTTGAGCGCAGTCGAGTTTGTACTCCATTACCCAGCAGCTTTTCAAAGCTCCACCCTAAATCTGTATGAAATTATTCTAGCGGCAAGGAAAGTATATTTACCTAATGTCAAATATTAAACATTACTGCCCATTAAAATATAGGGCTTCATTATATTTGGCCTGGTGCAGATGTGCAGGAGAGAAGGAGTAATTATCTTTTCCCGAGCCGTGTACCTAGGCAGAGGAGTTGTCGCTAATTTTTGGTGTCTGCCTGCGGGTAACGAGCGTCTACTTTTTTGCAGCCCGTGGGGAAGCGAGTTACATCTTCAGGCCAGAATTGCTTCTGAGAACCGGGTCCTTCAGAATGCAAGCAAACCAAATTGACCATGCAGGAAAAAAAAAAAAAAAAACAACCAAAAAACCCCGATGCATCCAAGCTTGTGGGCACTTTGGAAAGTAGAGGCCAAAATAACTCACTCGCTGTCACGCAGCACAGCGCTGGCAGCCTCGGGCCGGGAACACAGACCTCTTTATTCCCAGCCCCTCGCGCCGGCTGCGCCGTCAGCCCGCGGCTCGTAGGCGCCGGCCGCGCTCTGCGCGGGGGCACCTCTCGCTTTGGCCCCCTTTTTGCCGGACCGCCTGGGGCCTGCGCGGTCGAAAGCGAAATCCCTGAAAGGGGAGCAGCTCTCGGAGAAGCCGGCAGCGCCCAGGTGAGAAGGAAAAACAAACGCCGCCGGTATTTGCTCTGGAGGGCTGAGCGTGGCCGGAGTGTGGGAACTTGGCCCCGCTCCATTTGCTGGGGACGTGAGAGGCCGAGGTGACAAATCCGGCCTGTGGACGGCGAGAGAGCCACCTCAAGCTCTGGATTTCGCTGACGGAGCGAGTCTCCTGAAAGCGAAGGAGAGAAAAACCCGCCAAGCCCAGCTCCGGCCCCGCAGCTCGTGGGGTCACGGCGCATTGTGCGCGCGGAGTCCCCGTGCAGCCAGACATGAAAACCCCATGCTGGCGCTGCTTCTTATTAAGCTTGCTCGGTGACACAGAAATGCTTTTCCCTTAAACTCGCTGAAAAGCTGTAGTGAATTTAGCTGAAAGCGCAGATTACTTTTGTAACACCGAGGGATGTTCTTATATTTCTCGGCTGAGCTTTTCCTCCCATCTCTTTCCTCCCGACGCCGCTCCACTTCCATCCTGAGGCTTCTCCCTGACAAAGACAACCTTAGAGAGGGCAACAGAGGTTCCCGAGATGCCCGCAATGCCCAAGCTCTCAATCATGCTGCCCGGGAGTTTGCAAAAGAGCAGAAAATCAACCCGTTTGGGGGTAAAACATGAACTCCCAAAGTAAGGGCTGGAGAAGGACAAGCGTGCTGTGCTGTTGGATGAAAGCACTGATAAAGCAAAAGTATTGGAGAGATGCAAAGAGTGAAAACATTAATTTCACACTTTCCACCTCAGTCTCCTGCACTTTTCTTGTAGGAGTAATTCAAAGTCCATGCGGTTGTATAACTGTGCTCTTAAAGAGAGTGAGGAACGACGGTGTTTGAAGAAGCCGTTGGCTGTTTCGCCCACATTGCAACTGTTGGAAGCAAGAAAATACGAGCATCCAGCAAAAAGGTAGCGATCTGTATGAAGTGCGGGGGATTACCAGGCCTTTGCCTTGCGAAGCCTCATAAAACCTCTCCTGCCCATAAATACTGCTTTCAGTGCATTGTAGAGGGGAATGCCTTACTCCTGCGCACCGAGACAAAACCTCCCAAGGAGTTCACTGGCCAACGTCGGAGCCAGTTGACTTGGCCCAAATAAGGACAATTAACATCGATTCAAGGCATTTGCTGAAAGAAGAAATTATAGGACGTAGTGCTACAGAAATAAGGACCCTATTAAGATTAATGGCCTTTAAGTTTTGCTGTCCTCAGTGAATAACCCCAGTTCATTGCCAAGAAGTGCCCCAGTCAGCACCAGTGCAGTATTTTACATGGGATATTCTCAGGCAGTGCTTATATCGTGCAACTATGAGCACCAGTTGAGCAAGAGATCTTTATCCTAAAGATGAGGAGCAGCGTTACGGGCATCCTGCTCGGGGCTCTGTTTTGGTTTGGTTTCCCCAGCAGACTGCAGCGCTCCGGGTCGGGCAGCAGAAGCGTAGAGCGAACACACAGCTCCTTGTTCTTGACACATGGGAAAAAGAAACGCAGAGTAATCGTCAGATAGAGAAGATAAAGTCTTATTTTCTAAAGCAGAAATAGGCATTCAGTGCTGAATGAAGGCATGATCCATTCTGTTGTTTCTTTTGGAAACGGACCCTTAAAATAAAGTGAATGCATCCCTTCTTACTGTCAGGGGCTCCCAGCAGACAGGTTGTAATAAAATATAAAATTGGGTTTTTACCCCGCAAGCACAATTGTTTGTCTCCCCCTACCACTTTCCCAGCTTGCTGGCGATACTGTTTAAAATTGCTTCTAGGATATTTCTGCTGTTTGGTTGAATTAAGTTAAGAAATGTTCTTCAGAGGAGCAGAGCAGGATTTGGGGAGTTTCTAACCACGGCAGCCCCTTAAAGCCGCTCTGCCCACATCGCACTCGCAGGCACCGAGACCGGGCTGGGTGAAATCCTCTCCGGCTTTAGGCTTTTGAGGTTGGTTGGGGTTATTTTAGGGGTATCTCTTAGAATGGCAGAACATGCTTAAATTTTCCAAAAAACTGTAAGCAAGGGAAAGTATTTGCCATCCCACTTAAACCCAAGACCTATAGTTTGGTTTCAAAGTTGCCCAAGTATCCCAAAGCCATCTTCAGTCAGGAAATCCCTCAAGCTGGTATAAAAAGAAGGAGTCTTCTCAGCGATGGCTGTGTTAATATCGTGATAGCCACCCAGCTGCTATAACACTTTTTCCAGGAAAACTGTGCAGGTTGTAATTTTATTGTCTTCATAGACTTGAAAATGGCTTAAGGTCTGGCGTTCTCTGGCCATATATGATAGAGAGTGGGAAAAGAGAATGACTTTTTTATATATAATGACTTTGGACAGTATTAGTAGACAATATATAGGTGAAAATTGAATTAACGGCATCAGTTCTGAATCCCTGACCCTTTTGTGGTTTAAAATGAGATGACTAACATTGCTTTAATGAATATTTCTCCTTCCACACTCCTTTTTTTTAAGGGAGAGGGGGCGAAGGGAGAGGCTGATGGGGGGATTGAGTATTACAGAAAAAGAGTGGCAATTAGATGATAACAGTCGGCAGCACGGCCGGCGTCTTGTTACTGCTTATTTGGGAGGTGCCAAAGCTACATGGGACATCGTCATTATTATGGCTTAAAGTTGGCTAAGGTCACCCCGGTTCATCTGTTTTATACATTGGTAGCCTTCTACTTATTACTTGCCAAACAAACCTTTTTATTTTTGCACACGTTTATGTTGATTTTGTGGTTTCTGAAATTGGATTCTGTCTCCTACGGGCCTGAGTTTCCACGGCAACTATGGACCTTATCTGCTGCTGCTGTTTGGCAGACAGACAACAAGGCCTTTCAGTTTACTTCTCCAATTTTTTTTTAATATTATTTTCTTTAAAAACCTTTTTCTTCTCCATCATGTTCTTTTTTTTTTCCCTCCCTTTTTATTATTTTTACTTTTCCCAACCCCTGTCATTTAAAAATCACATAATTAATTGAGCACATCCTGTGCCACACGGGGCTGCCACGACTTTGAAGTCCCAATAGATCATTTTATAGAGCCGTGGGTACCATTTTTTCCAGTGCAGCACCAGGCGCCAGTGCGAGGGCTTGTGGAATTTAGCATATCCTACTCCAGGTATGATAAAGAAACCTTGGCACCTTCTGTTTGTTTTTACTAATTTCCTTTCCAAACTGCCTTTTCAATATAGAGGAAAGACCTCAGGACTTAAAGTTTGTTATTTTCTCTCCAAAGTTAGTCCCTGTTCCCCCTGCCTCCCGCCCTCCCCTTCCTTTAAACCAGACTGAACTGCTTCTTCGCTTGGTGGTAAGTTTTCTTTTTTTCTTTTCTTTTCTTCAGGAAAGTGTGGTCTGATTTAGCATCATGTAGCTTGGAGCTGTTACTGATCCGACAGCAGCAGCGAAACCAGCAGAGGGAAAAAGACCCTGACAGGCTCTATTAACCCTTAAAAACAATAAATGATCTCATCACCTTCTCAAATACAGAAGAAGAAATAATAATACAATAATTTACTTCAGTGAAGGAACAAGTCTTTTGGGGGTTGATGCTGAAATCTATCCCCAAAGACACTGGTGCTGGCATTAATGAAGAAGGGCTGCTTTTCTACTGAGCTGAAAAAAGCCTGCAATGTCTCTCAGCGTAAAAAAAGGAGAACACGTTTACATAGACCTGGCTGGACTGTATATACGTGAAAAACAGAGAGAGGGAGACAGAAGATGAGTGGAAACACGCTAAATCCGGTGAATAAGAGTTGAGCCTTCTAACACAAGGGAGCTTTGCAGTGGCAACACAGTGCATCCTGCATTTCAGACGAAGGGCTGTAAAATCTCCTAAAACCTCTCTAAAACAGAGTCAGGAACTTCTGGAGATGGGTTTAAAACTGCTAGTTGTCATGTGTTTTTACCACATTTTGAAAAGACAAACGTGATCACTTGGGATGGTATTGTAGCAAGGAGTGAACTCAGAATTAATCCCTGCAGAATTATCTTCTCTCTAGAAAGACGGGTGTTCTGTCTCACAGAGAATCATAGAAAATGAGATCTTCTGTAGACATTTCAAGACAGTTTATGACATCTGATGAGAAATCACATTTCTGCCTATGAAGTCCCTAAGATGATTTTAAAATCCTGTAGAAAAAAAAATATATATTCTCCATGATATTTTGAACAGCTTTAAAATGATTTCTGGGCACATTTCTGTTTCATTTTTATAGAGCTACATTTATTTCATGGCTACTCGGGGTCTTATTCAAAATCCCGTGTTGTAAATGAAAAGATTTCTATTCATTCCGATGGGCTTTGGATTAAACAGTTGAGAAACTTTCCATGAGACTCAAATTGGGAAACAATTCGTTACGAAACCCCAGAGGTTCATTTTAAAAGCCTATATAGCAGATATTGTTCTCTCTTAAAGTCTGTGGGACAAACCCCAGAGTATTCAGTTGTCTTGTGCCTGCAGATTCCTACGCATCTATACATTTTCATGTATATGTCTATACATTTGGATTGATAAACAGGCAGGTGAAAGCTAATTACTGTTGCTGCCTATATTCAAATGTTTTTCAAAATTATGTCCGCAGGAAAATGGGCCAACTGAACAGGACTGTAATGAGTAGTCAGTATCTCCAGCCATTCATAGTCCTCTTAAGAACTATTGTTATTTATACTGAATATTTTACGATGCCATTAAAATATTTTTGTAAATTACTGTGTCATACTGGGTATTTTAGAAGTATATTTACTGTTACTTATACCAGTTTTCTGCCTTCCGCCCTCTTTTCTCCCTGTTGTTTGTTCTGCCCTTCTGGAAAACTCCCACGTTCACTATAACCGAAGAGCATAATGAGCTTTATAATCCCCAAATCTGAATCCTATCTCGCTTTGTATGTACATACAATTATTGCCCTAATTCTCTGCACCATTGCTGTTTTTCTAATGGCTAAAATCTTTGCGCATGAGCCATGGTTACAGAAGTAGGGATACGGGGGATGCAGGGGAAGAGTGTTTTCCCCTTACACAGCCCAAAGTAACTCCTTTTAAACTCTGTGTGTGTGCGCACACACATGCGACAGCAGAACAAACTGAAACTCAGAGCGGAGCAAACCAACGTTGGGTGTTAGAGGTTTCCTCCAAAGAAGCCACACAAAGCATTGTGTGAAGCGGGCATTGAAGTCTATGATTTTGGGACACATATTTAAGGAAGAGTAGGGTTTTATCCCAGAATGTGGTCTGCGTTCCCACCTCCCTTCAGCCAACAGCTGATATACAGAATCTGTCCAAGAAATAGCTATATTATAGGTGTAAAAAGCTTTGGAAATCCTTCCTTTGGGACGAAAGACACAATGCAATTGGGAAACAACAACATGATCATTATCGAGTTATCCTAATGCTGTTCCTGTACACAAGGCTGTGTGAGAAGAATTAGGATTTTTATGTACATAATGTACATTTATGTAAATGTATGTAGATTAATGCAAACAGGCAAAAAAGCTATCAGTTACTTGAGCTGTGGAAGCAAGAGGCGTTCTGGTTAGCTGGCTGACCCAAGGAACACAGCGAGCAAAACGTTTGCCTCCAGTTAACTTTAAAAAGACAACAATTCCAGTTTCGTTTTGAAAACGCTTCTAAATATTTTTATTTTTTTTTCCTCCAGTTGAATATAGGACTCTTTGGAAAGAAAGAATCATAAATATTGAAGCGTTTCTGTGTCAAAAACATTGCAATGACCCAGCTGATAGTCGTGATTTTTTTTTTCTCATTTGTATTGGTTAGAAAGACAGAGGCAATGCAGGATTTACAAAACAGCTCCTGTCAGCTGAAAACTACAATGTTTGGCAAATAAAGCACGCCAGAAACGTCACTGTTTCCCTTCTTGTGAACAAAGCTCTGCAGACTAGATCCTCAACTCTTGGGGCTTTGTGGCAGTTTTGCCGCTGATTTAACCGAGACACCGCTCCAAGAGTTGGCGCTGAAGGAAGAACACTGAAGGCGGGTTTGGACTTGGAGAGCACCTATATTCCACGTATACATTTATAGACACCGCACTGATTGGTCAGTCAATTATTCTCTGGAATTTTGTGGACTCCAGGCAAGTCAGCTCAAGATATACGAACCTATCAATTTCAGTAATAAAACTCCATAAATCTGTCCTAGATTTGGACTTAGAGCAAAACCTGAAAGTTGGCAAATTTCAAAGCATTTGGGGTGACATTACAGGCAATTACCCACCAGCTCCCTACCATGGTCTTAACAAGACAGAATGTGCAAATTAAATCTCTATATGCTTGCGGAAGCAGTGAGGTGGTTTAAATAGCCATTGGGTTTTTATGATAATTTCTTTAACTGTAGAAGTTGTACAGTGCGAACCTCCACGTTTTTTTTTTTCCCTGCAAGACACAAAGCAGACAATGAAGTTGCAGAAAGTGTACGAGACTGGTTTTGTTTAACTTTGGACTTCTCGATTTACTCTCACTGCCACTGCCCTCTGGATATTTTTATGGAAGTAAAAGAAAATGCCCCTTTTATGTATTAGGGCTATGCATATGGGTGACTCATTTGGCAATATTAATAAGAAGTAGATTGAGTTTTATTTTGAAATCTCCACCAAAATTATTTAAGCGAGAGAGAAAAATAGTCAAATTGCAGGATGAGGCCGTTTACTACATCGGGAGGGTTTTACCTTTCATATGGCATTTCTAATTTTGCAGAATAACAAGGTTAAAAAGGAAAAAAAAAAAAAAGAAGGTATATGGTATGAGTTGCAAACAGAACTTGTCCAAGGGAAAGCCAAGCTGGAGATATTCTTGTTACAAAGGTGTAGGTGCAGTTCATACTTGGAAGGTCTATAAGGTCTTCGGTCTGAGGGGCACATTTTGTTTCGGGGTGATCATACCATGTCATGCCCTAAGGCACGACTCTTCCTCTTGAGCCGCCCGGCTCCTTTCCCCATTGACTGCAGATGGATCCTGCAGCTGTAGTGGAGTTGCCTAATTTTGGCAGGCGAAAAACGGGGTCAGAAGCAGCCCACCTCTCCTGTGTGTCTTTCTGCCACGAAATAACACCGTTCTAAAAATTAATGGGGGAGAGGGAGGAAAGACACCGATAGCATTCACAAATGTGAGCCAAATACAATGAATAGTTTCTAGCAAAAAAAAAACCCTCCAAATTCCACCAGCTTGGTCCTCCGCTTTTTCACTTCATCCACTCGACTGAAAAATTGGTCATTTCACCAGGCCTAGCAGGTAATTTTAACAGGCAAGTGAAAATAAATGACACTACCCCGATGAAAGCTATATGCAAGATAACCCTTAAGCAAACTATGCCTTGGTCTGCATTCCAGCACATTCTGTGAAGGGTGTCTCTTAGGCTGGAGCTAACAGTGCCTCTCTGCAGCAACACCCCGTCTCATTTTACTCCAGTGTAGCATTTTTCAAGGCTGGAAGAAGCATCCATCCTTAATTTTCCCCATTGTCCGTGGCTGCGTGAAACAGCAACATGAGTAATTGTCGCTATCTGTTCGCTCTTGCCTCAAACCGGTCTATGTCTATGTTCACAAATAAGTCCCTAATAATTAAATTCTTCGGGGTTTGATCTTGCTCACAGGAGCAGAGCAATTTTCATTCCCTTATGGATTAGATTATCCTGAAAGGTTACGATTCAAGCCTTCCCTTTTTCTCTGATATGATTCTTCCAGACCTTGGGACTGATAGGGCCCTGCACAGCACCAGCTCTATGTTTTCTCTGTAAATACAGCCTACAAAATTTCAACAAGTCAGCCCTTGTGTGCCACACCGAGAGATTGATGACAAACCACATTATTTTTCCCCTCCATATAACTGCCCACAATTACAACGGTACTCTCTCCAAACACTGGTTTGTTTTTGTCCGAGGAGGAAGGAGCGCAAGCACGGTCTGCTATCTCGGTGTAGAGCTGGCGGCAACACTGAGCAGCATTATTTGTGGAAAATGCCCTTTTCTTCACGCTTTTTTTTTTCCCTGTGCATGATAAAATATTGGATCTGGTTCTGCCACATGTGCTTATGCAAAGCCAGAACCTCATCAGCAAAGGTTATCTCAATACCGAGCTAACGAAAGGAGGGGATCACGGCTTTGCAGGTCTTCCAGTTCTCCTGTGATGGCGATGCACCAAGGCCGCCGGGGGAATTAGGATTATTAGTGATTCCTGTAGATTAGGTTTGTAGCGTAGTTTCGTTTTTTAACCAAAGATCCATATTTTCTGTTTCTCTCGTGTTTGAAGACAACCGAGCTGGCGTGATGGTGCAATTCTGATCGCTTGCAGAATGCTACAAATGCACAAATCCACAAAGCTGTAAAATGGCAGGACCAGGCCATTTGAAAAAATAAATTAAAAAGCAAATAAAAAGCTCTGTTTCCTGAGAGACAGACAGACATTTGCCTGGAGAAGTGAGGCTGTACTGTGTAGAGTCATCCCGTCATCCCTTCTGAACCTCATCTCCAACTCCCTTATTTTTGCACTGACAATCCTCCTGCGCTGAAGCTGCATCTCTTTAGACATAATAAGACAGTGGCGCTGGGAAAACACTGGTTGTTGGGTGCTCTGATGATATTTCCAGAAATACTGCTGTCCTCCAGATAACTGAATTCCCAGACTCAATTGCAAACTTCTGAGCAAAGGCAGCACCTGAAAAGCGAGTTGTCTTACTTTCAAGTGAAAAATGCTTAGAGCATCAAACATATGTCAAAATCGCTAATTTGTCACGAAGCAGCTACAGGCTTAGATCATCAATCATCTTGACACACTGTACTTGAAATGGTGCTGAAAAGATACAAGTCATTTACTCAAAAATGTTTTCTTTATCTGCGCGCACCCTTAAAAACTTCCATGAGAGCACTGAAATCTTTGCGCTCCCTACTCATTGTTTACAAGAGGTGTTTAACTTTTGTAGTTTGTATATGAAACGAGAATGACTGAGTCTTTCTTCATTCAGTGGCACTTTTATTCAAAACATGGATGTGCAGCATGTTTCTGAGTGATAAAGAACCTACTTGTGTTAACTTTACCCCTTTAGACTTTAAATATTTTCTGCTAATTCCAGTCTTTTGTTGGTGTAATTATTTATTTATTTGGGTCGTCTAGATAAATTGTGGTGTTCCAAGAGGCACAGAGCATTCAGAATACTGTAGATAAGAAATAAATGACTGAACTCTTCAACTATGACACATATATTACCAATATTTAGCCATCTCTAGAAAAAATGGAGATTCCAATGCCACGAATTTAATCAATCTGATTTTTAGGGACCACATCTACAATTTCTACAGTTTCTTGTCCCTGTACAGTGTTTTTATGTGCATTAATCTCATAGGCACACTGTACCCCAAAGATTCTCAGTAACTTCTGTGAGACTGTTGTGGCTTCTAAAGCTTATGCAGCTCTAGCAAAGATGCACAAATTCCTAAAAGAACAGTCTAAAATTCCTCTGAAATTGTAAACTGTCTCTACATTGGTAGTTTGAAGCTAAATAGTTCTGAAATCTTGCAGTCCTTCCTTGAAATTTCAGGCCCAAGATAATAAAAATCTGAAAAATGAAATGACGTCTTGAGATTTCGGTCACACATGAACCAGAAGTAAAATACGGACTTCCAAATTCTGTGTGATTTTCTTGAACCTCAAAGTAAATTGGAGAGTAAGACCTTATAACTGAAATGCTAGTAGTCATTCCCCAAATTTGAGAAAATTTTAATTCTAGAGAAATACTAAAAATCCAACATTTGGTTCTAGAAGCCCAATAAACGTCGTCAGCAACTCAACTTACAAAACTTCCATGCAAATTAAGTTTTGCACAGTTTCTCGTGCAGGGGAATGGGAAGCATCTTAAAGCAGTTTTGGCAGTGAAGCGGCATAAAGACTATTGGGCCGATGCCTCAGGTAGCTCTGAAAATCCCCCCGGTGTTCCATGCAATTTCTCACACCTCTGTGGAAAGTCTGCAGAGCTTAATCCTGGGAGCTCCAGCCCCGCTCTTGAGCGGAGCTGGAAATTACTTCAGAATGAAGTTAGCAGGAGTGGAAACCCTCTGTAGTGAACTCAGAAACCCTTTTGTGTTGGTAGCAAACATATATACACATTTAATTTCATTTTTTGGTTTTTGTTTGTTTCAACGACTGGTCAGTTCAGAATGTCCTGATCCGTAAGACCATCTCTGGGCACTTTGGGAGTCTTTTGCAAAGATGACAGGTTTCAAGCTGTGGCCTTGCAGGAGTGCTGAGTTGGGATACTGAGGTGAAAATGAGGGGAAGAGCCTACATTGTATTTCTTTTCCTTAAAAAAAAAAAGAAAAAAAAGAAAAAAAGAAAAAAAAGAAAAGGCAGAAGGAGAGCAATAAAGCAAAAGGCATTTCCTAAAGGTAGCCATTAAATCATTCAACACGCTGCTCCCTCGAGAGCCGAGAGGTTCCTCTTTCCTTTCCAGAATGGGTTTTTACTAACCATTTCTCATCTAATGCTCAGTGTCTTCACCTGGCTCTCTCTGGGCATTCACCCAGACTCCATCCAGCAGGACAGCACCGCAGCTCTTTCTAAGATGGGCTTTGGCCCATATATCACTTTCAAAAAATTTTTCAATGGGTCCCCGATGATGTCGACCAAGGGCTCTGTTTTGCTCGTGATAATGTGCTAATGCTCCGAGACCCGGCATAAATCTTCCCTACGCATCATCATTTGTCAAAGTCACAACATGGGGCTGGAAACTGAAAAAAAGAAAGCCCCAACAACAACAAAAAAAAGTAGGAAGAGATAGAAAACGTGGCTTTCTTTTTTTCTTCCCTCCCATGTGGCTTTCCCCTCCTCCTCTTCCCCTTCTCCTTTTTCCCTTAATCTCTAAAACATCTGATTGTACAGAAATGGTAAATAAAGGTTTTAGTTTCTCCCTCCTCTGTATGCTTGTGTGTGTGCGTGTGTGCACGTGCTTGCTGGACAAGTTTTATAAATGGAAATTTGGAATTCGTTAAGGGAGCCTTTGCCACCTTTGGTTAGGAAAATGCTTTGGGAGAGTTGGTCAACTGGCGCTTGTTCCCGGTTAAGTCGTCATTTGGGCTGATAAAATTAGATGGAAAAACATGACCATATCAAAAGGGCTAATGGCTGATGGGATTTGGTTTTAATTATCTCTGAGGGAACAATCCCACAGACCACATCAAAATGTTCACCAGAGCTTGTTTAGAGTGAAAAGAAAAGAAGTCATGAGAGAGAAAATCAAACTTGTTTCAACATTTTATTTCTCCTCTCTTTTCCTTTTCTGCTATGTTCCAATTTCTTTTTTTCAACTTTTTTTTTTTTTTGCCCACCATCTCCTTGTCCCACTGTCATCCCGTTCAGCTGCTGATAAAATCGTTCTATTTAAAACACCTCATGAAAATAAATTGCCTCGGACATTTAGCTGGTGTTTGTGCTCCGAAACGCCAAGACAGACGAAACGCATGTTGCTAATACTGCTGTTAATGCCTGCTCAGCGGAGGCCGTGAGCTCCAGAAAGTGAGTTGTGATGGCATTTGAGGCCTTTTCCCTCCCTTGTGTTTTTGTGTTATTAGTTAAAAAAACATAATAGGTAGATTGGTAGACAAGAAAGAAAATAAGGTGGTTTCTCCTGCAGCATTTAAAGGTAATTGAATCTACCGGGCAGAGCCGTATCTCTGGACCTGACATTTTATTCATTATCAACACAGCGAGGTCTTAGCTAGAAACAGATGATGAAAGCTGGTACGGACTGAAGGGAAAATCTATATAAACTGATGGAGTGAAACCAATGGAGCATCAGCAGAGATGCTCAGTGTCCTGCTGCTCCTTTGCGTTCGTTCAGTTGTTATTAAATCCATGGACAGAAAATGGCAAGCCAGGTTTCCAAGCCCTTCCAAACGATTCTCACCGACGTGATGCCGCTGAAGTCAACGCACGCAGGAACGCAAGGGCGGGATTGGTACCGCAGTCCCTGAGACACACTTGGCGCAGTTTCGGGTGGCAGAATCCAGCCCACAATGCCTTGCAGGATAAGGCAGAATATACAAGATAATTTGATTTAGACCAGTAATGGATAGGCTTTGCAGTACCTGTCAGCCACTACTGGATTCCCCAAACCAGCGAGAGAGCCTGGAAACTCTTCCAGGGTCAGAGTTAGCAGCCGCTAAACCTCTCCTTTGTTGCATTCTGTCATTTGATATAGAGTTCTTTTGCCATTAATAATTGGTCTCTCTGCATTGAAGTGGCACCGTTCCTGCTTCCATCTCTCTAACAGGCACTGAAGCTTTACCATCGGTATACCCTTACAGGCTGTATCTTAAATCACGGCATGAAATCGAGCCCGTTGCCGTGCTTGCTGTCTGTGCGTGAGCCCCGGCGGCGGCTGGCAGCGCTCCCGCGCCCTGGCACCCTTCCTCGGCAGCCCCCCCTCCAATTAGGCTTCACCTCAGGTAACTCTTCAAAAGAAAGAATCTAATAATCATAATGTGATGGGCGACATGTCAAGAAAAAAGAAAATAACAGCCTTAAATCCGGTATTAACCTGCAATGGAAAACAAGCCATGGGGTTATTTCCATGAGAAATCTTGGAAGCCATACAATGGGTGGAAGGGACGGGATGGGGGGAGAGGGGGAGGGCGCGCCAGGGCGGGATAGGAATGGGAAGGGGTCCTTGGCCAAGGTCTGCTCCTAACTGAATGCTCATGGACCGGGTTTCGGGTTTCTTACCTCTGCCGACAATTTGCTATGCTTGGTGTCAGGAAGATTAGAGGGGAAATGTTTATGGGGGTCTTTCTCTGAAGAGGAGAAGGAGCTACACGATGCTGTGATAACTTCCTTGGTTTTCTTTCTCTTTAGTTTTGACAGCTTTCCCTTGTCACTGGGCCTGATCCTGCTATGCTTTTGGAGTTTTCTTCACCCCATTAAGCCTCAGGAATTGTTTTTGGGACTTGTGGAGCTCAGGTCCAGCATCACTGTTTGGGTACCGCTGCTCTCCTGGCAAAGATGCTCCAAAGAGAGTAGGAAAGCCAAGCAAATGCAAACACAGAGCGGGGAGAGGGGGATTGCTGCAACACCCCTTCCTTCTGGTGCACAGGATCTCCACCAGCTCCGTGGCACTACGTGGGATGGGGGAAGCGGCTGGGCTGATGCCAGCTCGCTCATCCACACATCTCCATCCTCCCGCGGACAGCAGCATCCCTCAGCAGCCGCTCCGGTGGAACGGATGGGATTCATCCCATGGTAACACCAGTGGAAACTGGGCTGGAGTTAATCCTCATCTGATGACTATTTAACTAGTTGGTAGTTGGGTATGCTTTCTATAAACAGATTAAAAGAAAAAAAAAAGATACTGGAATTACTCTGAGGAAACTGTATCTTTGGAGGCCAAAGGAAACTTCATCTAATAGCTCTTCTTACTATGAGAAGAGAATGTCTTCACACCAATTATGTCAAAGCGTATAATTACACACTTAAACAGTACATTAAATACATTTTTTAGCACAAATTAGATTGAATGTCAATTACAGCTTCCGAAAACATATTTAGTTAAAAAAAAATTGCAGTTCATGTATTTAACTTTTCAAGCAAATTTTATTAATATGTACAACTGTTATTGTTTAATGCACAAATTATTCGGGATAGAGCTTTTGATGTAGCGTAAACCCAGCAGTTTAAAAGTACTGAAGAATGCCGAAGTCCGGGGAGAACTGCAGTAAACTAACATATCTGTGCAAAGAAAAATCGGTATTTTCAAAGATTGTTATCAAAATAGATGCTGACTAATGGCTCGTTTAGCCAAGAACAGTATGTTTTCTTCTTACTGGGGTTCCTTATTTCACTGTGGATATTTGGCCTCCCTGTGTCGTTTCCCTCACAAATTCATCGCGTAGAGGTGGCAACACAATATTTGATATAGCAATGACTCGAGTGTCAAGAAGTTGAAAGCACAGATAAATTGCGCAAAGCTACTGAGCAAGATTTTCACACTGGAGCTGAAAGGGAAGAATGGCTTCTCTTTATTTGGTTTAGACAGCAAAACACAGCAAGCTGAAAAACTGTGTTGAAAATGTCATGATTATTAAAAATAATTAAGCCAACAATAGAAAAGTCACCAGAATGTTGCATTTTAAATATGGATACACACTCCTGTATATCTATGGAGTAAATCTTTTTTCAGACAATGTTTACTGATGGTTTCTGATGTTTCAAGTCAGACTTGCAGTGCATATATTTTCCATTATAGCATTCGACCCAGCATGTAAGCATATATTTTATCATAGCTCTGTAACTATTGACTTCAACTGATTATTTGCTTAAAGTTGAGCATGAGCTTAAGCACTCCGCTGCATTGGCGCTTACACGGACATTCCCACCAGTATAATATTCCGAATCCCTCCTGTGATTACAGTATTCCCCATAATGGGAACCCCAATATTACTAAGGATTTTGGCAATCTTGGCCAATGTCAACAGAATGGGAGGTGCTATTTCATTAATTTCCCCTGACTAGGGACAAAAATAACTTCATATATTTCTTGGTTTTGTGTTTCAACCTCCAGGAGAACAATTTTCTTAAAAAGTAAAGAAATTGGTTACATTATACTCCAGTTGGTTACATTAGACTGTAATTTCACAAGGCATCAGTGATTCCAGAGACTGATTTTTGACAAGGAAAAAAATGACCACACATTTGCTAGCATCAATAGTCACCTTTCCTCATGCATAAAGCATATGAACACATTTTTGGCTGTCAGTATTTGAACAACAGAAAATGGGAAGGAAGAAGCATAGACATGTTTTAACTTTCTGACAAACGGTTTTGATGAACGGGGATCCCCGCGCTGGCTAAAGAGTGAGGACAGAAAAATGGGTCCCCGTGGTGCAGGGCAAGATCTCCTCTAATAACAGAATGAGTGAGCAAATCAGGGGAACCACAACTTTCCTACTGTGTGAGAGACCACAAATAATGGAAGACAAACAGGTACGAGAAGGAGCAATTCATTTTCCATGCCCATTAAGTTTCCCAGGTAGGACTGGGTGTCAGTGTATTTATGATTTGGTCTCTCATATCTCTTCAGGTCTTCCTTAAAGCGGACTGAAGCTGGATTTGGGGTTTCGGTCCAGTTTGTAGTGTACTTAGCTTGTGTTTGATGAAGGGCTAAAACGAACTCTTGTAAATCACTCGGCAGCCGTGTAAAGCAGGGCTCCGGTATAAATTTGTAGCAACCCAAATGGTTAAAATCTCAGCCTAATAAAGGCCATGTGCACGACTCCTGAAACCATTGCAACAAACGGCTTTCCATTTTTTTCCATTTTATTGTTGTGATTTTCTTTTATGCTGTGCTATCAGTAATAACACAACACAATCACATATTTGAAACTGGTATTAATAATTTTGCAGCCACTAAACACCTGAAAACCCTCTTCTCCCCTCTTTATTGGCACCCTTCATTTTTATGAGTGTATTGCTTCAACTAAGGGAGTGCAGGGAGTTGCCATGTTGTGAAAGACCAGGTGCCCATCTGTTACAAAATAGTTCTTACGGCTATAGTTAAGCTTTACATGCTTTAAAACCATGTGGTGTTATATATAACCAAATCCATTATTCAGTGTGACAACGTATGAGCAACTGCGCTGACAGAGCGGTAACGCAGCTCTTCCCGGACAATCCACACCATTCCTGTGCCCCCTCATCTGCAGCCATTGCAGGTTCCTCCTCCACCATCCATCCCAAAGAGGATGCCCAAGGGAATATGAAAACCTCCATCACACACTGGGCTTTTTATAGGTATACCCGATTTTGGTCCCTGCCCTCCACTTTGCTGTGATGGCAAAGCAGTTTGACACAAAAAGTGACCTGAGTGTTGGCTCTGTAGAGGATGCAGGAGGACAGCAGATTGAGAGGGGAAAAAATAATTAATCAGCTTCTCCTAAGGATCCTCTGATGGGGCTGATCATCGTATGGGTTCGCCTTTTTCCTTTGCACTGTCTCCCCACGCGAGCTCCGCACAGGACAGAGCGGAGGGCGGTCTCCAGATCTGTTACAGCTCACGTGTGTGTGGACAGAAAGGAACTGCTGAGTGGGCTGCTTCTTCTGAAGGATGTGGCCCAAGTCCGTCCCTGTCTCGTGTGGGGCAAAGCTCACCAAAACTCTTTGCTGAATGCGGACTCCCATCCATGAAGTGCAAAAGCAATGCAGGTTTAGACTCTAGTGTGAGTTCAGGTCTGGTTTTGAAGGACAGCGTAGACAATGCCCTATGTGCCTTTTCCATGGTGCCTGTGCGTGTATATATATGTATGTATGTATGTATTAAAAAGGAAGCCTGTGGCAGAGGCAAGAATTAAAAGCAGGTCTCTCAAATCCCAAGCTACCCTTAAACGCTGGATTATTTTTTCTCCCTTGTGTGAACGCTGCCTATGCATACTGTATACAAATATGAAAGAGATTTACTGGAGAAATAACTTTAGGCACAATAATACACGTGTGCATGTGTGTACGTATATATAAATATATATATTCTCAATATCAGCCTGAGAAAGCATTGCCTCATAAAAAGTCTCTGAACAGTCAGTAAATTCTGGGCCAGATTTCAACTCATGTTCCTGAGATAAGGACCAGAGGGAGGAGGAAGAAAAAGACAGCAGCAATCCTTTTATCCTTCTGGCCACATATGGTAGGTCTATTTCTTTCAGCAGATGTGAATAAAAATAGATATATTTACAATTGCAGTTGGATACAGAATTGAGCATAAGTGAACACAGAGCAGTCGTTTTCGTCGATGCTAATACCATAATAGTCTGGATTATGCAGTGCGCCGTTGCTATAATAACATTCGTTTGCTGTCAGCGCTCCTGTGTAAAAACAAATTAGCTGGATGATTAATGAATATCAAAACCAGCATGTGGATTCTCCTCTGTGATGCTTCAGCCCAGTGTGAAATCTGCTGCCGCGAGAGCTGTCTCCGCTGTTCGCACCGCGGAGCGTCTCCTGCGCAGATGTGGGTATCACCGAGAAAGGTGCTTTCTAACCGCAGTATCTTTTCAGGCTTCCCCCCCTCCCCCTGGCTTTTTTTTTAATAAACAATACGTAAGAGGAAACACCGAGAGTCCAGAAATAGGAGGTGAGGTGAGAAATGTCTCCTTTAAGTTTAGTCTGACCTCTGCCAGCGCAGCATCCCTGCGGAGAGCTCTGCGGAGAGGGGCCCGACTGCGCCCCCCCCAACCAGCCAGAGGAGCACCCGCGTTAGGAGAGACGACGAGAAGTCCTGAGCATCACCTCGGTGCTTTGGGGCACGCGGGAACTCTTGATGTGCTGGATGGACTTTTGAGGGGATAATTTGAGTTCACTGCAAATGGAACTGTTTTAAGTACGTGGACAGCACCACAGGTACGATGACACGTAACCCGGTGTTGACCTGGTCTGGCACTTCCCCGAGGGAAAACCAGTCCCGCGCAATGTTCGTGGCCTGGGTGGCAAAACCTGCTCTGACAGACACACCACCACGCTTATAAAGCTACGTTTATTCCGATCCGAGAGCTGGCACACGCACCAGCAGACATTGCAAGTCTTACAGTACCTACTTAATCAACACTTCCCCAGTAAAGAAGGGTAAAACGCGGTCTACTGTCACGGCGGTGCTATTTCCAGTGATTTAGTGTGTACAGAATCACTTAATAAAATAAAAGATTGCAATCAGTGAGTGAATTTATGGATGCACGCAGTGGTTGAAGAGATTAATTCCAAGTTATTCCAAATGCATAATCCAATTTCATATTGAACCCTTGGCATTACAGCTCACAAAATAACTAACTGTGCGATACACTAGATATAAGCCGGGACAAAATTTGGGTTCTTCCAAGAGTCTCAGCTTGACAGTTATGTTCTCACTCATGTAGATGTATTTGTATATATTTGCATATATATATTTGTATACATGTATTTGTATATGTATAACTCTCAACCCCCCATTCTCTGTTTCGTGACATCTCCAATGCAATTAATTAACGCACAGACTGTTGCCTTAAGCGCTCTGCGGTAGGATGAGATGCCGAAGCCTTGTGCCGTACCAATGAGCACTGGTGTCCTTTGTCTCGGTGACGGTAGTTCTGGGGCTCGAAGGGTAATAGAGATGTTTGTGCTAAGACCCAGCTGTGACATCTGGCAAATACACACGTGCGCAGACCGATGTGTATTTTCCTTGTTAATGAAATACTCCAAAAAAGCCCACAGCCACGGAGCGGTCACGGAAAGCGGGCGTCTGCTCCTCTCTCCCTGACGATCCCCTCCTCCCCACCTCGATTGTATTTTCTTTTTCAGACTTTTACCTTTTTTACTACTTCCTAGATCACATACCTGAACGGAATCAGAGCGAAATCTGACCGTGGAGAACTGGCATCTGTCATCAAAATATACCTCCAGAGATGGCCTGTTTGTTTTTCTTGCTGTACACATGTGGGCTGCAGCATTGTGGGTATTTTAAACCTTTTTTTTTTCCCCACTCTGAAATACCAACCTATCTCTTTCAGGGGTGTTTTAGATGATACTGCGTAGGACCTCCACAGCAAAGCATGTTCCTCACTAAGGGCCGTCAGGCAGAGGTCCTTCGGGGTTTTTAGCATTTATGGGGTTAATTGTGTTTTTTATATTATATACACACACACATGCGCGTCAAGTAGTTATATAATATAAAAAGGCTCTTTTCTCATATCCCCACAGCGTGCAACAGGACTCCACATATAGCACACCAAAAAAATAAAAAAATAAAAAAAAAGTCCAAACACTGCCAAAATCTACATTTTCATTTGGCAAACTAGTTAAATCTATTCATAATCTGGTGCCTGAATCAAGTTTCAGACCAGACTAGACTGCCTTGGCTCCTGGTTTTTGTTGCTCGACCTGTCTCTGACTGAATTTAGCTATGATGTTACATCTTTAGCTGTAGAAAATTTCTAATAATGGTAGCCTGTTTTATTTTGCCACTGGAGGGTACAAGTTCCAGCATTTCCGTGCTGAGGTCCAATTGGAGCCAGTTTCGGACTTTTTTTTGGACAGAAACCTTCCTTGTTGCTTTGCACTGTTTTCTTTTGCCGTGGTGGTGTTTTTTTTTGTTTTTTTTGTTTTTTTTTAAATTTTAATAATGTTCACTCTCACAGCTTTCAGAAGGCGGAATAAAAACACAGCAAATCCACAGTGAAATGTGCGGTGTCGAAAATCCGTGTTATAACAAGTCACCTGCCTCGCCGCTCGCCCGGGCGGCGGGAGCTCCCCCTGCACCCCCTCCACCCCCCCCGGCAGCGCCGTCGGCCGCTGGTGACGAGGATGGAGCCGCGGTTTCTGGCGGGTCGCTCGGGGCTCCTCTCCTACTCAGGAGGCCGTAGCTCAGAATTTGATTTAGGCGGTGTGGAAACGAACGTTAATTGGAACTAGATTAATCACTGCCTTTGGGCACGGGCAATACACGGCCAGCGTTAGCAAGCGCCCGTTAGGAGTCCCAACGGAGATGCACAATCAGTGGTCGGAAAGAAATACCAAATTTCAGTCCCTGTTCACTGTTGTGATCAATGTTCAGCTCCGCTGAAGCCATGGCACTGCTGTTGTGTATCCCCCGGGATCTCAGCTGATGTGTCGCTACACCGTCTGCCAAATAACGCACCGGGAGGTGCTTTCCTAAAGCCTTTTATTCCCCAGTACCAGGAGGAAGGTAGGACGGTGCCGTGGACAGTTGGGGTGGGAGGGGGGGGAGAGGACCCCCCGCGTGGGCGGCAGAAACCTTCGGGGGCATCTCCGTGTCTCTCCCTGCGACTTTTGCCTGGTTTGCCCTGAAACAGTCCAGTTCAGCTTTTCCGCCAAACCCGCTGCTCGCTGAAACAGGAAATCTTTATAGTTTTATATAATGCTAATAGGCCACCAGAAATTTTGGCTACAGCAACAACCCTACGTAGAGAATTAAAGAACGTGGACGGGATTCTCGCTTTAGGTGTATAGGTATGAACCAGAGTGATTTCATGGGCTTTGGTGAATTCATGCAGGATCTCAGTAAGACTACAAAGGAGTAAAATCTCAGGATTTGTTTGGGAAATGAAATTTGTTGAATTTTAGCTTCAGCATTCTAAGGATAAGCGAGGCAATGAGTGATTTTGAAGCCAGTTGTGAAGTTTTAGTTGTAAAAAGGGGCATATGATGAGGTCAAAGCAGATGTTGCTTTGGTTTTATGCCTTTGTTTTGAATCAAGAAGTAGTGAATATACAGAGTCAACGTGAGGAGAAAGGAGGCTTCATTTCTGGGTTTTGTCTCAATAATCAGAGGGAAGAGTTGTTCATCTTCCACACACTTACGCCTCAGAGAATCTAAAAGAATGGGGAATGCTGATGCTTAATAGGAGGTTTATATGATTCCAGCACGTTTGTGTTGTTAGTTTACAGAAGTTTAAAGAAGTTGGCAAGCAAAAAGCCTGACCCCAGCTGGGGAGAAGCAATGGCTGCGGGGCCAGGGGTGCCGGAGAAGGGTCAGGGAGCGCCTGATGCTGCACACACAGATACTCAGAAACACAAACGGGTGAGAGACGTGGACAGAGGAGTCGGTCCCTCCTCCTGAGCAGCAGCGTGAGGGGAGAAGGGGGGGACCGCATTTCGGGATGTGCCTCGTGCGGAGGAAAAGCGGGGACCATGTCTCCATCTGGGATGCATCTTCCTCCCGCTCGGGGACACGGGGCTGCTCCGGGGGGCTCGGGATGTGGGGAGCTGCCCCACATCCAGGCTCGGGGCAGCCCACAGAGCCCGTCTGCGCGCAGGCTGCTGGCACGGCAGGGCGCTGGGGAAGGGGACAAGGAGGGTACACAGGCCAGGGCTAATTTGGGCTATTTAGAGCAAACGCAATCTAAATAGGGAGCCAGGAGGTTGGGCTGAGCTGGGGACGCTCCAGCTTGCCAAGTTTGGGTGGGTTTGTGTTAAATTGGATGTCTGAACGTTTTTTTCTGCCCAACCCTCATCATTACATGCTTGCATAGAAAATTAAGTTACCACACCTTTAATGAACCTAATTTCCTAATTCTGACAGAGTTCCCATTGCCAGTGATTCACTCCCTACTTTTTACACACTTTGTCTGTGTAAGCTACTGCTTTTCTTTTTTTTTTAACCAGGCAGATCTCCATGGCCCAACACTGGACTTATTCTTTTCTTTTCTCTTTAGCTAGTTGAAACATAATAAATTACGATCAATATTATCTTAGAGAAGGGATTCCTCCACAGTTTCCACTCTGGGGGGGGACTACAGTAAAAGCAAAACATTTCCTGAGTCATCCCTTCCGACCCTCCAGCCTTCGTCTCCTCGACTCCCCTCAGACTTCCCCAAAAAGAGACGCCACCGAACAAGCAAACCCATTGCAGAGCGTTGCTCCGTGGATGCCTGTGCAAAAAAACAGNAGCTCTCATGAGCTTCGCAGCACAGCTCTTCCACGACAGTCACCGGGAGCTGAGGCCGCTGTGGGTTAATACTGATGAATCCAACAGTGCTCTATGGAAACTTTTTCAGATATTACAGAGGTTATTCTTCCAAAAAATGTAGATTTTATTTAATTAAGTGAAACCGTTCTCAGAAGACTAATTCTGCGATACAGTATTGCTGAGAGGGTATATTAAATGATCTGCTCTCTTAAATTCTATAAACTTAGAGTAATTTCATAGTGTCCTAATATCTGTATAGCCTTACTGGCAGGTAATTGAATGTGTCTTCTCATCAGAGCATTTAAACAGTACCATGTGCTAAGCAAAATAATGCTAAAACAGAAAGCTCAGACAGGGAATACTCACAAAATTAACATTATGCATACTATTGATATGAAAAAGGTGGGAAGGGGGATTATAAAAGTGTGAGGTATTAACACACAGGCTCCTTCGACCCACTCTGATTCTCAGGTGCTATGACTACACAAAGGAGTATATAAATCCTTTATAGCCTTCTGCTTCAGGGACCTATTATCAAATTTAATGTGGTATTTGTATGCGTGAATTAGCCACTAGTCTCCACTAGATTCATTAATATCAACGTGATTGAAATTTAGGGTTCAATCCCGCGTGGTTCCTACAGTCACTTTAGAGAATCGTTTACTCTCTTTGCCCATTCTTATTCTTCCTTTTGTGGCAGTCGTCGGGGAGAACCTGGCTGTAGCCATGATCATCATTGTATTGTAAGGAAATTACAGAAATTAAAGAGAATTTAGCTGCCGCTGGTTGGTAAATTTCCTTCCAAGGATGTGTTCTGGAAAACCAGGCTGACACCGATGCTCTGAGCCTGTGCTTCTGAAGGGCAGTTGGAAGCGTTTTGCCAGAACTAAAATTACCACTGGTACAGCGTATTAAACCTAATGAATTTTTGATTTTTTTTTTAAAAGGATCTAGAAAGAGGGATGTGAATAGCGTGTGGTTTCACACACGCAGCGTTCTGTTATTCCCTGCGCAGCCCAGTAATTTGCTTTGAAGAGTGAGTTAACGAGGGAAACTGCGTTGTGTGAGAAGTCCCCAATACATGATGAGCTCATGAACCTTCTGATTTTTCATCCGTAATGGGGTATTTCCATACCGGTATTTTTGTGAGGTAAGTATATATGTATATTTGATGTGTCTCGCCTGTGGTAGTTACTTCTGTGTGTCCCCCCTGGCCACTACACTGCCTATGCAAAGTTGTGGGAGGGTTTAACAGACTAAAGGCTGATTTGCATATGCATAATAACATCCACGTGATACACAGCAGAAATGTGCAATGGAAACAAACGGATATCGCACCTTTAATGGGTACTTCATCACCATGAAACTATCACAATAAATGACAGTTCATCTCAAAATGCAACCCATTCAATTTTTATTTTTTTTTAAATGAAAGTAGACTGTCAGCCACTGCTTATGCTCAAACATTGTTCCAAAACCTCTTTGTTTTGATGGTCAGAATCCTCATTTAATTCCCAGCCAAAATACATTTACTGGCAATTTACACCCAGTAGTTCTTGTTCTAAAATCATCCTTCAATTCCAATAGTTTGCCTCCCGCGCTGCAATTTAGTCCTAAGGTATTTCCAGCAAACGGTCGTAAATAAGGACCGCTTGAATTGCGCTTTCAGGCTCTAAACGGCAGAGGTGCCGATTTCTTCTTGTAGCCAATAGCGAAAGAAACGCGGGTTTAACATGGCCAAGATTTTACCTCCAGGGACCGCACGGCGGGTGATGCTCTGCCACCGTCGGCTCTGCCTGGGGAGCTCATGGAGCAGTGCCAGAAGGCCACATTTGTTCCGTATCAGCAGCCTTTGGGAGAAGGGGACAGCAGGTTTAAGCCCCACCACGGGTCTGCCTGGAGAGCCCGGCTTTCTTGCCATTTCTCCTCTGAACTTGTCCGAGGAGTGCTTTCTGACTGAGGTAGTTAAATAATTGGTATTTGCTTTCTGGAGGGAGAGTTTGCTCTCTTTCGACCCTGCTTTGGAGTTCTTCAAGATAAGACTAAATATTGACAAAGCTGGGGCTGAGACTAAAGTACATATAAAAAACATTAGCGTTGCTTAGGAAAAAACCCAACCAACCCTGCCATAAACTCCCTCTTAGGGCAAATAAATGGCGATGTGCTTACTGAAAAAATCCTGCTGATTAAAAAACGGGTGCTATTAAAGGGGAGCAGTAAATTTCCACCTAACTAAAATATAGTATTAATTTTTTTTATCCTAATTTCCTTGATTCCAGACACACACAGGCAGAGAGAGATAAACCCATAGACATTTAACCAGTCGGGCACTGTCAGGGCTTCCTCAGAGTGGGGGAAAAAAAATTAATGTTCTCCCACTGCATGATTGACTGACCAGAATTCAGCTTTCTGGATCTTTTGCTACTGGTCAAGGTGTACGAAGAATTTGGTTTGAAACACCGCGGAGTGAGTTGGCTTTGAGGTTCGTTACGTGGGCAGGGAGGAGGAGGCAAAGCTGGGTTTGTCTCCCGGGGAATGGAGCAGGCGGTTGCTTCAGTCGTTCTGTTTTGGTACTGTCAAAAGTCACAACTGAGCAAAGCAAGATGGACAAACCAACGCTCAGGGAAGGTCAACTCCTATGTTTAGCTCAAGCTGTATTCACTGGAGATGGGTCGCAACTTCTTTCAGCAAAAGACCTGGCTCTATGAATATACCAATTTGGTGTGAAGAGCAGAGCCAGAAGCGACTGCCCTATTCTGCGGGGCGCAGAGGCCACACACTCTCCATCTCTCCGTGGGGAAAGCTTTTAAAGCCCTGCGGTCTTATTATGCAGTGCTAGACAGACCTTTTAGATATTAAACTGTTTGGAAATACACACCACTACCAGTTTTATCAAATATTAAGTTTAAGAAGACGTGGCTAAGGTTAATACCTTTATTAATCCCTCGTGCCTACGCTCTATTGTTGGTGGAAACATTTATTAATGTTATAAATGAGACAAATTTGTCTCTCTTATCCCATTCCAAGTTACTTTTCTGTACCTTGTGCGCAGTATGAGGGTATCAATAGTTTCTAATATAAACAACTTGCTGACTGTTGGCTGTGTTTTTCCTGCCTTTAAGACAGCAGTTGTTTCCCCTCACCTAGGGGAGCAATCCCAGGAGCTTGAAATCCTTGGAAATTGCAGGGCCGTTTCCAAACACATCCTTTTTTGTTGCTGACAGTTTTAGTCAGCTACAGATTTGCAGCAGCAATTACTGAAAAATCAGCCCAGCTGCGTAACAAACCTCTCCTAATATTGTATCGAAACAATGATTTTCAGTGATTTAAACTGTTATTTAGTCCCAAAATAAAAAACCCCTTCTCATTCCCACGTATTCTGTCTGAGCGCAGCACAGCACAATATGGGTTGTGATGTTCCTTGCCAGCACCAGCCAGCGTTTACATCTTTGTCTGGCACCACATAAAACCAAGTGTGCTTATAAACAGCCTGATATGATCAGTGAACTTATGAATGATGGATCATGGACCATTTTTATCCTTCCAAGAGGACCTGTGAATGCCCTAGGAAGGCTCCTTCTGAGATTTTCGTTGCTAGTTATTTGCTTTCCTTGGACTGCGCACTCGTGGTAGAAGTGATGCTGGATGTCTTTCCTATGTTGATGATGCAGGCTTATTTCTTAAGTAAACTACGTGTAATTTATACCTATTGCCTTGCCATCTCGCTGTCCTGTCATCAAAAAGGCAGCGATTTGTAAGACAGCTCTGTTGGCTTATGTTGAAACCAACTGTGTGGAAATCAACATTAGTCGATCATCATGAGTAAGTAGAAGTTCACCACAAAGAAAATCAACTGCAGAATTTCACTTTGTTTCCACCAGCATGAAACTACCTGAATACCTTTTAGAGGATTTAGTAGAAGACCCAGAAAGTTGCTAATACACATGTAAAATTAATACTTTAATTTGTATTACTTTTATTTTTGTTTTCTGCTGTGGGATTCATGCTAATTTATCTGCTCAAAGTCTTCAGGAGAACACCACCTTCATCAAGAACGATAAATGTGCTTGAAGACATAGATCCAGATGGATTTATCTTGCTAGATACAGAACAAAGTTGTTATAAATTAAAAAAAAAAAAGACATGTAAAACAAACAAGAGAACCCTATGTTCCATTTTCTAGAAATAAATCCAGATTTACTTCATTCAAATATATCCATCAAACATTTAAATTTATAATCAGAGATAGGAGTCCTATCCAGCTGGAATCAAAGGAGAGAGACTGTTCTACCAAATGATAAATTAGCCCATGCCCAGCTAAGACAGATGGGTTGAATCACCATCTGAAGATACCCAGATTTTTCCATTTCCCAGACAGAAAGCCTTGATGCTCTAAAATTAAGTGAGATGTATCTGAATATCTAACAAGGCCTCTCTCAAGGCAACGTTGCCGATGAAAATGTCATAGAAATGTTTATACATGTTTTACATTAAAAATTAGTTTTATTGCTCTTTATCTTATTTGTCTACACCACGCTTACATTATATTGATCTCAAGCACCATAGTTTTTTCTGAGCACCTCCAGGGAAGATATATATTCCCCTCTCCTCCTCAACACATAATTTGTCTCTGTGTTTTGTGTTATTTTGTTCCCTCCAAGGCACTGGAGATTGGAGATTCAGCAGCAATTGTATGAGATGTGAACTTGTATGAGGTTCGTTAGCACTTCTGGACCTTGCTAACACCATCTCAGCGAATCATTATTTATTATTATACATAATGCAGTGTTTGCTTGTTGGCATAGAGATTATCCATGAAAAAACTCCAGCTTGTTCTTCCACCCACACGCCAAGCAGAGAAGCATATAATGCAACTGTTGGAAGGGACAGATTGATGACACATTACTCTTGTCTTGATGTACTTGGAATCCAAAAAAAGAAAAAGTTCCCAACAGGCAAGAGCAATAAACTAAAAGCAGGAAGGGAAAAGAACAAAGGCAACGAGTGACAAGATTATGCTCTTGTATTTGCCAGCTACACACATAACATTGCTCTGGACAGTGGGAAAAAAAATGGTTCACTGAAACTAGAACCAATAAATTTGCAAGCTTACCTTCAGGACAGCCGTTGAAGTCGGGAGAATCACACCTGCTTACCCCAGCAGCGAACCTCTCCTGAAAATTTGAGGTAACTGGTCAAAGTAAAACTTCGGTCTTTTCTGGGGTCTTTCACGGGGCTATTCAGAAGGTTCCAATTCCCCTGGAAAATTTCAGACAGAACATGGGAATGGTTTTATGTTTTGTCCATATGAAAAGCTTTTTGCCAGTGTTTATTTCTTTTTCAGAGTCAATCTGCACATTGGAATAAGGAGGACTTTTCAACCACGACATTAAAAAATAAGATGGGTCCAAACCAAAACCACAGATCCTGAACACCCCCAAAGTTGGTCTGATGATCTGAATCTTGTGGCTCAGATCATATCTACTTGAAAAGTTTCTTTAAAAATGTTTGATCCAACGCTGAGTCTGCCAGATATCTGGAGAAGTCCTAAACCATCAGCCAAATCTGGTAGCTCGATTTCCTTGTACATCACCACAGCTAAGAAGCAAACAGGGATACGGGAAGAATTTGCCAGAAGTCCGTCTACCAAGGAAACCTCTCAGATGATATTAGCTGAAAATACACTGTTTATAAATGCAAACTCAGTCCTTGCTTACTTTAGTTCCAGCTTGATTTTAAATGAGTGAGGTAGACTAGTATGAGCAATGCAGAAGCATTCTTGGTCTTTTTTATTCCCATCCTCCATGATGTGCAGATTAAGCCAAATTTGAGAGCAATGTTTGCTGGCAAATCTTTAGAAAATGTTGGAACCAAAGGATATTCTAATGTATGAATCCCAAGGCAACAAACGTCATAAAGTTGCTTACACTGGACCACAAGTGAAAGGGAATTATTTTTATTTATTTAATCTACTTAATAAGTGAAAAAGAGAGAGAGAGAGAGAGAAAAATCCCAACAAAACCCTCTTTCTGCACTTTCGATTAGGCAGCGTTCTTCCATCCATCAAGAGCTCACGATATTTGGTGAGCGGTTCTTGTTTAGAGAGCCTGGAGAATGATACTAGCGGTGAAATTTTAAAGTTTCTGTTTATCCACTATTTAGGTACCATGAGGGCAGTTTCAGCACATGGCTTTCCTGGCCAGGAACACAGCGGTGACACAAAGAAGCCAGTCTCTGTAGAATAAGATAACAACCCCTGGATTTTATGGCTTAAATACTGGGCCTCTTCCACAGGCACCTAGGGTACACGCGGAGACTGGGGAGAGAGCGTCGGCTGAAGAAACGGCAGTCTTGCGCACAGAGTTGGGAACATAAATTTGAAAATCTGATTTTGCTGTTGTTGGCAGGTGCCAACAGTTCCGACCCAGCAGCAAGGTTTCGCAGTGCCTCAGTGAGCATTGGACACCACGCAGAGGATACGCCGGCAAACACGGACGAGGAGCTGATCAACAGCGGCCAGTGGGAGAAACACCAGCATCGTCTCCAAGATGGGAATGCAGAAGTTAAATAGTGCTTCCACATAACACAGAAACAGAGAGGAATTTTATTAATTATATTAAGTAGACACTTGCAATCTGCTCACTATCTCAGCTCCCACTCTGTTCTTCAAAGCAGGAGGCACCGGCTCGCGCGGGATGAGAACTCTTGCAAGGTGAGCATCCATCCTGCTGGATGCTCATCCCAACTGAGCCGAGACGTCCAGCTCCAGCAAAGCTCCCACAATCCCATCCCTAATCCTGCACAGGGCAGATAAGACAAAATTATATGCTACCTGAAGTTTTTGCCTATAAGTAGACTAACGGCCATAGAAGATTTTAGAAATGCTTTGTTTGAGAAGGAAACACCAGGAAAACAGCTGCGAGAGATGTAAGGATGAAACTAAAAAGATAAAGGGAGGAGAGGAAGAGTGGCAGGGAATAGAAGTGTAAAAACCAAATAAAGCTCTCTCAAGTTCATTTCAGTTTCCAGAATTCCTCCTTTGAGTCGGAATCAAATCTTATGCCCAGATTCAAGTTATTGACGATTCAGTGAAATCTTTTTGTTGATCCTCAGTTCAGAGCTTTTCTGCTATCGTGTTTTAAGTATAAGGATATTTGTATTCCTTCTTGAACTGCAAACAGGATATAGATAGGGAAAATAAAACTAAAACCAGCCATAAACTCTAATTTTATGCATCAACTAGACAGTTTTGACTTTAGGACAAACCATTAAAAATTACAATAAAATCATGGTATCAAGTTGTAGAGACACCATACTTCTTCCTGCAAGTCCATGCATCTGAAGAGGTCACCACACGAGGCTCAAGTCACAGGTGCTTTTGAAAATGCCCTATCTTGGGGCATTTTGGGCAGCTCTCTGGGGTTTCTAAAGACAGAAGAGCAACACTCCTTGAGGTATTTTGAAAGCACCAATCAGCCACTTCAGGCACTTCTACTGATTGTCTGTCTTTCAACCTCATACAGGACAGTAAGCAGTTACTCGGGGTTTTTTAATAGGTGTTTTAAAACTTGCGGTATGTGGTTGTTTCTGGACTGGATGTTTCCTTGGATCTTACTGGACTGGCTATGGATTACGTGACTGTTTCAGACTGCAGGGGATTACAAACTTGCTGACTCAGCTGATGCCCTCCGATCCAATGACCCTAGATTCCTAAAAACCAGAGGACACTTTTCATTTTTTAAACACATAAAATGTAAGGTACGCATTCCCCTTCCCAAAATGTTCTTCAGGACAATGTAAATGCGTGCAAATTAATCATAATAATCCATATCCACATCCATTTGGACAAGGTAGTAGAATATATACGCCCACATGGTATTTTAGTTGAAAACAATCCCATAGAATGGGAAGCAAAAAGGAAGGTGGGCGACTTGGTTGGACTTTTAAATATTTTTTTATATTAAGTGAATTTAGCTGAGCACACATTTTGAAGGGCTGTTCTGAGGCCGATGCTAATGGCTTTGCCAAACCCCCAAAATAACTTACAAACGTAATGGTCTGAGGGATGGTTGTGCAGCATTTGCTGAATGCTAAATTCAGTTCATTGGAAAGAGGTATTTTGGCCTTATGAAAACAACCCATTTAATATGGACACATGAGCAGAACAGAATAGGGTAAGAAACTTGAAGATTATTTCAACAGCAGCTGGGCTGGTATTTATGGAAACACAGTGATGTGTACAAAACAATAAGGACATTCTTGTGGCTGTGATGCCTTCAGTTTTTGTTGTTCATACTCGTTGTTCTGGGTAAAAAGAGGTAGGAATAACTGGGGCTTTTTTAAGGAACAGATATATTTAAGAAATAGTGGGGTTTTGCTTCCAACCATAGGTGAAGTTGGCTGAAGAACGAGGAGTTCCTGAGAGTTGCCAATTTGACATATGGACCGTGTTTTCCATCTTGTCTTATGAGTTAAAAGAAAAAAAAAACATGATTGTACCTGCTCTCCTTCTCTCAAAGTATTTGGGTAACCTCTTGTTTCGGTCTTTCTCATTAAACATGCCACGTAACTCTGTAAAGGTACCTGCAAGTCTTCTGCTCGAGCAGGAAGTGGGGTTGTTTCATAAGGGAGTGCAGCACATTAATCTAGAAGTATATGGCAATATATACTCATACAAATCATACAGTCAGGCTCGACACGGAGAGACTACAGAGCACGGCTACCCTTTGCAGACTTGTCTTGACTCTCATGATCAAAGCTCCAATCAATCACCTAAGCCCAGGCAGCCGCCCAAGCTGGGAGACGCCGCGCTAGACCCAGAGTGGCCTAATGGAGTCATGTCTTTAAACCAGCAAGAACCTGGCAAATGAACAAACGAAACGCGATTGTATCTTACAGGGAGCCGAGGGGAGCCTCTGCCCGCTGAACGGAGGTGAGGTTAGATGGAGTGCGAGGTCATTGCCAGGTTTTCTTTGAGGACCAGAACGTCTAGGTGGCTTAACCCACCAGTGACGGCATTTGTTTTTTTCTGAAGAAAAAAGCATGGTATTGTTGTTGTGGAGATTATCAGGACTCCTGTGAGTATCCGCAGGAGAGGAAAAGGAAACTGGGAATGGAAATTCCTATCGGGAATAGCACAGGGTTCAGATCTAGGTGATAACACCCAGACAGCATCTGTTTCCAAAGGAAGACTTTGACTGTCCTGAACCAAAGCTTTGCTCCTCCCACAAAAGAGCTGTGGGGCAAGAGCGTTCCCAGGTTAGTTGTCTTTGTGTTTGGAAGCCAAACTTGTTTGGTGACTTCCCCACGCCTTCTACTGATGTCTGAACAACATTGTGCATATTTGTAAACTTTTTGAGAGATTACTCACAATAAAAATAAACTACTGGTTTGTGTAACAAATCTAAGAAGACCGCATGTGGAAACCGAAGGAAGTTAATAAGGCTTCTTCTTGTAACTCTTGATAATTATTGCTCACATTTGAAAGAAAAAAAAGGGCAAAGTCTTAAGTGAATGTGGGTTTCCATGTCGCCTTAGTACTTGAAAACAAGTTTTTGAACTAAACCTGCTTCTCCAATCATGCTTTTTGATCAGCAAACTTCAAAACTACAACCACTTTAGGTAAATTTTGCTGATCCTTTCACGCAATATATCATAGCAACTGCAACCCTTGCCCTCCAGAGCTTCCACGGCCTGAGGAGCAAGCTTTCAAGGACAACATAGTATGTGAAATACGATGATGTCAGCTGTAAAGCTATTTCCGCACAAGAAAGTGCTTCCCCCCTTATTCCTCATGAAAACAATAAACCTTCACACATGCACAACTTGAAGTTCAATAGATCTATCACCTGCAGCTCCCAAGCTTTTTACTTGTATCTACTATTGTGATGAGTAGAGGAACTAACTCAAATCTCCTCTTTTAGTGAACAGTGCACCTAGCGTTAGCTCCAGAGAGACCATACCACGAAGAGTTTACCATCAAAACTCAAGCAGACAAACCATCTGCATTTTACAGGTGGATGGCTGAGGCACGAGAGATTTAAGGTGGGTTTGTTTTCCTTCACTTTGGCCATCTAAAAATTAGGCATCCAGTCCAAACTACTTACCCAAACTCTCTGTAATTAATGGAGGAGACAGACATATCCAGAAAACAATTCAGCCCACTCATCTTGGACAGTTGTCTAACAGAGGGATGATTCATCCTCCTGTTGATTATCAGGGGAGTCTACATAACTTGGATGACTATGGTTAGGTTAGACAAATCCCATCTCACCCATTTGCCCACTGTTGTGTAACACCCCACGGTGCAGGTAGGAAACCATCCCAGACTGACTACATTGCAGCGCCGTAGTCTTCCTTCTTGCAAGACTTTGATCCAAACCCCACTCAGATGCGAAGAAGTCCCCTTTTGAATGAAGTGCCAATTTGGCAGCGCTCACGTTCCGTGTCCTCTTTGCCCCGGGGCACCCAGTGCTCCGAGCCCAGCTCCGGAAATATGCAAAGTCTGAGAACAGTTCACACGGGCTTTTATTTTCTTGGAAAAGTGTCAACACATCACCCTAAAGTACCACAAAAAAAAAAAAAAGATGGCACTTGGGAAAGAGAATTTGACAGGGGCAGCTGTCAAACACAGTAAGAAAAATCACCTAACGTGAGGGTCTATAGAAATTAATAATTAATCTCTTAACACCAGGCAGCTGCACATACTGATCCCCGGTGCCTGCCAAGGAGTGGCAGAATCCGGGCAGATTTGTCCCTCTGTTAAAGCCCAAGGGTGGGGCACTGTCCTTATCGCTATCTAAAGTTACTGAACAAATTTAATTTGTATTATTCACGGTGTTATAGGTGTCCGTAACACGACAATGGAAGACAGGTTGTGCTCGGCATTTCCTGGGGGGAAGGGGCACCTGAGGTTTCTGCTTCATAAACGAAGACAGACGTAGAGAGACAAACCCCTCCATCATTCAGGCTGTTACGCAAACAGGCGATCGGACCTTCTCTCCCCGCTGCTTTGCCGAGCTACGTGTTCACAGCACTCACCGGGAGGGCTGCAGACCTGAGCGCTTTCGGCAGCCAGAAGGAACTGCAAAATTGCCTGCCCTGCTCCAGGGACCCCAGCAAGGACCGGTACCTGCCGGTGCGGCAGAGCTGCAGACGCCTTCCAGCAGCCCAACACCGGGAGAGATGTCTTTGGAGATTCGGCGAGTCTGAGTTTGGACTGAGTCCTGAAGAACAAGACCATACAGCTAAATTAGCCTGTAACGTTTCCAAGTGTGGCGCTGCGTATTCTGGACCATTAGTGACTTAAGTCCCTGGAAGCCCTCATCTCTCTGGACAGATGCTCCGAAAAGGTTACCTCACATCACTCCAATTTTAGGAAACGCACGCCGAGATAGCTTTCAGTCTCTGCCACCCACACCCCTCACTGATACCGTGATAATTCACAGCTATTCCTGTGGAGCACATCCAACAGCACAAAAACACACCCACACTAAAACAAACAAAAACAACTAAAACCACAGCGAGCTTTAAGGGAGGAATGGATTAGAGCAAGGCATGACTCTATTTTCCCCAACACTTCTCCCACTCACAGATACTGAATGAGATCCCAGTCTCTTATTTAACTCTGCTTACTGTCAAGACTTCGGAAAAAGGGCTACTGCAGCTTACATTTTGCAGACTTCATTGCCATGCCAGCTCACACCTTCTAAATCCCAACTCTATTTACATGAGGGTGGGGCATGTAAATCCACGGAGGGATTCTTCTAACAAAGCAACCTACTGCCACCATTTGATCAGAACAAGCTTTGCAGGACAAAGTACTGAGCTTGCTTGCAAGGGCCATTTGTCTTCATCGGAGAAGTGGAAAATATTTAATTGTGTGCAAGCCTGCAGTACTCGACGAAGAAAGGAGCATTATGCTACTGGTTAAATGCACTGTGAATATGAATTTGGACCTGTGTCCATCCTGGGGGCTCAAGGAAGGAATAAGCAGATATGGCCAGACTGCAAATGCAGTCCCTAAAATAGCCCGTGTAGACGACACCGACCATGCACATGCTGACCAGGCATCTCCAGTACTTTAATGAGCTTTTTTTCTGTTCCGATGATTGCCAAGAACTATGCACAAGGATGGACGCAGCACAAATTGCTACATGAAAAATCACAGAGAGAACACCACAGAGGCTGTACTACAAGGTGGAAAGCACTGGAATGAGTGGGCAACTGATGGTTTCTTTTATCTTTGTAGTGTTTTTGATGCTGGAGCCATCCAGTGAGCAAGCTATGGACATGTCATCATCTCACGAAATAAAAAGAGCGCAACTGAGCGAGGGGAGCTCATGGCATTTCCCATGACGCATGCCTGGAGATGGGCACACACGTGCATCCACACCTGGGAGTCTGACACAGCCCTTTTGGCACGTAGAGCCTGTACGAGGTGGTACAAGAGTCCCAAGAGTGTGAACCTGGGGGAGCTTTGTCACCGACTTCCAACCAGCTTGGCACACAGTGACCATACCACCCTTTACCTTTTCAGATGCTGCAGCGCTATAGGTCAAAGACAGCAAACTTCAGCGGGCTTAGGAGCCACCGAAGGTCCCAACCAGGCATTGGGGTATGGTGCCAAGGAGTCACGTTTGTGCCAACAGACCTGATGGGGCTTTGCCTTCCCCCCAGGCACGCTCAGACCAACAGTGCCAGTCTGGATCCAGCTCTCCTGGAACGAGACAGCACCGCGTTGTGCACCACAGCCATTTCTGGAGCCCCCATTCAGCTGCTGGTGCTCTCCTGTGCAGACTAGCCGTGCTTTGGGCAGTTTCTCGAATCAGCAGGGGCATGGGTAGCACTTGCGATCATCTCACGTACAGTCCTGTAGCTGCCTCTGCGCTCGCTGGCTTTGCAGGAACTACCTCTGCTCTGAAGCACATTTCTGTTTCTATAGCTCTCCGCGTGGTTTTGAATCTTAGACAGCCCTGGTAAGACGATGATCTAAACTGACCTAAATTCCAGGTCAAGCAAAATTTGGGTTAATTTCGCTGATGTCATTTTTAAATTTTAATTGGCACAAACCCTCTGGGGCAGCGACTTTTTCCAGGGAGTGCGTGTGCAAGCTAAATCCACTGATGGAGTCTCACGCGGTCCCTGAAACCCCCGATTTCCAAACTTTTTTCATATTTACCCTTTACGCATTCATATCAGGGCGTTTCCTTCCTACCACCTCAGGGGAAAAAAAATAAGAGGCACACACATGCTCAAAAGAGGGGACGAAGGGAGTGATGCTAACAGGGTCCTGCCAGAAGCAGCCATTGCTGCAGATTGAAAGATCAGGAAAACATAAATGCAAACAGAGAGCCCATTAAACACTGGTGGAAAAATGGAAGCCCTGGAAAGTCTCCAATATAACTAAAAAGCAGTCCAGGACTGGAGTGATTTTGTGTTTGTTTTCTGTCCATTTTTCATGGTTTGCTCATTGTCACTTCGAACTCTCCCAATATCATTAATACAGCTGACCAATGTTATTTCTAAGAAAAATATTTTCATTTAAAAAAAAAAAAAGACATTTTCCTGAAAATAATTTTTCTGAAGGTGATGATATATTGTTGAAATACTCTTTTTTCTACAAACAATTGACTTTTTTTAAGCAATGTTTGTTGAAAATGTTACTGGAAATATTACCAAATCTTTGTCAATTAATCACGTATATAGCATTTTTACTTTACAAAATATGTTGGAAAGAAGTGTAAAACAGGGCCATCTGTAGCAGGACGAAATGTGAGCAGTGTTGTGTGGGGGAGTATAATCGTTCACATTTTAAAGTTTTGAGTGGTTCTAACAATCATCCCCCCAAACCCACGCTATTTACAGTATTGCAACTCGAGCATGTGCTGACGAGGAGGGGAAGGCTCCGCAGCAAAGCTTTATTTCGAATGGGCATCTTTGAACTCTTGTTCCACCATCCTTGCTACCCTCCTGCTTGGAGACGTTGGGTGGGTGGACTCTTCTTTCCCATCCCACCAAAATAATGAATTTCATCTGTTTTCCTCACTTTCCCATTGCCAACAGAGATTGGCACTGAATATGCCAAAATTTCTCTGGTTTCATCCCATTTCTATCATGCTATTCTCTTATGGATGCTCAACTCCTCCTATGGACTAATTAAATTCATAAAACTATCTTCAAATTAATCTCATGGGAAGGTTAAGAAGATAACATGAGACAGACTGACACTGAGACACACGGGGATGGATAGACTGGGAAGAGTTCAGATCTTCCACGACCCCCAGAACCCCGGTCAAAGTGATGGGGGATAAACTGGTGTCCCCCAGGGCAATGCTGGGAGGTGGCTTTCCAGCTGGGCCACGGCCACCCTGGGGCAGAAGCACCTCACCCATGGGCAGAGCGAGGTGGGACTACCCCAGGTAATACAGGGATTAGGTGTGGCGAGGGAAAAAAAAAATAAAATTAGGAGTAGCCAGAAAATGACATACAGGGGATGAATTGTGACTGGTTTAGGGGGAAAGGAGGTTCCTCAGCTGCGTATTAAAGAAATATCTTAATCACAGTAATAGCTTAATTTTGTGTGTAATTACAACTCTGCTCTTCCCTCACTCCCCCACCCTGTCAGTGGTTAATTTTGCGCACACCGTGTGCACATTAAATATTACCTTGCCATCTGCATGGGGTACTTATTGACACAGATGCAGTGCACTTTAAAACGGGAGGGGAGGGGGAAGGGAATGGGGAAGCACTGGAGCCAGGACACAGGGCCCAGCCCCACTGCAATGGTAATTTGTGGTTTTTCCTCCAACGTTTAGTAGCCACAAAGAAGTCTTAGAAATTTCTGGTCAGAACCAGGACTCCCCTGTTCCTCTGCAGACGAAACACTGAGCCCTTACACTCCAACCCAATAAATATTTCATCTGGTTTGGAGGGAGAAGGGGTGGAGTCCGGCAGAAATTGTGTTTCCCAAATGCAAACGACAGCTCAGACCCTCTAAAAGCCAAATCCTACCTCGCCTCCCACCTCTGCATGTGTGTGCACGAGCACACGGGCATCTGTGCATCCACGGGCACGCGGGGCGCTGGGAAGGTGAAGCCCCGGTGATGTTGGGGCTGGTGGGTGGTCACCAGACCTGAGCACCTCCACGGGGCTCCCCACAGAAAACTACAGTAAACTGGAGAATCCATACTAGTAACGGAACCATAAAAACATTGCGCACGGAGACGACACTCAGAATCAAAGTAAGTCTGCAAAGATTCAAAATACATTAAGAGACAGAAATACGTGTTTAAAACACTCAGCCTTCACTCTGCCCTTCGGAGATGCTAATAGTAACCAGTGTCATGATGCCAGGTTAGAGGACAGATTTCTGAAAATGTATTTATTTCACTTTCTCCTGTTTTCCTTTCTAAGTGTTAGTTTGGTCAGGTTTCGGTGCCAAGTTGGGGCATTACCCTTAAGTTTGATCATCCCTCCTCGCCTTCCTGAAGGCACTCGCTCGGATCCAAGTAGACATTCTGACCAAGGACTCCTTGACCACAGAGATGTAGGACAAGCTCCTGCAGCGTCTGTACACCGTTTGGTACTGCGTGCCTTCGGGTAGTCCTTCGGATGCCAAGAGCAGCACCAGCGTTCAATCCAGTAGGAGACACTGAAATAAATGAAATTAAAGGGGCAGAATAAAAGTTAGCAAGTAAGGAGCAAAATGACTGTCTAAATGGATTATAACATCATTCTCGATAGAAAGGAGGTTCAACAAGATGTATGGCAAAGAAGGATTTCAAACCTTTTTCAATCAAATCAAAAGGATTTCAATCCTTTTCAAAGGATTTCTAGTGGGAGGTGTCCCTGCCTATGGCAGGGGGTTGGAACTCGATGATCTTCGAGGTCCTTTCCAACCTAAACCATTCTGTGATTCTATGAAACCACTGGTAGATGTTGTACGTGCGCGCAGGAAGGTTTTCTGCAAACAAGTGCGTAGGTGACAAACCAGCCTCACGCCCACATAATCAGTCATGTTTATGTCCTGAAGACTACCTTATCCTTATATTTGGTGTTAAAAACTTACATCTCTATGTACATTTCTCTGTGTTTAACAGTAGATGTGTGAGACTCCTCGTGTTTCTTCACAGGTCTGATACCTCCTTGGGCTGAGGCACTGCCACTTATCCCAGCGTGGTACGGTGCTAAATTTTCAAGAGGCAAATGGCTCTCTGGGAAGCTTTAACTGCTAATAGTAAAATCTTGAAAGATTCTCATTTAAAAAAAAAAAAATAGCTAAGCAGCCAACACCATAAAGACTCATCTTATGAACTGCTGTAGCTCTCCAAAGAAAATAAAATATAAAAGGCATGATGCCCTCCAGGGTGACAATGAGGAAGAGAAACCTATGTCTGTGCTCTCCAAAATAGGAAAATAATTTCATTTGAATATATTAACACAGCAACTTTCAAAAAATCATGTTGGCCTAGCACAAAGTAAATCATCTAACCCAATCATTCTGGACAAATAAGCTGTGGTAAAGAAAAGGTTTGAAATCAATACACAGATTTAAGTAAAAAACTCTGTGAATTGTTGAGAGAAGACAATCCAGATCTGCATTTCCAAAGTACGCCAAAGAGAGATGGACATGGGAATTTGCAGGAGGATTGTTTTCCCATAGCCCATAACCACTAAAAGGAATAAATCAGGGGCAGATATTATTTAGGGCAGGACTGTAATCTAATGCTAAGTGCTTTTTACACCGAAGGGAAATGCCCACATCGCTCTCCTGTCGCTGCCCTCTGAGGGATTTATATTCAGTTTTTAATAGTTGTTAGTGAGAGGAAGATTTAATTCCTGCCCCAGCTCATCCCAGCCCTCTACGACTGATAAAATTCAGGGTATGCTGAAAGTCTGGAGCACACAGGAGACAGTCCCATAATTCTGGAGAAATCCAGCTGCGTTGCTCTCCGTGATCCCGTCCCAGCCCGATGCAGCCACAGGCAAATCACAACACCTCCCCCATGAAATCAAGACAAATATGCAGGAATAGAAACCAATGCAAGCTGCAATCAGAGGAGTCTCTCTGCAAAGGACACAGTTAATAGCCCCTGAAGATTTAATGTTTTATCCTTTATTTAAACTCCGACTGGCCCCTGGTATCACTTTGGGACTAAAAGCTGCAGGTTACCGTATTATCTCATTTTGCTCCATTAATTCTTCAGGCCGTCAGGCTCCTCCCAAAATGCTGAGACTGGGGTGGGTTAGCTGTCCCGACTGCGGTTCAGAGCAGACGAAGGGTGTCAGGATCAGGCCGTATACAAGCTGCGTGACTATAATACTCACATTAACATCAACAGCAGCAATCAGGGGCACAGATGCTCACGAGAGCCCGAATAGCCGATCCCCTTCTGCAAGTGCAGCAACGTCAGCCTCCAGAGTTGGGCAAAGGGGTTGAGCATCACTTTATTGGTGCGTTTCTCCGGCCCAGAAGGTCAGAGGTTTGGGGACTGCTCAACCCTTTGTTTATTTTCAGACTGAAGCGATTAGTGTAAAATAGCAAACAGTCTTTCGGTAACCTGCTAGCAAAACTTGTCTGGGTGTTAGCTTGAATTTTGTGAGCCATGTTGGGGATTTTCTGGGCCAAGCCACTAAGTTCAGATTTCACTTCATTATGAGTAGCCTGATTAAAAGAAAAGGCAACACATTTTCTAAACGGACTTGTGGGAATTTCTCTTCTTTAGTTGGCCGTTGGGGGAATGTGCCTTTGGTAAAGATCCATGTATGTTTTTCTACACCCAGAACGAAAAAGGGGGAGTCCTTTACGCAGCATTTAGGACTGGGATTTGTTATTTGCATAGCAAATGGCCCCACATCAGTCAAAGAAGTTGGTATAAAAACCCAAAATGACCTTTTACGTTTGGTATGATTGATAACATACAGACAGATTAAAAAAGTTTGCATTTGGTTTCATCAGATGTTGATACCATTTCTAATTTGGTAACTTATCCATTATTATTAACAGCAACAAAACGTATTAGATTTCTACAAACTAGAAACAAACAGTGCAAGTGATTATGAAGAGACCACCTAGTTTCATTATCTGAACTTACAAAAAAGTACACACAATAAAAAGGAAAGGGTTCCGAAACCTGAATAAAACTCAATGGTTCACTTCAATGATTTTTAACTGCCTTTGAAAAAAAAAATCTTCAGATTGACAAGGTGACAAGAAAAAACAAACCTTTCCCATATTCCCTCTGTTTGAGTAAGTTACGAGATATCTAATGATGCAGGGAAAGTAATTATTATATTTTAAATACCTGATTTTAATACTGACGGTGTCTCTCAAGTTGAATGAAAAGAAAGGCTGAAATTGGAAATAGACGTTATTTCATAAATTTATGAAAAGCTGCAAATATCACACTGTTTAAAATGATAATAAATCAGCCTCGATCCTGAAGCATATTTATTATGCTTGGAATTAGCAATAATAAAACCAAAGCTTCTGCAATATTCACGGTGGAATTCAATGGAAATAAAACGAACCTCCACAGTTTGATTTTGCGCTTAATGCATTGTCATATTTTTGGACCCAAGGCACTTCTAAAATTACATGACTTGAAAAGTTGTAATAAGCGCATTCAAGTGTAAATTGACATATTTTTATCTGGGTTTTACGCCAGGCCGGTGGTCCGCCTTCGGTGCCGCGCGGTGGCAGGGGGAGGCGCGGGCGGTGGGCGGCCCGGGCCCGGGCGTCCCCTGGCGCGGTCCCCAGCGGGGCAGGAGGCGGCCAACGCGCTCTGACCGAGAGGTCACGCCGGGGCCTCCGCCGCTGCCCGTTTTTCAAAGCCAGAGTGGTTTCAGGAAGGGGATCTGGGAATAGCTCTCAAATGAAATGAAGCTGTATGTAGGTTCCAAAAATAAAGCAGTATTTCCATATGCTGATTTTTGCTAAGTTTATCAACCTCTCTCTTGGTTTTTTTTTTTTCTTTTTCTTTGTAACCTATATATTCTGCAACTTTTTTTTTTT
>VUYV01000118.1:2398958-2416623 GCA_008711295.1 Anarhynchus alexandrinus | reverse complement strand
TTAAAAAAAAAAAAAAAAGAAGAAAAGATTTAAACCTAACTCCACGAGGGAGTCTCTCATTGGGACAGCCTCAAACGGGGCTATCACTACCACCTCCAAGACAAAAAACCAAGAAAAAAGTATTTCTGAGGAGACTCGCATCCAATTCCTTTATTCCTTTGAAGTAGTGTTAGCCGAGAAAAATTTGGACGCGATTGAAATCTACCTTTTAATGTTTACCAGTTGGCTGTAGCAGTCTCCATTATGCCATAAACAGATGATTCTGACATCATCTGAGAAAGAAAATGTATTAATAGGAGCAACTCTGGAGAAAGAAACATCCTGGTTTTTTTCAAGCATCTCAAAGAGTTTAAACATATGTGGTCAGTGGAACATAAACAAATAAATAAAATGCAAACAAATAAAATTATTTCCTATATGAATACTTTCCACGCTGAAGGGAGTGGGAATTTAGAAAACATTCTGTAAACAGGAACTTGCAGAAACATACCCAAAACCCAAATCAATCTTTTTTTTCTTCTCCACTACATGCTCGGTGAAACGATGATATAGAAATGCATGTAACGACTTCCATGCGCGTTAACTTTTTTTCCCACCCCCATTTGTATTGCAACTAAGGGTTGTTTTTTTTCCCCCAACACACAACATCCTTCGCTTGACTTCGAAAAGACTCGCGGGGGTTCACATTCAAACCAGGCTGGACGAGGCTTCATGTGAATTTTGTCTAACTTACGGTGGAAAACATGCACACATAATATGGTTTTGATGAAACTAAGCCACTTCAGCTCAAGGTTTGCATTAAGGTTTTCATTAGTTTGAACCTGAAATGCGAAGTTGAACACTGGCTTACAGCCTCATGTGAGTATGAATAATACAGACCTCATTCACGGACCTCCGAGTGCCGCATTTCATTTCGCTTCACTCTCCCACACTTTCATGTGGCTTTAATTGTAACTTATTAAACCTATCAAGACATGATCCTTAATCAAGAATTTTTTTTTTCTTTTTTTTCCCCCCTGTAACACACATCATTAGCTGCGTTCATATTAGTTATTACCAGTAGAGGTAACATAAAAGAAGCTTCTTGAAAACAGGGAATAACGTATGGATCTCTGGCATTAAGCTGCTCTCAGGCTGCCAGTTAACTACGTGGTAACTCACGACAGGGATGAAACGCTGAAATACAGCGCTCACTTCTCCTGGGACATAAAGAGGGAGGAATGAAAGAAAACAAAAACAGTCTGGGACAGGGGGTGTTGGTGGCAGAGCTGAATGTGATGAGCGAGTTGTCTCAGCCCATGCACCCGCTCGCTCCTCCAGGAACCCGTTCAACCCCTTCTCCAAGGCTTAGTTTCATGCACATAATTTGCCAGATTAATTAAGCAGAACGTGCGCTCATTTTCTTCCTTTGCCCATTGCTGTTAACCTGTTTCAACGCAAAACGTACCCTGGTTCAATGTAGAACGTGCACCTCTTCAGTGTTTCCAGGTCTACCTGCAGCTGACCTGCTTTGACATCGCTCCACTGCCCTCTGCAGATCTACACCGGTTTAACGTGGGGCAGGATACGGCCTTTGTTCAGGGGAAGCCTTAAACGACAGACAGATTAAAATCGCTACAAATATCACACAGAGAGCGATACACACGTCTAATGAGTAAAAACACTGAGGTGTTTGAGTAATTGCTGCTTGCAGTTAGGCTAATATACAAGCGTTGTGATTTGGGTCTCAAATCTCAGCTACAAACTTTGCCCGCGGTTGAACGTTTACCGAACGAAACAAATGCGCTGGTAGAGGCGGCAGCGGGACGTCTGTGCTGGCAGCTCCACTGACTTCAGCCCAAGTTCAATGACATTTTGTAGGTGGGTCTCAACTTTCCATTAAAAGGAAAAGCAATTTTTTAGTCTGTATAGAGGAGCGAGGCATGAAAACGCAGTCTTCTTAAAAAAAAAAAGAAAAAAATGCGAGTGTTTCACAATTTTGAACATGATTCTCAAATTTCAGCTGACTTGCGAAGCCAATGCCATCCTCAGAGGGAGCCTGCTCCCATTCTTGTTCCTTGCTGTATTAGGAAGGCACTTTCCACAAACAGGCATGGGAAACCTCCAAATCCAACATCCACCTCATGTATTCTACACGTTTTAAAACGATTATGTAAAATAAAAAACAACCCCAAACCACTCGTAGTGGCAATTAGCCTCAAAATGACAAACTGCATTACAGACACGCGGAGCTCGCGGATTGCCTCTGCTCTAGCTGAGAAGGGGACTGAAAAAGAGCTAACTGGGTGGAAATAATAAACATTTGGCTCCTCACTTCATTTTCATTCCTTCTTCTGTTTCACGGACGAGTGGTTTCCACGGGCCTGGGAGAGGAGACACCTCCCACGCTGGCAGTGTCGCCGAGCCTGTGCCAACCCCGTAACCACCCAAACGCACCCTGAAGAAGGTAACCATTGCAAACCAACCTCTCTGGTCCCTGCAAAAGGTCCGACCACCCTTTGCTGCTGCTGGTTCAGAACGGTGGGGGGGATCGTTACTGGATATTCTGGCCACAAGCCAGTCAAACACTGCTTTTGCCTTCCTGTGAAGCAAGAGAGCTGGCAACCCCTTCTTGAAAGCTTCCCAAATTGCCGTCTTCAACATCTGTACAGGTCCGGCTTGCTGAATGCTCCCTTGGTCCCGCTTGGGCAGGGCTGATTTATGGTTACCTACCACCCCGGCACACTCCGCGCCGTTCCCCGCTGCCCGTGGGTGCTGATGCCCCCGGACCCATCCGATGGCACCACCTGGGTGGGACGGGAATGTTTCTTTCCAAACAGTTCCTCCTCACAGATATGCTCTGCACATATGTGTCTGGCGAGGAGCGCGGCCATTTATTTTTCCTCTCGGTAGGCATCCCTGGAGCTGTGGGTGGCCTCTCCTGTTTAAAATAAAAAAGCCAGGAGGAAGCTTTGTTCTTTGCAGACTGAAAAACAGAGCATCTGCCCTGTAATACGCAGGATAAGAAAGCAGAACTTGGTCTGCCACACAGCTCCCCACCATAATTTTTTTTTTTCTTGGTTTGAAGGAAAAAGGAACGAAAGGCAAAATGGAGACAACAACCTCGTAGGAGGACAGACTCAATTGCTCCATTCGAAGAAAATGCTGCGATTCTGGATAGCCAACACATAGGAACTCTTTTTTCTACAGACAATCAGGAGCTCAAAATATCTGATACCAGCTCACAGCTACCGAACGGTCTTGAGCCATGTTTTCTTGTATTAAGATTCCCGGAGTTATCAGCCCCGTTAGGTTAGAGAGACATATCCGCAGGGCCACGTAAGGCAGAATATCCTCCACCCTTTAGTCACTTTATATTAAAGGAGATCTCTTTAGAGCTTTGCTCACAGTTTGCCTCCGCTTTTACCTATTTGAGGCATGAAATATCCCTTTAATTGTGGCTTCTAGCCTCATGAAAAAGACATGCAAAAGAAGCAGAGTTAGAACAGGATTTTTTTATTTTTAATTCGGGGCCTCCTAACATATTGCAAAACCACCTTGGCAAACTTGAAGACACCAAATTCTCTGAAAAATTATTCTAAGCAGCCCAGCCCAGTCCAATCCATTAGTCGTGGGCGTACATACAAGGACATTGCAACACAAAGCATGAAGGACTAAGTCACCTCATCGATCCTCCCAGCACAGGACAGGTTGGGTTTCTGCCTTCCCTTTCACCATTCTATACCTTTTAATCTCGTAATAAATATTCCCCTTCTGCAATGGAAATTTGTCCACTGCAGGGACATTTATGACTTGTCATCGGATGTTGGACCAACGTAAACACATCATGAGCAATCTCAGCCTTTTCACTCACAATTGTTTCTGACATAGAGAATGACTCCTGGATGTTTCTGGTCCTGCGTGCCACATCCTGACAACATAAGAAACAGGGTGTAGTGCCACTAGCCCTTGATTTACATAGTGTTCGTTATATCACTGCTTAACTCAGCTCCGTGCATCCAGCGTAAACCCCATTTTTCTGTCTGAAACTTGGCTAAGGAATGGTAGGGGATGCTTCATTATTGCATGTCTCTAAGTGGAAGAAGAGCCTATTTTTAAACTGGCATTTTGCAGGTCATTAATCCACAACCTGGATGTGAGCCTTTAGCTGTTGACCTCCCCAGTGACCAAGTTATTTACTGCATATGAGAAATGGCTATTTTTCATGGTTGTTTTCAAAAGACGTTGCACATTTTAGAGACATTATGGACTATTGTAGCGGCGTTCATGATACCCAGTGGCTTGTATCCTTAATCCACCCTGAAAGATATACAGGGCACTTTAACAGTGACTCATGCCAGTGTAATAGAATGATTATGTAATGTCCTTAACATGTGATGCATATTATTCTTATTATTTCTTGGATACTTCAGTCTCGTAACTCCGCATGGTATTAATATTGAGCAATTACCCAAGAGTATTTGAGCTGTGTAACATCCACAGAAAATCTGCCGGAGTCTTATTGATGCAGTTCCCATATCAAGTCCATGATTAGCACTAACAACTGGGCAGAACCGAGCTTTTAGGACAAACTTGAAAATTAGATACAAGAGAAGGTATTTATTGCATGTGTAATTATATCCCACAACAAATGAACACGGTTCCATCAAATCCAGTTTTAAAAGTGACTTTCTGGCAGTACTGGTAATGGACACGAACAGACAAAAGAGGGTGAATGCTGATCTGTATGGACATTGAAATTGCTGTGTAGGGTCAGAGCAGTGATCCCACCAGCACAGCACCTGGTCCCTCGGAGCGGGCATTTCAGAGGGAGGGGGGAAACTGGAAGCAAGGAGATAAGGAATAACCAGCCCAAGATTAAATTCCCAGTGAAAGGAACCAGGAGGAAATTCATGCACACAACCATGAGCCCCAGGATCCCCAAGATCAATTCTCCCTCACCTTTCACAGGTCTTCAATTATGCCTCCTACCTCTCCATGTCTATAGGTGTTACACAGAGCCAGGACAGCTTTCCTGGTGCTGTAATAAGGCACCACGCTACACAAGTGACACTTCACCGCCTGTCTCAAGACAGAGTGAATTAAAGAGGACGTGATGATGAACAGAAGGTCCCCCAAAATGATACTCTCAGCCTAAGTTTCCATGGCTTAATCTGTGTTTTGGTTTAACAGGGAAGAACTCCATGGTGGTGTGTTGTTTTAGTGGTTGGAGTATGACATAAAGTAAACCCCATAAGTTCAAAGTGTCTGGCTGTTTACGGGAATCCCACCACCCGAGAACTGGCAGGAGCGTCCCGGATTACTCATCTGCATTAACTCTTTGGATAAACATTTTCCTGTTGAACATAAGGTCGAGCTGCCCATTCCCTGACAAAAACCCGTGTTCAAAAATAAACACAACGTATGGCTGAATTATGGGCTTATTTCATGAAAAAAAAAAAAAAAGAAGAAGATATATTTACACAAGGGCAGCTCATCATGACATGTTCATTTTCCAAACTAGCAAGTTCTCCTCCTGTGAAGGGATCTGGGAGGAGTAATTACTATGGAACGGAGATCTAAATATTAACGAGTGACGGCCCTTCACGAAGCAAGAGCGGCGGGGAGCCACGCCAGCTACGCGAGATGCGACTTTGAGGATGGCTTTGTAACTCCCGCTCCGCAGCGAGCCTGGACGGCATCGGAGCTGGCAGACACGCCGGGTCTGCTGCAGCGATGCTTCCGAGCGCTGGGCTGGGAAAGCGATCTAATGCTCTAATGACAGAAACACCTACGTCTCCCACATAGGCCATAATAAATTATTGGCATCGATTGGGTTTCCATGATGTCAAAGTGGTGTGAAGGAAAATAGGCTGCAGCTAAAGGGAGGAAGGGAGCATGAAGCAAAAACACAGGAAGGCATAGTTTGTTTGGGGTTTGGTTTTTTTGTTTGTTTGTTTTGTTTTGCTTAAAGAAGGAGGCGGCACATTTAAAAGTAAGAATTGAAACAGAAACCCAGCTCACAACGACGACTGTTCAGAGATTCTACTTAAAAGCAGCCCTGCGAGCCCACCAGATTTTCTAACGTAATTGTACACATCTAGCACNGTTCAGAGATTCTACTTAAAAGCAGCCCTGTGAGCCCACCAGGTTAAATGTGGAGGTTAAAGCAAGGTAAGGGTGCATTGATGGTAAATAGTATTCAAGGCAAAAGAAATTTGTATTTCAAGTCCGGAGATACCTCTATCCTACAAACTGCATTTAAAGACAACTCATCAATATTAATTTCTATAGAAAACGAGAAGTCTGAAAAATCAGCGAATTATGCTTGCAATGCAGCAAACATCTCCATTGTTTCATACCTGTACTTTTTTGTTTTACAGCTAAGCAGCAATGTGACATCATTTCCATTTTCCCTATTTGACTTTCCCCCCCAGTTTTCTAACTTTTATTTTTTAAGCTGCAAAAGGGGCGGACTCTGAGTAAAGCTCAGAGCCTATGCATTGCCATTTAGCATGAGCAAAGCAATAATGTTTCCCCAAGAGGGAACGGGCACAAACGTGACCATAGGAAGGTCCATCTGAACCTGAGGAGGGCCTTCTCTCCTGTGCGGGTGGCAGAGCACTGGCACAGGCTGCCCAGAGAGGTGGGGGAGTCTCCCCCTCTGGAGCCATTCCAAACCCGCCTGGACGCCGTCCTGTGCCACTGCTGGAGGTGCCCCTGCTCTGGCAGGGGGTGGCACTGGGGGAGCTCCAGAGGGGCCGCCCGACCCTCACCATCCTGGGATTCTGGGATAACTCAGTGCTGCAGATATCAGAGTCAAAAGAAAACAGTAACATGATGTTATTCACTAGAAAAATAAAACAACCTCAACTGATTCTGTGCTCTGAGAATATAAACAAGCTATCACCTCTAAAAGGGGAGGGCTTCCCAAATAATCTAATCCTGAGAACCTCCTGGGTCCTGCTGATCCCAGACTAAGTGGTCGGGTCACTACACAGAAACCTAAAGATAAGACACGGAGAAGCCATACATACCAGAAGGGCCGGCTCGGAGGCTGTGTGCGAACACAAGCAGTGAAAGGCTTTGCCCAGGGAGGTGCAGCAGACACCCCGGCCTGATTTTGGGACAGACCCACTGCTGCATACACTTCCCTATGGGGTAGGGCTGTCCTCTTCCCAGTTCCAGCTTTATCAAGTCCCTGCCAGGTGCCCCCTTTTTAAATGGCTGCACAGCTCGAGTGAGCTCAGCCTCAACTTCTACACCAGCCAGCACAACCATTATTTTTCTTCCTAGGGAAGGCCGTGCTGATAAAGTACAATTCAGACGCTGCCGAGATGCAGCGCGGTGTTGCCATCAAACACCCTCTAGCTCCCGCTTCCTCCAAGCCTCTCCCCTTCCTTTACCAAGGGACACATGGCTGCAGACATCAGAGGTTTCCCTGCTCTACGTGCTTGCTCTCATTTCAGTTTACCTTTCCCACCTCAGAATTAGCAGAAGCCCTGAAAATGGAGTGAGGAAGAAAATCCACAGCCCCACTAAAGAGGGACCATCCTGGCTTCACCCCGCACAGCACTCAGCCTTTCCACCTTGATCTACCTGCCCCCTTCCTATTTCACACCCCACCTGAGGAGTCAGTTGCTGTTCACTCCACACCTGCAGCGACTTTGGCCATGGCTCACTACAGCCCTTAACCCCTTCCCCCCGGGGTGACCCACCCAACGGCTGCCCACCACATCTCCTGATGCATCTCCAGCCCTCAGCGCCAGGGCTGCTACCGAATACCATTTCCTTAGTGTAAAATGTGACAAATTTGTTACGCGCTTCATTTTAAATACACGGGATTGGGATCCTTTGGGACTAAGAGGGCAAGCCTTGCTTTTTTCGCAAAAATAATTTCATTTCTGCAATAGGCGGAAATACTTTATGCAAATAATCATTTCATTTCTGAACCTCCTGCCTGCAGCACGAGCGGCGGGTGACCAACAAGGGGGAAGCTCTGCTTTGCGGTCCTGCGGTCGGCCCCAGCAGACGATGGCCGCAGACAGACATTCTCTTCCAGATGTGCCAGGGGAACGGATTACTTCCCCCCAGCTGCCTCCTCCTTCCCCTGCCAACAGTTACCATTTTCTGTCACGAAAGCCGCTCACAGAAACATACCCGTCTTTCACTGATGCTTTTGGGGTGTTTTTGCTGGGAGAGGCTGAGGACCGCTCGCACCAGCAGTTGCGCCGGGGATGATGCCTGGAGGCAGTGCCCGGGAGCATCTTCATCTTCCCCCAAATAACCTAATCCTGGGAACCTCCTGGGTCCTGCTAACCCCAGACTTCCCACTTGTGCCTGGAAGAGGTCAGTCCCAGCCGAAGAGGACTCCCTTTCTCCGTGGCTCAGTTTCCACATCTGCGAAAAAAATCTCTGTGCATCCCTCTCCACACGCCCGCGCGGCTCTTACGAACCGCCTGAGCTCCAGCACACAGCCAGGGGTTTCTAAAGCAGTAACTAATTTGTGGTGCCAGAACTGAGACACCTTAAAGACAACTGATACTTAAGGGGTGGATATTCTTAAAAGTTTGGCAAGACCATCATTAAACCTCCTGGCTCTAGCGGCGTACTGAAAATTATTAGCATCTCAAATGCTGGTCGCACCATCTTCTTCTGGGTATAACAGAATTAAAATAAAATAGAAATTCGAATACAACTGGAAAAAATAGTCTATCTTACTGTTGCAGCTAATAGGTATTATGTCCAACGTTCAGCTAGAAACGAGATGACAGATAGGCCAGCAAGGCCAACTAAGATTTTTTTTTTTTTATTGATTTAAAGCAGAGAAGCCACATTTGGTAGTTTATCAATTCCAGTGGAAACCAAGGATCATGGAACTAGAAGATATTAATCACTGCGGATTAGAGAACCCAAGGCTTCTATTAATTTCCCTGTCCAGTTTCATTATCTTCTCAGATTTTCCTGTCATTTCTTTAAGACTTTCCTTGTAAATTTTGCATTTAAAGCTGTAAGAAGACCATTAGAAGATGGCAGGAGTCCTGTACTTTTCTCGTAATGAATTCTCAAGTTACACCGGGCTTTCCTATGCCAAACAAACTGAAGCCACACACAATTATACTTCAGCTGCACTGAGCAGACATTCTTCAGTGGGATCTTCTATTTTTAATTCAGCTGCTGCAATAAACCAGCGAAGCATTCTGGGCTTTACAGCCCCTTGTTATTTTGTATAAAAATAAAACGTTAGGAACAACTGCAGTGTAAACACACGCGTGGTACATTATTCATGCAAATAATAATTTTGGGTTTGTTCTAATTGGGAATATAAGAGTTAGGGCACTCTGGAAGCGCTGGCTTTCCATCCAGCCAGCCTGGGCAGCTTTCGCTCCTGTTGCTCACACCACAGCTTCCCCCGAGGAACACCGTTCACTTGGGGTTCTTAAATGCTTTGTAAGCAAAGGTGGTGGAGTTTGGCACATGGAGAAGACTGACTTTTTATTCCCCTCTCACGCAGAATAAAAAAAATAGTTTGTCAGCCTAAGGAATGTAATCTGGGAAGCTGAATTTCTTCCCTCTTACTTGCAGGGCAAATGGGGGCAGTTATTGCCTCTGCCCAGGCAGCTCCTGATGTTGCGGCTGATGGGGCCAAAGCAGAAGTTACCATCCATTACCCCCATCCAAAGATGACTTCAATGAATTAGAAGAATTAGTTTTACAAGTTTCTAATGAGAATAGCACTTCTTCAACTTTTCTTACAGGGTCCTCATAGTCATGCAAGCACGAGATGAGCCACATCTTTTAGGCTCAATACGTGTCCTGAGCAGTCTCGTGGCAGATGCTCCAGCAAATGTCAAACCTTAAGCATCCACCTACCTACCAGTGGATGGGTAGGACTCTTCAGCCCTAGGTGGAGACACAAATCTTCCATTACCACACCAACTCCCCTAAACAGACCATTTCTTTCAGCTAAAACCTCTGGGATTTTATATCGTAACAATATGAAGTTTCCTCTCCCACCCACCCCCTTATTGAGTCAACTCAGGTCACATCCTCAAGCTTCTTTCTACAACCATCAGAACTAAAACTGAGCTTCCCATCTCAATAAACACTTGAATATAGTCCATTGATGCCAAGAGCTGGACCTTGGGCTGACCAGCACCATTCCCCTGGGTCTAACGGTTTTAACTCACACTGACTTCAACTCCATACCATTCAATTTGACGCAAATACTGGTTTCACGGTGTTGCACGTACTGGTTGGGCAGCCCTATAAACTGAGAAAACGATCTACAAAAAATAGGAATTATTCTTAGCAATGTTATTACATTTAAACTTTCATACCATTCCATTTGCAGGTTGTACTGAGTAAGGCAAAATCAACACATTTTGGTTTTTTTTTTTTGTTGTTATTTTTACTGTAGTTTCGCAATTCAGCAGCTTACAATAAACAGTGGCTTGAGGGAACCTCTGCAGGACAGAGTTCCTTATTCATCGGTCAGGCAATAGGCAACTTTTTACCTTTGTTTTATTCTCCTATAGCCAGGAACATAATCCACTAATGATGTTCAGATGGGTGACAACATATTTTTCCTTGAGAAGTGAAGAGGGATCCTAAAGTAGTCACTAACTTATGTACGAGGGAAGAAGAGGAGGGGAGATGCAGGAAGCATTTCTTTGATGTGAGAAGTTTGCTGTTTTCAGCAAGAAGTTACTTACTACTACCGCACTGCAGGATGCCAAAATTATTCAGGAAAAGCTTATCTTTGGGTTCCCTAAGTCCTATTAGGAAATTTTTAAACACGTCCACGCTGTCATTCGTTCCATTCAGTGCCGCATAACCTCCCCATTTACACACCGTTTGCCCCCCCATCCACAAAGTGAGCATATAATACACTACAGGTTGATCTCCTTTGATATACCCACCACTTACCCAGCTCTCTTTGTAAACCCTTTTACCCCGCTCCCAAGCCGTCCATTAAAGGGCTCCCAGGCGGACCGTGGAGCTGGGCAGCAGGGTATCTTCGCAATAAGTCTTAAATTGAAAGCTCCGCTGCGTCTCCCCGCTGTGAGGGCCTGCTGAGATAGGCTTCTTTTAATATTGCCTTAATAGGCTCTTCAAACTCAGTTAATTAAGTTCAGTGTATCTAGACAGATTTTCATTGCCTGCAGAGCCCATGTGTCTTGGCAAATGGGAGCCTATTCCTGCAACAGTTATTATCAATCGGGGTTTAGAGCAAGTGATTATAGCACTCGTGAGAAAATGTAATCACCTTCTACCATTTTGCTGGCTCTGCACGTTTCTGATGAAGATCGCGTACAGCCCGACCCGCGAAGGAGCCCGACCTGCGGTCCTGCTGGGGCTGGAAAAACGCATCCTCAGAGGCTCAGACCTGGGACCTGCCGGGGGAAAAGCTGCCCATGCTCCTCACGTACCCTCAAAGCCATGAGCTGCTGGGGCTGTTAATCACTCAATTAGGCCCTAATTATCAACACCCGCTGCATCAAAAGGCTTCCCATGGTCAGGGAAAGGTTGCAGCCATTCGCTTTGACAGGTGATGCCTTCCCCGTGCACAATGCCCACAAAGGGTTTGGTGGAGCCGCTGGTCTGGGGGCTCCCGGGGAGGGGGGGGCTCCCGGAGGATCAAAGCCAGGGAAACAGCTGATTGCAGACTGGCTGCAACGCGCTTCCTCTGTCCCAGCACGAAGTAGCAGGGTTTTATCGATTATTCACCCAGCAGCAGGGCTAAAATGAAAGTCCTTGGCCTCGGGGAATAGGGCAGGGGGGACGCGGAGTCTGCTCCCGCCGCTGAGGGGGTGAGGGCAGGCTGAGATTTTAGTGAGCTGGGTCAAACACCCCAGCTGTAGCAAGAGCCGGCAGAATTCACAGCCTCCAAAGTGACCTCTGCGGGTCAGATTCCTCTCTAATTATAATAACATCGCTAATATTGAAAACTGGCATCGAGGCGAGACTTTTCCAGCAGCTTGGGCTGTGCTGGGTATAACCCTGTCACCGGGAAGACGATTGCTGGAGGCTGCTCTGTCTCTTCTAGCACAGGGATGTATGCAGAGCAGTAGAAACAAAGAGAAAAGAAAATTCTGGGCCAGAATTCCCTACTTTGGACAAGATACAAATATAAATACCATCCCTTCGAACACTGCAAGTTAACCCTGAGAGTTGGCAATGCACGCCTCTTCTTTCCTTCAGATGTAAATATATAGAAAATACCTGCTCCCTCCTTAGTGTTAAATAATTTTTTTTGCACATATTTTGGTTTTTTTTCTTCCTCCTTGAAATTCTTCAGTGTAAAGATCACATTTACTAGCTCCTACATTTCCCGACAGTGCTAAAAGATCTTTACTGCTTTGTATTAAATATAGTTTCATAACACTCAGTCTGTAATGATGGTTTCACTTTTAATCCATTTCTGATATTTAGCATACGCAGCTTAAATTGAATTAATTATTTAATGGAAGGTGTGCTTTCATAGAGTAACGAAGCTCTGGGAGGGAAACATCAATGCATCACAAGAGTAAATGGTGACCAGGTTGGAGCAAGAATGTTCCAACATTTACAAGGGCGTAAATAGGCAGTGGAAAACTGAGTCCAATAATCTGGCATTACAGGATGCTACAATAATACAATAATTCTCTCAGCCTTTCCAGTCCCAGTCTCATTTCCTGGGTTTTAACATTACTTCGGGTTATATAGGCATGCAGTGAGTCAGCCTGTATCAATTTTCCTAATCCTCACAAAATGTTGATAATTTGTTCAGCTGTTCTTTTTTAACAGAGTGACAGAACAAATGCGTAAGTAGATTTTTAGGTTAGGGTTTTTTTTTCTAACAGTTTCAAATTGGCATCCAGTTGAAAGCTTGTGACGAGGCATTTTAATCCCAGTACCCATAGTAAAGGCATTTGATGGCACCCTTTTTATCCTCAATAACCCGATAAAGGTTGAGATGGAGAAAAAAGGATACTCCAGTCACCTTAGAGTTCCCTGAATTGGAATTCCTAAACTCCTGCCTGGCCTCAGTCCTGCATCTGTGGAACAGGAATTAGTCAGCACGGACTCGTGTGTGCTGTTTCACACTTCTGACGCTCGTTTCCAAGGAGGTGAGACGTTGCAGATTAGAGGCACAACAGGACTCCAGCATTCCCAGGGTGGTGTTCAGGAATCCCCGCTTCAACCAACGCTACCAAAAGTACAGGGGAATAAAAATCCTCAACGGTTGTGACGGAACAATCCCGAGAGAGCAGAAACGCGCTCTCCAGCTCCAGCTCCTCAGCTTCTGTAGGTTTTTTCACCTGCGTAACCTTGCTGCCATATGCTAGCTGAAGATACCGCATGCAATCCCTTTTATCCTGTTAGGATTTCTCGCCTGGGTCTGCAAGCAAACATTTTGTAAAAGTGACAGGTTATTTAAAAGAGGTACGGTGTATATTTATAAGTCACATTTATAAGCCTAATATAGAAAAGATTCCCACAGAGAAACTCCTAAGCTGCAAACCCTGAATTATTCTTGCAAAGCCCGAGAATAGCGCCAGCATATCTTACAGATGTGTCATCCATTCTTTCACCACCTCGGATTAACTCTAATCGAAAGTGACGTTCGAGACAATCCTCGTAGCCAGTTATTTGTTTTTTTTAATGTAGGCCAGAAGATTTTACCTGCTGATTCCTTATTGCAATTCTGCAAAAGTACCTTATGTTCTTCCAAGAGTCGTGGCATTATGTGTTTATCTGAAAGAGTAATGAGTGGAGAGGTATTGGAGGAGATCAAGGGTGAAGAGGTTTAATATATTCACTTTTTCCTCTAAAGATGTATGTTAAAAAATTTTGGAGCATGAATAAAATAAATTTACGAAGGTGACAAAGCTGTTTCAGAGGGGCAGAAGATCCAGGCAAAAGAGCTGGGTGTCATTCAGATCTAATCAAACCTCAGCTGTTGCCATCTGTGCTCGTGGGTGTCAGTACTTCGAACAGCTCTGTTCACCCTCAGTACTCTCAACAGCCTCACCTCTACTCACTCCCCTAAGAAATACACCCCCACACACTTTGAGTAATAAAAAACACCTCCACATGCATCTATCTGGAGAAGTACAGAGGACGTCTCTTAAATAAAAATGTATTATGCATAGATTTACATCACTTGAGCAACGTTTGTAATCTCAGACTAAAAGAACAGATATCCACTTGTGAATTCAGGGAATTTGATTTTGGGAAGTCCTCTTACAGAATAAAAGTACAGCTTTCACCATGGCATTCCTGAAAGCCTGGGCCCCTGTGCGTAGAGCACAGAAATCCTGCCAACTTCAGAGAAGCTGTCTTCCTTAACGACCATCATTTCATCTGCAATCATGGCAATTGTGTGCAGGTGGCCACCTACGTTTTTGTAGATGTTGCACAACTCTACCAGACTGCCATCATAGTGATAGTTGCCTTGAGGCGTAAAATCAAAACCTGACAATAATTGATTGTCCAAACTCCTACATATTTAATAGAGCCCCCTACACATTTAATGGAGTCCTCTACACATTTAATGGAGTAAACATGAATCAAGGACTCCAAATCTCCCCTTTATGGCTCAGTATATCACAGAAAACAACCCTGAAGAAAGCATTCTACGGTGACTAAGCTTCTCGTTAACCAGCTACAGGAACCTTGGCTCCCTACTGCGCAGAACAGCAGAGCTGTAAAAGGTCCTTGTGAACACACGTTACGTGCGCTATTTTGAAAACAGGTCCCTGGGAGCTGTGGGTAGAAGGTTCTCCAGCTCCTTGCTGTGAGGGCCTCCAGTGAGAGGGCCACTCTGCTCTTTGTTTAGCAGCCTTTTGTGTCCCGTTCATAACTGAGCCTGGAAGGAAAAAGTAGGGAATTCTTCTCTAGGTAAAGGCAGAACAAAGCACTTGGATATCAGTAGCATCATCCCTTTGTTAATGAAAAGAAATATTTGACCTCGAACGAGGATGGGGTTTGATCTACGCAAAAAGGTGCCTTCAAACAAAAGTATTTTATCGAATTCAGAGGAGAGTCACAGCAAATTTCAGGACATAAAGAATAGGCTCGAAATTAATGATATTGTGCATATTACTGCAGTGATGTCTTACAGATGGTATAAACCATAATGCAAATATGACATACCAAGACCACAGGGAGAGGAGCAGTGTACCTGCTGTTACCGCCTGACCATGGCTTGCATTCTGCCGCCTTCCTGCCTGCGTCTCGCCACACTGTCCTGAAGTCGTGTCTTACCCTTGGAATGAAATTTTTTGGGGGACAAAGACTGTTGTGTTTTCTTTCTCTATTTTTAGAGCATAAAGAAGAACCAGGTATTTGTTCATCATAAGGGTTGTAGTAGTTTCCGGACTAAAATAAATTGCAGGAGGACAGTATGTCAAAGCAAATTTAACGCCACCACTCCAGTGACGGAACCTTTGCTTTACATTCATCCAAAAATTCTGGAGTGCTCGTGTCCCTCAACGCTCTGAGCTGAACAGTGGCTTTCCTTCAAGTGAGCAGGGTCACCTTCCCAACACCGCACCTTGGTTACGATTTACCACGTAGAGTTGTCCGGGGAGCATTTGAACATATCCATGAAGACTAAAGCACCATACCCCTCCATCCTAGTTAAGACTACTCCAAAGATGCCTCTGTAGCCATACGTACTATGTAATTAACCGAAAGCACAAGACGTGACAGAGGAGGATGCTCGGGGTAGCCAATGGGCCAGGAAATACATGGGAGCAAGAGAGGGGCTCTCCTACCGATGGGACTTCAGGGCTGAGGAGCAGCTTGTGACCCAGATAGAGCAAAGAGGACTTGGATTCAAACGCAAACTCTTGACTCACAGACTAAGCAAGGGGAAAAGTAGTACGTGATTAGAGAATGACTAACTCTGGTCTCCGCTGAGCTCTGTGGCTTGGACACTTTGCTAAAGATTTTGTTGTAAGCTGACATTTTTCGCTCTGATTAATCCTTTCCAGTCCCTGGTCTCAGCTGACTCGGCTGAGCCCGTTGGAAGCCATTGTTCGGCTCTCTGAACTTTATCTCTTTTCAGTGCTTAAATAGAAGACCCCTTCTCCCCCCACCTCATCCTTCTTGCTAAAAGCCTGTTTGTAAGAGCCATAATGAAACTCCAGGTGGCCTGGTGATTTCGAAGTAATCCCCTCAGGGATTTGAAGCACTTGGTTATGCCTCATGCATTGTAACAACCCATGGATGTGATTTTCCTCTCTTTCTTTCCGCTGCGCTGCGTGATTTAATAACTGCAGGGCATTAGACGCTAAAGGAGTACTAAAAAATAAAATAATCAAAACAATCCCTTGAAACACAACAAACTCTGCAGTGTGTGCATATGGACGGTATATCCAGTGGTTACCCACTGAACATTATATTATCTCCTGCGCCCGCCCCCACTGAAGAGAAGAGCAGATAGCTCTAGAGCAAAGTCCTAATCCCACCTCCAATACCCAGGCACCCTATCAGGGGCTACATCTGGTCCCAATTGTCCTTTCCCTCTGTCATATGCTGAAACATCGCCCTGGCAGCCCTGCCAAGTCCCAGAACCTTCGAGTTTGGGAAACAACGAGAATCAGGTCTGAAACGTTTCACCTGGGTCCCCCCTCTAAAGAAAACAGCAGAAGAGGAACAGATTGAAATGAGTTTTCAAGGCTGGAAAAAGAAAGGGGTTTCAGTATATCTGATGAGTTTCCAGAGGTCTGTTTGCCACGTGTGTAAAAGGCCGAGTCGAGCACGACAGACGGGAAAAGCTTGGAAAGGCAACTGCAAGATCATGGGGCGCGGGATGCCACCAGGCTGCCACCGCCACTTCCAGTAACTCATTTCCTAACCTGCACTCTGGCACCAGAACCTGTTCAGCTTTTGAGTAAAGGCGAGAAAGGTGACGGAGCCTTCTCCTAAAGACTCCTGAGATCAGTCATTACTGCGGCTGAGAGCTTACTCCAGTTTATTAAGTTATTTTGGATATTTCCATGGATTAGTGAGAATTGTTAATATCGTTAACAGAACAAAAACATGAGAATTAAAACCAGGGTGCAACTACAGGGAGGCTTAACTATTAACTCTTAATTAGTGAAATAGGACCCGCATTGCCCTACACCCTGCAATTCACCGCCGAGAGCTGTCTCCCCTTAGACATCTGGTGCCGGTCACTGTCAGACCTGGGCTACCAGTCTGAAGGGATTACACATCTAATTCATTGCAGTCATCCTCATCTTCCTCGCGGTGCGTTCCTGGGGTGCGGAGCATTGTGCTCAATTGGTTCCACCTGAAAGGAATTTTCATGGGAGAGCCAGAATGAATAAATTACCAGCAAATTGCTATTGGCAGGGTGAGATCAGGAGCAAGAAGGAAAGAAGGACCTGGAGGAAGGGAAGGGAAGGGAAGGGAAGGGAAGGGAAGGAAAGGAAAGGGAAGGAAAGGGAAGGAAAGGAAAGGATCTTCAGTGAGCGTTGAATTGCTTGCCTAATTTTTGTTTGAGACTCCCAATCTGGGGCAGCAGCTGCTCTGCTGATGTATTACAAACGACTTATTGCTGTAATGCATCATGAAGCTCTGCTGCCCTGATGACATGTTACCGTAATACATCATCAGAGCATTGCTCAGCAGGAACAGGAGTCCGGGAAACTAAACAGCTCCATAAATTTTAGTAGATTCCTCCCCCAAC
>VUYV01000118.1:2291509-2397999 GCA_008711295.1 Anarhynchus alexandrinus | reverse complement strand
GTAAAAAGTCCCTCCCCAGCTCTCCTGGAGCCCCTTTAGGGACTGGAAGGGGCTCTAAGGTCTCCCTGGAGCCTTCTCCAGGCTGAACACCCCCAACTCTCTCAGCCTGTCGAAATGTAACTCCTTGCAGGACAGCTTAGTAATTAGATATCACTGGATATCTTAAATAATGCTACATGAGCTCACAGAAGGGCAGGTGCAAAGGGAAAGGACGAGCTGAAAATCAGGGCTTTAATTTTCCCAGCGCAGCAACCAGATCGTGTTAAGGCACATGAGGGTTTGTAAGACATTCTGCGTGACTTTGGTGTTAAAATTAGGTATCATTTCTCCTTGTACTTATCATGTTAGAGGAAAAAGAGGACTTTTCCATACAAACAGGAGAACACATTGATTCAGAAACAAGAATTAATTAAAGAAAAAAAGAAAATAAGGAAAAGGAAAGAGAAAAATAAGCAAAGAGCAGAGCAATTTTACCTGTATTTAGGTTATATGGCAAACACGAACCCGCCCTTCGCACAAACTAACTGGAAAGTTCCCTGTGGCACCATGAGGTGACCCTGAGGAGGTACCCCTGTGCTTTCAGTGAGAAGTGCCTTTCTCGGGCAGCGCTGGAAACTCAACGAGGGGATTGCCAGCAATTTCTTAGAAGCGGATTTCGCGGTACCGTATCAGCAAGTTGAATTTGCCTTGGAAATGCCCCCGCCGCTCGGGCTGGGTGGTGCCGCCTGCTATTTTGTAGTTATTTTTGATCCAAGATTAAGTGTCTTTTTATTTTGTTGAAATGGGTTTTAATTGAATGCGCTGCTCTGCTCGAGGTGCACCAAACTAACGTGGTTTGGTGTTTTTCTTTCGCAAATCCTAAGGGAACGTGCCCCTAGACCAACATTAGACTGTTTTGTTTTGGGGTTTTTTTTTCCCCTTGGTCAAAAGATCCAGTGTGTGCTAATTCTGTCGTACTCTCTCTCACTCAATCACTCATATTCAGTGCCCCCTAAAGAAACATTGCAGAAGCCAGAAGGCTAAGAAATTACCCAAATGAACTGCCTGTGCTTTGCCCTCACATATCACATACTGAATTGTTGCCACCTTGCTGGTAAAATTAGCCACGTGTTTCGCAGCGTTACCTTTACTTATCAAATAACAGAGAAGGTGCTGTGCTGCGCTATGTCAGGTCAAAGGACCATCCAAAATTGGTACCGACCGGCGCTTGATGCCTTAAGAGAGGGAAAGGTATCTTGCAGAATTTCATTAACTAATCTTTTAAATCAAATTTTCTGAGGTCTGTGCTGAGATGTGGCGGGTATGCTTTCCCCATACAGAAAGGCAGCCGAATGCTTGCTTAATTTAAAGATAAAAAGTAGGTCTAAGTTAGAAAGAAACTCAATGATTTTATGGCTCGGGTCTTTACTCGATTGTCCTGAAGCTTTAATGATGAAAGGCGTTCAAGAAACAGATTATTTGATTGAAAAATACAGTTTTGCAGCGATCTTTCTTTAATAGAATGATTTTTTAAAAGAAAGTGTCTTGATTTTTCATTGTTAAAAAACTCTCTTTTAAAAATTTGCCTACATTTTAAAAAATCAACAGTAAAACGAAAGGTTAAATCGGAGAAAAAGAAAGGATTTTTTTCTGACTCCTGTTTCTATTTTCTATCTCACTGAGGAATCCAAAGGCATTCGCTTCAGTCCGACCCAAGACATAATAATAACAAAAAAAAATTAGTTCAGCCATTGAGCTGAAAAATCAAATTTTCATACAACTTTATGTGTAAAAAATATTTCTTCTGCCACAGTTAATGAAAACTGACAATCGTTGCATCTATTACCTAAGGGTAAATTCTTTTCGATCCAAAACCAGCAGAAGGCAAATGAGAAGCCAGCCACGGTCTGGCTGGTGGGAACGGCAGAGGAGGATGTTTGCTGTCCACCCGCTTCCCAAGTTATGGGGGTGAGCACCAAACCCAATTTGCCTCTTGCTGCAGCCGGGTCATCATCCTTTGGAATGTGACGGCAACAGAAATTCTGCTTGGGAACGGGGCTCTCAAAGTCAGATCAGAAGTTTTGCTTCTAAGGCCATGATATCTTCCTTTTCCTTAGGCACCTAAATTTCAAAGCTCCATCACCAGCAAATACAGTTCAGGCATACAACCCAAGAGTTTTTTACAGTAACAAAACCAGAATAAAAAACCAAAAAACTATCAAAACTCTAAATTTCGGGAATAACACAGGTGATACCAAGTGTGGTAACATCAGGAGAGCCTTGTCTCTTGCCTGTGCCTCTTAATTGCCTGAAAACTGCTCTTTCCCACCAAAATTCACCTGCCTCTGATGTGCCTTGTCATAGCTCACCTCACCTTCTGTTCTTGCATAAATGATCCGAGGATGTCAGGTTGCCTGAGACTCAGTTTGAAGCTTCTGCGTTTTGAAAGTTGGATGAGTTATCTGAGGCTCAGATTATCCACGAGAAACCATGATAGGCTGAGGCTGCATTCGCCGCAATGGCTCGTGCCCTTAATTTCGAATAGAGCAGCAAAAGCTGCCGCATCCCGTCGAGGCACCGGCCCCGCCATTCCGCTCGTACAGCGGAGCAGCATTTGTGTGCTCAGGTCTGGGGACGCGCGCAGCAGCTTTTAGTAGTTCACCAAATGTAGTTTCTTTTGTTGGAGTTTGATGTGCATCACAGTATTCTGGAGCCTGAACTACAACGCAAACAAAACTAAGCGCGGCGGTGAAGACAGCCCATGAATAAGTGGAGGGAAAGCTCACAAGATACACGGGGGGAGGGTTTGAGGACAGCAAGTGCAGCGACTTGCCCATCCTCACACAGGTGATGCAGCAGCAGAGCCAAAACCCACCGCTCGAGGTCTCCCGGGTCTTCCCTCACTGTCTTCGAGAGTCTCAGCAACAGCTTCTTCGCCGGAGCGTGCGGGTCCACAGCCAAAGCCCGTTACGTCACCAGAGCAAGAAAAAAAAACCCCAACCCTTTCAGTTCCCCAGCCTTCTGCAGCCCAATTTATGTCCAATTTGCAGACTTTCAACATAGCAGCCTCACAGTTCATAAAATCAAACTCAGCCAGGGCTAAGTCTCTGGGTAATGGATTTAGGATCACTCGAGGTGTTACCGGCAGTTCATGATGGGTAACTTTCTTGTTAACTGAAGTCCCTTTTGGCTAAATGAGTTCCAGGTTTAACTCCCCCCAGCCTTCGCTCTCCTTTTTTTCCCTTTTCCCCCCCACCCCTTTTTGGCAGCACTGTTCTGGATGGGAAGGGAGGGGGAGAGGAGGTGGCACAGGACTTTTTATTAGCCTGCGCGTGGAGGGCTTTTCATTGCGAGGGCTATGGGGAGCAGAGACAGAAGGGGCGGGGGGGAAAGGTGGGATAAGTTAGTCTTTGTGTAAGGGGAAGGTGCTGAAAGGAAGGCTGTGTGCTGGGACCGGGGGATCAGCCCTCTGGCTCCGCTTGTCTACACAGGGACTATGGAGACAGCCGCCTGCGTAGACCGGTGCTTTTTGGTTTCCGCAGGTAACTGCAAGCACTGTGGGGAACGTGGCCAAGGAGAAAAAAACCCACAGATTGCACACGGGGAGGAAAACTCAGCCCCTCCTGGGCACTGCCAGGGTCCTCGGGGCTGGCAGCGCTGCCAACGACCCCGAACTCGGAGCGGGGAACGGGGTGGCTCCCGTCGGCCATCGGCCACTGAACGGAGCTTCCATATATATCATCTGTGTATTTCTCTTCCTTTAATGTTGGGTTTTCCAGCTGAGGAGCCACGCTATTTATCTGGCAGAGATTAACTGCTGATCGTGTTGCAGGAGGGGGATGCATCGTTTCCAAGCGCTACCAAGCTTGGGGGACAGCCCTCCCAGCATCAAAGCAAGACCTTGGCCATATTTTTGTTGCATTAAATTGTCCTCTCCATCTAAGTGGTTTGCAGACTTCGAGTAAACATTATCAAAAAGCTTTTTGTCTTTGTTTGCTTTTTTTTCTCCCTTCTCTCCTGCCTTCACCCCCACTCCATCCCAGAGCCGGGTGAAGCTGCACTGCGTGTGCTCCTGTGCTCCCTGTTCCCCATCCAAAGGGTCGGATCCGAAATCTGTCAAGGTGAATGGAGGGATTTTTGTTGAGTCTCAGTGAACATCGCACCGGCGCTGTTCACATTCATATGGACAAATGTACACCAGTGGGCTGGAACTTCTTTGGGGAAGAATGGTAAAACACATGGTAGCTCTGGTCAATAACAAATTGCCAGCCCTTCCCATAGGGGGAAAGCAGAGGGAAGGATGCTTTCACCACCTCCCAGTCCTCATCTTGGCCCATGCGGAGGGAGAATGATGTGGTCCTCAGCAGCCAGGATGCAGTCTGAGGTGGTCCGGTTTATGGTCTGAGGTGGCCCTCTATGGACGTGGGGCAGGATAAAATACAGCATCAGCAGATGCTCACCCCTGTTCCCAGCGCACCCCGGATCCACCGTCCCAGAGAACCGGGAGCCCAGCAGGGCTCATGCTGGGCTCTCTGCAAACCTCCATCCACCATCACCCCTTTTTTTCTTTTCCTTTTTTCCAGTGCATCAGAGACAATCACGGAGTTTTCGAGGCTTCACGGCACGTTCCCAGTGCCCACAGGAGGCGCGTGAGGGACCAGGTACAGGTGGAGCAGAGGAAGCAGAGCTGCAGCGATGCTCCCGGGCGCGTGAGGATGGGGCTGTCATGCCATAAACCAGCGCTCGGCGTCTGGGTCGGGCTCTTGCAGGATGGAAATCGGTGCTACCCCTGTGAATTGCCGCTAAGGATGTTTCCATGTGATTTTACTCGAGCACGTCTGACAAAAAAGCTTTTATACACAGGGGCAGGAAGAGAGCACATTAAAGCAGCTCTTGGTGACAGACTGGCCTTCCTACTCATTTATTATCATCTATCCTCAGATGATTTCTTATCCTTCTTTTTCTCCTTGTCTTTGATTTCTATTTTCTTTTGCTTCCGCACAATTCACTTCTCCCCCTCGGACAGCCTTTCTGACAAAAATAAAAAATGTGGCAGTTGTGTTTTGTTTTGTTTTTAACCAAAGCCACCACTTTGTCATTTCTCTTCAGACGACTACTGCTTCCAAACATTTACCTTTCCAGTGTTTTCTTTTGTTGAAAAAATAATCAGCCCAGGAGCTCTGTGCCTCCTTACGCCATCCTGCACCGGGGCCCGGGGGACAGGGCTGGGCAGCGCGGCGGGTCGCTGCGGCTCGCCCCGAAGGCTTCTCCCCAAGGCAGAATGGGTCAAAACTAAGGAGGACAGTCAAAATCAAGTGGTTCTCGATGGGAAAATAGCATTTCACGGAGGTCCAACCAATGTGCAGGAGTTTTGTTTGCAGTGAGGTTCCTCATTTGAAATACATCTCAGGTGAAGCTTTATTACAAAAGTGTCGAAATGCCCCATTTCATCATCTTAATATAAAGAAATGGTCCTATTTTCTGCTTTAAAGCCGCATTTTGTTTGGAATCTGAACCAATGTCAGACACTGTCATTGACTGAAGGGCCCCCAAAAGATCATCACAAGCATGGACCCGGCGGTGTAAGGTGCTGTACAGAGAAGAGAGTTTGCGGTCTCAGTTTAGCACACCCTCCAGCCCTGCTAACGGGTGTATTTTACAGTCTGGCTGCAATAAAATTAGCCCAGTAGTGATTTATTATTGATATCAAATAAAAATCCACTTGATAATCTAGATTCTTTACCTCCAGGAGAATATTTTCTTTCCTTTTTGTAGATGCCAGCCAACATTTTATAATCACGGTCTATGCGAAGCCTGAAACTATAAATGGAACATTATAGTAATTCAAGTGGAGAACTCTCTTCCACTCCATTTCATCGCTATTTGTTTTGAGTAACTTATATTGTCATCTGAGCCTTTTTTCCTCTTGGAAGGGTGCAGCTCCGCTCATTGTGGTTATGCCAGCTGCCTGCATTAGCTCACTGAGCGCACTCCCTGTAGCCCAGCCGGGTATTGTCTTTCAAACTAAACAAATAATTTTATTTAAAAAAGAGAGAGAGAGAGAGAAAAGAAAATGTCAGCCGACTGCCCCAACTCCCTGTAGCTCTGTTTTCTCTGGCTTTTGTGACAAAGGTGGCAGCAGTTCTGCGCTCTGTACATGCAACTGCCTGAGTTTGTTCTCCGGCAATAACAATGGATCATCTCTTACTAAAAAGCTACAATTTTTTTAGAAATAAAGTATTNCAACTGCCTGAGTTTGTTCTCCGGCAATAACAATGGATCATCTCTTACTAAAAGCTACAATTTTTTAGAAATAAAGTGATTTTTTTTTTAAACCAACTCATGAATATTAATTTCAATCTGTATTTCTGGGGAACCATAACAAATGGGATTCTATGAACTATATCACAAAGGTGACTTAACTGGAAATAATTCTGATGGAGATGATAGAAATTCCCGGACCGGATCAGAACAACATCCACCTTTCCAATGTCGTGTCTCGGCAGAGGCCACCAGTGCAGGGGAAAGCACAGGATGCCAGAGAGAAAGCGAGCGTGGAGACCATGGCAACGAGATTGTCTGGATCCTTCCAAGCCAGAGCCAGAGACTGCAGATTGTGAGAGTTTAAGTCCTCGGACGCTAAAGTTATGCGTATATGCATATGCACGTGAGAATGTATGTGGATGTGTTAAGAAATCGTTGTTCACAAGAACAAAAATGATACTGATAGTTGATTATTTGCTCTGGTTTTACCACTTCATACTTGATTGCAGTGAAATTCCAAGCATATAAAGTTAATCTTCAAATTCACACAGGATTTCAATTTTGACACTCTCTCTCACTTCTAAAAACTGCAAATAACTAATTTGAGCCAGGATAGAGACCTTTTGAATGCCAAAGCAATATTAAAATAAAAACACAGTTTCATGTTATGCAAGTATCAGTATCCATTGATTAAGGGCTGATCTTTCAAAAAATAACACGTTATAGTTATTCACTTTAAATGTTAACTACTGTTAACCGGTAGGCATGTTGGCTGCTTTTTAAATAACTTAATTGCTTTTCAAAACATTTGTGGTAAGAAGGGAACTCCAAATGTATGGGACAAAGCTCTATTCATATTAATAGGAGGCAGCACTGTCACAGCGCACTGTACGACGCGGCACAGCACGGACCGGCGATTTATGGCAGAACTAGAAGCCGTGGAGTTTTAATCCCGCGTCCTACTTTGCTTCTTTATCCTGATCTTGTCCTCTTTGTTCCTCAGTTTCTCCAGCTATAAAGCATGGATAATAAAACTGACAAACCAGCCGAATTCTTAAAAACAGAAACTTGTGCTTTTTCAGGTTGTCCAGAAATTTTCAGTTGTGTATTCTTGTTCACACAGTGAACATTTTCACTGATTAGATGATTTCTATAATTGACACCCGAAAATGACATACAATTTCTAGAAAAGTAATTGTCCTTATTTCAAACAGAGCAGTTCCAAATTCTGAAACTGTAGTAAATGATCAGGAACTGCATTAATTTCCACTGCATATCGGAATATAATATTTATAGATGGAAATGCATAGGGGTTTTAGAATCATAGAATCGTGGAATTGCTTGGGTTGGAAGGGAACCAAAAGATCATGGAGTTCCAACCCCCTGCCCTGGGCAGGGACACCTCCCACTACACCAGGTTCCTCAGAGCCCCATCCATTTATGATTTTCTATAAATGCATTTCAGAGAATATAAACCTTTCAATTAGAAGTCTTTGAATTGGCAATGTGCCTGCTAGGGGTAATTTAAGCTGTACGTGTGTCCAGAATCGGCATGGGCACCAAACTAAAAATAGATAACTACATTCTTAATATTAGAATCAAGCAAACCTTCCTTTCCTTCAACTTCCATAGGTGGAATTAGGAAGTATTTCTAGTAATTTGGAAGGCTCTGCAGGTACAGGGGTAGGAGCTAAAGCAACCGCCCCATGCATCAGGCAGGTTGGAAGGGATGAAATCCCACCGTGGAGGCTGCCGCTGCCCCGGGCAGCCCCAAAAACCGCCGCGGAGGCCGGGGGCTGCCCGGGCGGCCGCTCCAGTGCTCTCTCCCAGTCTGAGCTCACTGCTGCTCCACTCTCGGCAGAAATATTTTTCCTCCGTAGCTCGGACACTACAGCAACACTTGCTTTTCTCTGTTTTTTTTTTTGTTTTATGATATCTGTGTAGCCCCACTTGCCAGGTGCACCGTCACACTTTCCGTTCCCTTCAAAGGAAGAAGGAAGGAGAAGTGATGCTACTTGTAAACCTCGTCTCCATCTTTCTTGTTTTGTGTCACTTTATTTTAGCGCACCAGTAAAACTCCACCACATAACCAACTTTTAATTTAGACCAGCTGACGAATACAGCCTAATAATAGCTTCACAACAAGTAACTCCAGAAAGGACAGCCTGTCTTGATATTAAACAATTTAAAATAACTCCCTTCCCTCTAATTATAAAAAGAAAAGCAACTGAAAACAAAAGTGAAGGTGTGGCACAACCGTTAGCAACCAGCCGAAATTTCCACGCGGAGCCTCCCAGGATTCGGCCAGAGTACAAGTGAAATACAAAGAGCCCGAGCTTTTGTTTCATAAGGCAAATAAGCAAACCAAAGTTTTACAAAACCGAAAGCATCTCACAGCCCTTCTGAGTTTGAGTGGCAAAGAGGAGGCCTGGATGTACATGGGGAAGGTCACCTGCAGCCACCTAAAAAAACCCTAAAAAATATGCATTTATTCTACGCTGGCGCTGAAGAAAGGCTGATGGGTAAAGGATGGGCTGAGACACTTCTGGAGTCAGTTTTCTCTGTCTTCACAGACTATAACGGGCACCTGGGTGTCAAATGGGGACAATGGGGACAGTGGCTATTGTACCTTGTCCCTGTGAAATACCAGAAATGGTACACGCTGTAGCTAGAACTTGAGTTTCCAATTCTCTTGCAAGCCCAACCTTAAAAAGGAGAGAGAAGGGATCTGACTGGCAAATAATTATTCAGCAAAAAATATGTTCAGGTGAAATGAAAATTCTTCTTTGGTTTGGAACTTTTTAGTGTTCAAAGGTATTTGCAAAAAAATTGCAGGAAATTTCCAGTGAATCTTCTCCCATAGCACGAATCGTTCAGTTTCCAGCTTATAATGTCAACATGACATGTTTTCACTATGGAGGGAAATAATTTTATTTTTGGCTTTTTTTTCCCCCCTGACCAAAATATTTTGTCTAAAACCTAAGTGGAGCTGCAAGATGTTTCAAGGATCTGCTTGTGTGTCTTAATCTCCATCTTTACAGAAAAAAAAAAAAAAGTTGCTTTCTTACTCCCAAATTGTTGTTTTTTCCCTTCGACAATATTTGAACTATTTATCTACAGGTGAGTCAGTCAGGGAGGTCACAACTTGTGCAGCTTTAGGCCAAATCCCGATGTGCTGATAGGAAGAGGCTGTTTAAAATCTCTGGAAGATCCTGGGAAATCGGAGAACTTTTGGGGTATGCCCCTTTCTTCCAGTGAAAGCCTCCAGATAGTTTTTAGGTGTGTCCATACCCGGTCCCCGAGGAGCTCCTGACATCTTTTTCCATATGAATCCCCCGAAAGCCGCGTCCAGGGCGAGGGCAGGTGGGATGGGGACTGACGCCCAAGCGACGGTCTCAGAAAGCACATTCATTTTCAGCAACTCCAACAGTCAGGAAAGGATCTTGACAAAACAAATGGCTCCCCATAAACATGTCTAAGGAAATTAAGATGCTACAACTGATCTGCTTTAATAAAATTACGCAGCCGGCTCGGTTTCCAAAGTTGGTCACTGTATTTTCTGCATCACGCCATGCAATTAATCCTTCCTAAAATAAACGGACTGATTAAAATTCCATTATCCTGACAGTTCACAATAAACCATGGGACCAATGATCCCCTTTCTTTTTAACCATTTAAGCCATTATAATTAATTCTGGATTTATGTCATTTGCTGGTAAATGTTACGATCACCTTACTAACTACTTAAACAATTTCAAACAGTTGCACTCCTTCTCAAACATGTAAGCAATGGACAATAATTGAACTATTTAACCTGATTCACATTTCATGAAGTTTCCTTTATACACAAAGCTCAGTATTGAGTTGCTGGGGTCTCGTTTGTTTGCCTTTTTTTTTTCAGTATCTAATTAAATGCTTATGAAAAAAAAAATAATTAACACTTTGGAAAAAGACAGGGAAGTGTCTGAATTTGCCTTTATGATTATTTTGGTCTCATATTCAATTTGTGAGTGAAAAAAAGACCTCCTGAAGAACATTCTTTTATATTATTATTTCAAACATACTAAAAAAATGCCAATATTTTTCTTACCAAATTTTCTGCAAATCACTTTTGCCCAAAGTCAACCTTCCTTAGCATGCCCTGTGTTTTAGGACGACAATCACAACAGTCATAAAACCCCATGAAATTATAACAATTTTTCTCAGTGGAATCACTTTTTGCTCAAATGGCTCTAGTTTTTACAGCAAACACACCATGGAAACGAAACCAATCCTACAATCAAGCTTATTCCAGCTGAAAATATTTGAGATTTCCTCCGGCCTCTTTCTGCCGTGTCTCCTGGCAGCTCCCACTCACGCTGCCAGACGTGGCCGTGGCAGTGGGGAGAAGGTGCCCACCTGAGCGCCGGGAGCTTCTGCCTGAACAAGCCCAGAAGTTGGGCTGCACATACAAATAATCCTCCATTATTATTTTTTTTAAAGTTTATCTCCTCTCTGCTATCCTTATTCTCTCTTCTATGGTTCTACTTTTGGGGTTCCACATTACCAGCTGCTACGATACACCCTCCTGGCTTGTTGGGATGGCTCTTGGCCATCACTTCTCCAGCTCCTGGTGACCTCCTGGACCTCCTAGCAATGGTGTCACACCACGCAGAAGGCTTGGCCGCGCTGTCAGCCCTTCCTAGCCTGGCTGCTGCAGTCCGGCGAGACCGCTTGAGCCAATCCAGCCTCGGGCTGAGGGGCTGCAAGGTCCTCCCCGGCCTAATCTGTGGCCAAAACCATGAGAGATGGTCTTCTATATACTATAGTACTCATGCAAAATGTGGAGAGATCAGCTGGCTTGGAGGAGGTGGATTTACTAAATCGACTACTCCCTTGCCTGTATTTTGTGAGTACTTTTTCTTCTCTACATTAAAATGATTAAAAGATACAATGCTAATAAAATTTCCACTTAAATCGATTTGTCTTGGTTTTGCAACAGAGTACCAAAACTTTAGCTTTTCAAAAACTGTGATTACAAACATGGATATAATCTCCAAATTTTTCAGAAGGTGGAAAATCCATTTTCTAACCAGCCCTACTTAGGACTGGGTAGATGGGTTACTTATCCAAACTAACACTGACCTTCAAAAATGTTTGGGTTGATGTCAGTGTTTGGGCTGAGGTTTGGTTTGGCCAGTTCTTCTTTTTCCATAGCAATTTACCCGTCCCTAGAAGAGATGCAGCTCTGAAATGGAATAAAAAGAAGAATGCTAAGCACACATAGGCCAAACTGAGCTACTATTTAACAGAAATAAGAATAAAAAAAATCCCTTTACCTCATCTTTATCTGACCGATTGCGCACAGCGCCTATTAACACAGCAGCTGATCGCATTATGAAAGCCATCGGCCATAATAGCAACGCCTGATGAAAAGGAGGAAAGAAAACAGATTAAACAGCTAAACTTTGTTTACATTGATAAATGAGCCTTTCTAGAGATCCCAAAGTTCATTTAAAACCCCCCTTTTTTAGCAGCTCTTTAGCCAGCCAGCTGCAGAAGCCTCCCGGGATCTCCCCAGTGTCATTTGCAGAAACCTTCCTTCTAAGTTTCTCCCGAGGTCTCCCGAGCTGTGCCCAGGTGTTGAGATTTAAGGATGTGCCATTCCTCACATCAGCTGCACAGGATGGACTCTCGCCCATACTGTCAGCACCCCGCGAACAAGAGAAGGCCTTCTTTGTGCGCTCTCTCAAGGCCCGGCACTGTGGCTATCTCATTCTGTTTCGAATTAACATTGGTGGCGATTTCCGCTGGCTTGGCTTTGTAGAAAGACCTCTATGTTCTGCAGCCGCTCTCCAATTGCAGGGCGCCATGGGAGGCTGCAGGCAGATGCAAATAGCGTTGTCTCAGTTTTGCTCCCGTGGTTTTTGCTTTCCGAGGAGGCTGAGAAGAGAAGAGATGGGGGTTTGGTCATTAGCAGCCAAGGCGGACGGAGAGAAGAGAAAATTGGGGTTTGGCGTAAAGCGCGAGCTTTGCACGACGCGCTTCCTGCTGAACACCGTAACAGCGACTGCAAAAATTCTCTCACCCTTCCACTGGGCTCCAGAACATGATAAAATGGTTGAGCATATTAATCAGCATCACCACAGAAACGGGGAAAGGTGAGGCTCAAACACATCAGTTAGCGTTACAAAATATGCAGGATGGGACACAAAAGCCCGTTCGCATCCAGAGACAGAGCTGCAACCAGTATTAGATCACAACCCAGATGCGGGATAAATTTTAATCCAACACAGAGCGTTTGGAAACACAGGTCCCCAGTGGCTGCTCTCATCGCGGCGGTCCCACGTGCTCCAGCTACCGGGGAAGGCGCAGACCGAGCGGCAGCGACCGGCGATGAATGCCGACTTTCTTCAGCCGCATTTCTCTTCACTCAGAACGGGATCACAGACAATATATATAGGACTCTGCAAAAATACGAGGGTGATTAATACTTGCTTGTGATTAATTGCATGTTTACTCCCATGAATGACTCAATAATTATATGACTGTTTTTTCCGCTCCTTCTCTAGGTTTTACTACTCGACAGCACGCTGCGCTGCGCTCCCAATGCCATGCCCTGATCCTGCCGCAGAAATCCTCTCCCCAGTCCGGATCAGGCTCCGGGGCTGTGAACCACCTCGCAGTGGCTGCGTTGCCAGTACTGAAAGTACAAAAAAGTCTCGGACATATACATAGTCGGTAGGAAACCAGTTTGAAAAAGGGAAGGGTATTGTACTCAAATTGCGCCCACGGTCCCGGAATAGATGGGTGTTTTTGCAAAAGCAGACGGGAGAGTGAACTTGTTGACGCTATACTTCAAACAGTAGCATTCAAAGTCAACAGAAGGGTGGTGAAAATACCCCTTCGGTTTTATTTATTTATTTGCATTAAACAAAACTTGCCCTTTCTTCCCCACAACCCAACAAACAAACCCGAAAATGGGGTAGAGTCGCCAACACGCTCCAGTTTGGCCTCGCAGACTTAATCCTGTCCTCTCAACGGGGTTCTGTGACTAAATATCGGAGGCAAACTCTGCAGGTCACGTATTTTTCAGGCTTGCATCTGACAGCTCGGTGGAACCGTAAGCACGAAGCCGGAGCGGGACCGCTCATTGCTCCCAGGAGCACTGGGGAACAAGCAACGCTTGAGACTCGAAACAGAGAACAGCCCGAGCGGCTCCGCGGTGGCGTCAGACGTGCGGAGGTGCACACGCACACCCACATACGCACCCGTGCAAATCTCTCCTTTTCCTTTTTCATCTCCTTTTCAGCACCGCATTTTGCAAGGCAATGGTTTTTGGAAAATATCTCTTCCAAGCAAAGAATTTTTTCAAGTACAATTATTACAGATAATAATTCAAGTACAAATATTACAGATAACATTGCAGGTAGATTGCAATATAGGGGAATGTGGAGACTTACAGCGGGAAATATATTTTCATTTATGCTTTGTGCTTAACCATTTATTAATGAAACATTAAAAAGCAAAAGGAACATTAAAAATCTTGCTGTTTATCTTTATCTGACTTGCTAAACCTTTTTCTGCATTCCAGTCTCTTTGGCCATTGGAAGTAGTTCGCTCCGTGTCACTTTTTTCTCCCAGATAGAATTACTCTGTCCAGTTTTGTGCTCTAACACGTCCCACACCCGTTTCACATTGGCAGCACAACACCCACAGAGAGATAATGAGATAACACCCCTGATACAGAAAGAAGTTGATGAAAAGACAGTTTTCCAAACCCTTTCCATTCCATAGTATTCCAAATTGGGCGACTTTTTATTTATTGCAAAATGTCAACAGAAAATTTTAATATTTAATTCTAGTTCCTTTACTGTCTGCATTATAATTGTGCCTGAAGATTGGAAATGCTTTAAGGAATGTGAATCACAGGAGGTTCCTTCTTTCCGTCCCTGTTACTAGAAAAAGGAAAGTTGGGCCAGTATGCCTTGCACTGGAAGAGAAAGTAGTTTTTTGGCTCCCATGGGATTCATTCCGCCCAGCATGCAGAGGTGGAGCGATGCGCCGTGGAGTCTGGGGAGAGGCCGGCGGGAGTCGTGTCAGGGAGCCACAAGGATGGGTGCTCACATAGAATCACAGAATCATAGAATGGTTGAGGTTGGAAAGGACCTTGAAGCTCATCGAGTTCCAACCCCTCCCACCAGCCCAGTTTGCCCAAGGCCACGTCCAGCCTGGCCTTGAACACCTCCAGGGATGGGGCCTCAACAACCTCTCTGGGCAACCTGGGCCAGTGCCTCACCACCCTCACAGTGAAAAACTTCTTCCTCATGTTCAGTCTAAACCTGCCCTCTTCCAGTTTGAAGCCATTCCCCCTCGTCCTATCACTCCGTGCCCCAGTAAAAAGTCCCTCCCCAGCTCTCCTGGAGCCCCTTTAGGCACTGGAAGGCCGCAATAAGGTCTCCCCGGAGCCTTCTCTTCTCCAGGCTGAACAGCCCCAACTCTTTCAGCCTCTCCTCATAGGAGAGGTGCTCCAGCCCTCGGATCATCCTCGTGGCCCTCCTCTGGACACGCTCCAGCAGGTCCATGTCCTTCTTATGTTGGGGACTCCAGAGCTGGAGGCAGTACTCCAGGGGGGGTCTCACGCCCCTTTTAGAATGAAATGGCACAAAATACACCACACGCCCTTCCCCCCCCCAACACCTTCCCCAGCCTGAAATACAAAGTTAAAGGAAAAAAGCGCAGAAAATGTCCATGGCATTTTGCTCACCTGACCACCAGCCAGGCACGGCAGTGCGCTCACTGCAACCGGGTGTCAGCACTCAGCGGGGAAAACTCCTGCTCCTGGGCGTTCTGCGGGTGTAGCAGAGAGAAAACAGGTTAGCATTCTCAATGTAAGCATTTTTTGACTATTAAAGTATAACACTTATTGTTCCCTGGAAATTTGTAGAAATTAACAGACAATATCTCAATTGTACATAACTAAAATAACATTTTAAACCAAAACTTTCCTTCATAGCATCTTATTCTAACGGCTAATAATCTAGCGTCTACAGGGAACTGGGCAATCAGCGTGCTTGCTTTGTGTCAAGGCAATGCAGAATTCAAAATATATATGCTATATCCAATTGTTTTACAGATAGAGGTTTTACTGTAATGGGCTATTTTCTTAATGACGGTCTAGAGGGAAAAAAACAAACATTGAAATGATGGATTAGACGTGTATAATATTAATTCAAAACCCCATTCATCTCTTCTGGGCTCCGTGGTGAATTGCAAGAGGCAGCCCAGACTTCAGAACCGTTACGAAAAACCAGGATTTCAGCAGGAAAAGCTTGAGTGGGAGGAGATACTGACAGTGAAAGGAAATGTTGGAAAAATTGATGTTTATTCCTTTTTTTTTCACAATAGGAAACCTGTTTTAAGGTTGTGGGAAGAGCCAGTGCTCTCTGACCCTCGTATGAATAAATTGACAGTTTTATCATCACTATAATGGTGCTGAGGTTTGTGTCCGCAACTTCATCCACAGTAGTGTATCTATCTGCTTCCTGGGATGATTTTGTTTTCTTTGCATGGGTGGGAATTTACAGTGGGAAATTCCCAATTTTTTCCTTTAAATTTGTCTTGCTGCATTCTTGAGCCCTTCAAAATACCACAAGCTGTCTCCTTTAAATTGTGAAGGCTGTCACTGTTGTGCCTTTATTTTTTTATTCTCCCCTTTTGGCTTTTCTTCTTTCCTCTCTTCCTTGATTTTAAACAGGATCCACTTCTTTCATTCGATTTTTTGGGTTTGAAGTTTGAAGCTGGTATCTGCTTATGGGTTTTATCACGCCGCTTTTCTTTTTATGTGGCTCTACATCACCCACAATCCACTGGCAAGAGGTAGGTGACATGTAGAAGTAAAAACCACTGGCTCAAATGCAGAGTAAATTGGCAGACAGAGGCAGGTACAGTCTGTAACGCTCAGGAAAAACAGGAGGAAGATCACCGCGTGGTTTGGGGATGGCCCCATAGACGTACTGGTCCATGACATGCGCACCCATGAGATTTTCCTCCATCCAGCCCTGAAGGATGACGCCCACTTGAAGGAATCCCACAGGGATAAACAGGTTTCCTATCTCCAGACTAACCCATAAATAATTTTATCGTCCTTATAACATACATAATTCTCCCCAGTCCCTTCCCAGGGCAAAAACTATTTCAAGTTTATGTCTGAGAAACCTTCAGGCACCTTACAGGATATTTGGGAATATTCTGAATTCAGGCTTCTTTTTTTTTTTAGCTTCTCTGGTGCAAAGACGATTGGATTTATATTTAGTCTGTGTTTCTTTCCCTATTTTATAAACACAGCAGTTCTGAGACAAAATAATAATAGTGTGAAAATGGACCAACCGCAGTGATGGCAAATATATGGACAGACTTTTTAGTTTATAGTTACACAGAAAATGTTTTGCTGAAGTGGTGGTCCCTAATGTAAGATTCACTTTTAATTACCCAGTACATTCATATTTGAGTAAAAAAAATAAATAGAATAAATAGATAATAGAGATAGAGAGAAGGATATGAACTTCAGTGGTCATGAAATCATTGACTGGAAAACCTAAATGATGTATTCTATTAATTTAACTAAGACTGTACAGTCATAGCTTTTCATTGCCAGTGTAGTAATTTTGGAGTTTAAACTTTTATCTTTCCACAGAATATTTCATGCCCTTAAATCTGTGTGGCTCATTTGTCTAACTCTGCTAAATTTCTAACTGCAGTAGCAGATACTATTTTTAAAAGAGTTGTCAAAATTATAAGATATCAGATGAGTGTAACAAATATAGGAAATGAAAAATATTTACTTTTTCATGTCCGGTAAATAATAAATATTTTAGATTTTGTCCTTTAACTGTTCATTTTACTTTCCAGTTGGAAACATTACCACTGTATTAGTAAAGAGTCACTATAGGAAAAGCATAGTTGTTAAATCACATTTTCAGCTATCTTGACATGCCGTATTTGGCACGGCTTTCTCAGTGAACAAGCTAGTCTATATATTTCTGAGAAATTAAAACCATATGGCAACACCTTAAAAAAAAAAAAAAAGCCCTTCTCTGGAAGCATCCTTGGAGTTTTCAAAATGTATATGAATTAAATATAGTCGTATTTATTTAGAAAGGATCTGCTCGGATTAGACATAGACCCCTCATTTCTGCTCCAAGAATTAAACGGCCAATACGCCACTGCCGTAAGTCGCACCGGGAGATAACTTAATGGTTGGATTTCTATTAATAGCCTCTTCGTCTCTAAGTTGAATAATGTATTTAATTTTGGCTAAACTCAGCTTTTGTGAAGACTATTAAATTAGGGCATGGATTAGAGGATGAGAGCTTTCCTCTGCCACGCCAGAAAACTGGTATAATAATGTTGTCACTGGAAGGAGGTTCCCCTCCTTAACATCATTTGAAAGACTACAGAAGACTTTAACTACAGGTAGTTAAAATTTCGGATAGCTCTTAGCTAGTGCTCTGCAAACCAGTACTGAAACTGGCTTTGGGCTTCCCCTCGCGCGCTGGCCTGGCACCGGGAGGCAGCAGAGCTCCGAGCCCTCGGGGCACAGAGCTCCTGGCAAAGAACCACACTGGGGACACAGGACCAGGGAGGTGGAGCGCTGATGGACCTCACCAACACACGGCCCTTCTGACCAGATACTATCATATTCCTTAATAAGTTCATAGATGATCGTTTAATAGTAATATTTAGAGAGTCTGTAATTTCTCGAAGGCCGTGAGGAGGAGCTGGGTCACAGCGCCGCCTTCTCCTCCCGCCTCAGCTGGAAAAAGGTGCCTCTTTTCTTGAATTATCTGGTGACATTACAAGCTTTGACAAGAAGAGAAATCTCCTCCAACTCCTACCCAGCCCAATATGTGGTCAAATATATGACTTAAGAGGAAAGCATTTGATTAGATGAATGTAGGTATATAAAACCGTTCAATTTGGTATAGATATTTTGACATAGGAAACATATTTTCAATTTTGTGTTTTATGTCAGTGAGGAAGCATGTAAAAACTTTTCAGCAACATAATACCCTAAAAACGAAAGCCCTCAATTTTCCCCTGCCTCTGTTCCTATATACTTCTTGTATATTTGCACTTTTGGATATGATGACAATTAGTTCTGTGCTACGGGACTGGATTGATTTCGCTTTCTGGGTCTCGTCCAGCTAAAACGTTACAGGTTCAAATACAGAAGCCTCTGGTTAATGAACTCCAGAAAGTGTAAAATACTGAGGCCCTGCAGTTACACGATCACCCTTCCGAACAGAAGCACTAATATCTAACAAGGCGAGCTACTGTTCTACCCTTTAGAAGAAGCTCATAAAAAGTAGGTTTAATTTGTCTGGGAAAAATAGACTTTAAAAAAGTGGTATAAGTTCCCTGGTGGAAAAACACGCTTCTATTATGAAGCCTTCCCACCAAATGTCTTGGAAATTAGGCAAAGTTAACATGTCCAGTTGGAGCCGGGCCAGGAAATGAACAGTGGATGTTCTCTTGTAAAAATCCTGAAAGCTGCAAGTAACCCATAAACAGTTTGCAGAGTGAGTCAAAATGGACCATTTTATGTTCCCTAATGGAAATACAGCTTATTTGTACATGGATTCAAAGTGACAATGTGATGTCATCAAATGATTTAAGGTCAGAAGCATAGCAAGAGTCAATATACAGCGGTGGATGGAAACATCCTATTCTTACTGAAGTATTTTGGAGGAACCACCAGCACCGGGGTTTGTCTTGGCCCTTTGGAGCTGGTACAGGAAAACCTCAGCGGCTCTATTCCTGGAATTGCAAGGTGGGAAGTTTACTGTTACCATCAGTCTGAGGAGGGCTTTCAGGAATATTAGTGAGGTTTGCCTTCGGCTCAGAAAACAGAGAAATTTCCTATAGAACGGCGCACCGTTGGCTGGTGGGGCCAAATAAACCATCCGTGTTCGGTATTATCTCCAGAGTTAACACCGAGGTTTGCAGATCAGATTCAAAGCACAAATGGCTTCGAATCAGGTACTGCCGTCCACAGATTTGCTGCAGAAAAAGTGCACACCTGAAAAAGTGCCCCTTGAGGACGAAGCTTCCTCCGAAGTAAGGGGAGCCGGGATGTCCCTCAACCTTTGACTTGCAGCCAGAGGCCCCTTCCTTGCCTTCTGAAATGTGAGATTCGAGCCCTTCTTTCACAATATGATTTTAATTTGTAAAGTGGTTTCGAGCCTGTGGCAGAAAAACCAGAAGGCTGAAGTGTTATCCAGCGCTGATAGACGTTTTTTTCCAAAGCTTTAGAACCAGATGAGCTGGGAACACTTCTTCCATTTTTCTTTGGGGGGCAGAATACAGCAGCAGAAGGTTCAAATGAGGCACCTGCAAACAGGTAAAGAAGATCATTTTTGCCCAGGTAATATAACTCCCATAGGTTATTGAGAGCAGCGAGAGCTTCTTCATCAGCAGTTATCTGCAAACGGGCTGAACACCCCTCAAAGCTCATGTTTCACCAAATGATACTTTTTTTATTCCAGAAACTATCTTAATGAAAGAACACTTCCTTCTTAGTTTCTTGAGGTAAAGTTTGACAGTGACTCTTGAGTCATTTCTGTTATTTAGCTCATGTCATTTTGTTCGTTACTGTCACACTTTTTACTATGATAAGAAAACACACAGATCATTTTCATGAGGGATGTCTCGCTTCGCACGCAGTTCTAAGCGTTACCATTCATTTAGAAACTTAATAAAACCTGGTCTATCTCCATTGCTAACAGAAATTAATCTCTAATTAAGAATGAGTTTTAGAACTGGTATTTGAACTGCGTGTCCTGGTCTCAGTAGGAATATTAAAAGCCTCATCAGAAATGTTCTAGCTGACAAGAGGGGATAAATGGAGAATATAATTAATTAATATAAAACACTAATTAAATAACAAAAGCCAAGATTCATACAGGGAGCACAGGGCTCGCTCAGGTATCTCTCCAGGACATCGCACCGCTCTGCGCAGACCCAGCTGGATTTCCTTTACAGATGTTTTCCTACACGGTTTGTGGCAGGGAGTAGGATGATCATGATTTTTACAGACACACACAGGCACAGCAAAACGCCGTGAGATTACCGAGGTCAGCTGGAGGCAAACAGCAGAATATAGTAGATTTCTATTCCTTGACTTCCAACTCACGGGTCTTTCCTTATTCCATGGATTGTATGGTCTGTTTTCTGTAAGGAAATTTCTGAAATAGGATGAGAACTCACTCTCTGAAAAACATGGGAAATCTTCAGCCATTTATTGAGAAATTGTTGGGAAACATCAACACTCATCATTTAGTGTTAAAAATTAAACCTATGATTTCCAGGGGTTTATTCATTTTGAAGGAAACTTCTAAATCAGTTCTACTTACTGATGTTTGCAAGCGCTCATTTGTCTTCAGTTCTGGCAGAAGGTGAACTGCAGATCCAGTGGAACAAGTCACTATTTAATCACCTTTCTGTACTTCATGGCAGCTGCCAATTAGAAGGTGGGCGAGAGGCATGGATAGGCTAGAACCATATGGTGTACTCTAAAAGTAGATAATTTAGGAATGACATTTATTTGTATAAAAAATAGTGCCTTCTCTTACCTACCTGTTAGGCATGGGCCTTTCATGAATCTTGCCCACAGTTGCAAGAAAAGCAAATTGGAATAAAACGAGATGCCAAGAACAGCACTTGCTGGTTGGGAACATTACTGTTTTATTATAGGAAAATACCTGTATCACACTCATAAAGAAACTATTAAAAATGTAGGTAGGCTACCCTTTCTACCTCCTTCCACATACCCACACCTACGCACAAAACCTCCCTTTCTTCTGAGCCCCAACTTCAGCCAATTTCTTCACGAGGGTTGCGTCTAAACCGAGCATCAGGAAAGTCACAGACAAAGAAGGGTATGAGCGGGAGGAATCTTTCTGTTTCCATTATGGTTCCATAAAATTTCAGTCCAAAAGGTGCAGCTTGGGATGCAGCGAGGAGTTTGCAACCACAAAGTCCGCGTGGGAGATGGAGCTCCTTACGGACCCCACACAGGCGGCAGCACCGGTGGACTTGTACCCTTTGTACTTGTCCTGCAACAAACTGATGGGATCCTGAAAGATTTAATCAGCTACACACTCAAATGTTGCTGAGAAAGAGAAATTCAAGAGGGGAATTAACAAACTGCCTTCCTCTCCAGCCTGTGGAGCTGCGTGGAGCTGAGCAGAAGCCACTAAATAAAGCAACGAATTTAAAAGCTGTTTTCTTGCAAGTTGACTGAAACCAAATATACTTGATAACAGGGCTAAGTCCTTGTGGGAGCTGAGCCGAGTCTTTCACACATTTCCTCAGGTAGGAAACCGCTGCGCAACATTTCAAAGCAACGTCCCTCCCATTTTTCTTAAAAGAGCTCTTTAGTGACTCCCTCGGTTGTGGTTTCTGAGTCCCACAGGCTGGACACACCGCTGGTCCCTCATAGGACGTGGTGTATGGGAGTCTCTCCCACGTGGATTTTCCCTCGTCTAAGGATCCACACCCCCACCCTGTGGCATGACCTGGCCCGGAACGGCAGAGCTCACAGCACTGCTCTTGGGACACCCTCCTGCCTCCAAGCTTGGGAGAGAAGGAACAGGATGGGTCAGGGGAACTACACGTAAGAAAGAGGACACAATTCAAAACTGCTCTAGAGCGGCCCTGAGGACTGCAAAACACAGAGCTTGAGTCTTCTCCATGCACAGTAAAAACTGAAATTAAACTCACTCCATCAAGAAAGATCCTCTGCATTTCCAGCAGAAGGGACAGAGGAATTTAATACCCGAAATTCAGCCAAAGGCTGAAAGATCTTATAACTTTGATGTCCGCGCTAGACTGTTGCATTTCACTTCGACATTTTCATTTCCAATCAGAATATACACGCACTCAAATTGCTGTGCATATAACTTCCCCACGGCAGCCTCGCACGGAGGGTGAGCACAGCAGTTCTTGAGAACAATTATGACTTCAGTCAACCATGGGTTCTCCACATCCAGATTCCCAATTTTTGTTATGCCATTGTAAATCTAGAGAAACTCCAGTGACTTCACTGAACTCGGGCTACTGGAAAGCCAAAGTAAATACAATGAGTTGTCAAAGGAGTTATATCACATTGGCACTAGTGTAACTGAAAGCATAATTTGCGCTATTTTTTAATAATACGGTGTCTTAGATCGTTAGGAATGAAGTCCTGCAAATACATATGAGAGTGACTTTCTGCATGTGAGTAGCCCTTGTGCTGTCTTTTTATGTGAGGAATGCTAATATGCCAGATGTTGGGACTTAGGCAGAAACCATCTTTACTTACACCAGCGAAAGCTCTGCTTTAGCATTCTCATACAGAAAGCTGTCTGCTGGATCGGGCCCTTCTGATAATGTCCCCAGGAGCTGATAAAAATAATAGCTGAGAAGGCTTGAAACAGGCTTCTGGTGAAATCTGTAAAAAATGTGAAACTTAGGGGTGGTAGGGCTTGTAAAACATTTAAAAATCAGACTGGCTTTGAGTGGCAGTCTGAGAGTCAGAAGAGAGATGAAACTTCTGGCTCCTCTGAGTTACTTGGCAGTAAAGTCATATGAAAGTTTGGAAGGAAGTCACAATTCAGAACTAAATCCTTCATGCTCAGATAATCTCCATGCTAGCAGAACCTCATCCCTCGGTCCTCCTCGCGAACCACCAATAAAGATCACTCGTGGCACAGCCACAGCACAAAGGGAGCAGCTGAGAGGAGGGGTTGAGAGGTGAGCTCCTGGTCCCGCTGAATTCAGTGGCAACGCTCCCACTGATTTCTAAGTTCTTATGGTTTTGCCCCAAATCAGGTTCCAGTGACAAAATTTTCCATGGCGGCGTGGTAGGATTGAGGCAAAGCGTCGCATTCAGCTCTTTCAGCGTAAACTATTTCTGGGGTATAGGAATGAGGAAGGGAGTTTGTTGGGGGGGTTGTTTTCGATGAAAAGGTATTCCAATATACCTTTAAAAACTACGTTCCAGAGCAAACATAAGGAAATGAAGTTTGGGTATGGCTACACAGCCATTTCCCCCCTCCCCCAGCCCCGATTCACTTAGAGACATAAACCACCATCTTGATAGTTCATTTTGAAGGGTCCTTTCTTCAGCCTTTTACAAACAAATTTTACCTTGCACAGAGCTGTAAATAAAAAAGTAACGAAATCAATTCATCACGGGCTTTTATGAAGTGAAGGGAAAGTTCACACACACCATTGGCTGTAAATCGATTTCTGAAGGCATAAGGCCCAATAAAGTGCATTTCTTCTTTGCCCCCGTCTCCTTTGCCGGGAGTTTCCTCCAGGTCAGAAGGCACACGAGCTCAGGTCAACCCCCAGGGTGTATAATTTGCAACACAGTGCCTTCATTGCAGAGCTTCCCTGCCACAAGGCGCAAATATGTTTTCCTTGGCCGGAGGAACTGTACGAAATAAATTATTCTGCAGCCAGTCTGACAGAGCTGGGCATGGGGTACAGAGAACTGGACAACTTCCCAGTGGCCTCTTGCCTAGAATTTGTTCTGAATGCATGAAGCCGAGCAGGATTTGCAGGAGACAGATGTGGAGAGCGCCCATTAATTCCCAATTCTAGTTTATCTCTTCACGCCACAAAGGGACAATGTGTTGCTTCAGCAAATCTCACTGAGCAGAACTCGATGTGACTCCTACCAGGGCTGGAAAGCCCAAACGTATCCCTCTTTGCGTGGTTTAAGGTGGTTGCTCTGGAACCTTGCGTCGTATCGCGTATTCCATGGCTGTACAGAAAGACTCTCAGGTTCAATTCGTTGCTGGCGTAACTTTATCAAAGCCATGTGTGCAGGTCTCCTGAAAATTGTGTGACAGTGTGAACCTTACGGCAACAGCAGTTATCTGATAAAGGCGGAAAAAAAGACATTTGATTGCCATCAAATACAGGTTTCCATTTTGAACAGAAAAAAAAAATCCCCTTACCTTTTGCTTTTAGACATTAAAGGTCAGATTAATAAAAGTATTTTGGCTTCTAATACCTAGTGGATTCAAGGGCAACCAATGTGAAAAAAAAACCCAGCAAGATGAACTTGCGGTGGTTTGCTTTCAAAAATACGATTGTGTACGAACAAGTAAGTAAATATTATGTTTTCTTCTGTCCTATTTGACTCTAGTCATGTACCTGTCCTGCTCTCATCTGATTTTGCTCCCTCAGACCTGTCTGTCTCCAAAATCTTTAACATATTTAATGTTTATACGCACATATTTAATAAAAGGAAGGAAGATGGGGCAGGAGCTTTATACTTCTCTCCGTCCTGCAAAGACATTATGTGATTTTATTGAATTCACATTAGTGGCTTTTGAATTGGCCAAAACAAGAAAACCTTAATAGTAAGCTGAATTCCTGGAGAATCTGTTGGTTAAGAAAGACACTCTGATTTTTGCATTGAGAATGCAGTCTGGGATCTCTCTCTCTTCCTCTGAGTTATTCTGCACACTTACTGAAAAGGAAAATGCTATCATATGGGAAAAATCGCTTCCAGAAGTTGTTTCTTCGCTAGGTCAGACAGTAGCTGCTTGGAAGGACAAATCCAAATCAGAGGCAATGCAAGGTGGTGGCTTCCTGGGCTGAAATTTTGACTGCATTGCTTTTTAAGATTTTTCTCCTGCCTGAAAAGCCAACATTTTAAAACAACCGAATCCCACATTTTATACAGGAAAGTGGGAAAGGTACTCCTTTCAATTTCTAAATTTGCAAATCTGAGAACTAATACATTTATCAAACGTGGTAAGGTAAAACCTACATTATTAAAAGTGAGAGGAAGGGAATTCTTTTAAGGCACTGGTGAATATTTGAGCATTTTTTTCAGAATGTCTGACTGTTATTTCATCTTGAACTTCCATTCAAAATAATTGGGAAGTCAAAGCACAGCAAATATCTCCTGCCGCTTGTTGGACATACCTGGTACGTTATTGGATAGTTAAGTGGATAATGGTGTGAAATAAGCTTATAAAAACCAACACACTTCATCGTTAATATTTTTTCAAAGTCTAGTTAAGTTACTATGACACATCTGTCATAACTCTTATGGAGAGCTTCATAATGTGTCTGATCTTATACACGCAGAGCTGTAATGTATCTCTTGAACTGCAGCAGCCCTATGGAAACTGAATATCCACAGGTCAACGGCAATATACTTTATAGTGTCAATATAGTATACGGTTACAACGGTAGCGTGTAATAATGCCAAGGTCTCATCTTGTTCTAAAGGATCTTCTTTTCCACCTGTGCGCTGGTTTGGAAAGCTTTGCAATGCGTTTTCCTGGAGGAGACCAGCACCGAGGTGGGATTCTGGCACCACACCGCGTGCCACCATAGCAGGGTGCTCTCAGCCTGATAGAAGTCCTGATGCCTGCACGCATCAACCCTGCAAGAAAGCCCCGAAACTCCTAGAGAAGGAAAGGACAGCGCTGCAGAGTCTTGTGAAGCTGCTGAACGCTTTCAGGTACTGGACTGGAGAGTGAGATAAGAATTTCCAGTCTGAAAGACAGTCCTACCATCACTTTTTAGCTAAAAATGCTCAAACTGAAGGTGAAAAAATAGCACCAGCGTCTCATTTTTCATAGCCAAAATAAATAAATAAATAAATAAATAAAAATAACGTGTTGTGAACCTGCTTGAAGCGTGAGCGGGGGAGCGCAGCCGCAGGCGGCTGCAGGGGGAGAGGCGACGCGCAGAAGGCGCCGCGTGTCCTGCCTCAGCCGGGAAAACCTCCTCCCCACGTGCGGACGCCAAGATGAAAAGCGTTGAGCAAAACCTCCCCAGAGCCCTGGCTCTTTCTCGCATAGGGATGGACACCGATTTCATGGAATGCTGGCCTCCTCCAGACCCTTGGTACTCCATATTACTAAGTACCCTCGCCTCATATTCACGCAGCATCTCGACTGCAGCAGAGGAACTGTGCCAGAGGAGAGAGAATGATGGTATCACCTCCAAACTGAAGCACCAAAAAGAGCAGCTGTCTGCTCAGTGCGCTGAAAAAAACCGACTACTTGTTAAAGTTCCCAACGACAGACTGCAGAGCCTGACGCAAACTGCAATGTAAAAAATTCTTCCTCCTTAATCTGTTCCATTTGGTTTTCAATGCTTTATCGAGATGAAAAACACTTATTTCTAAAAACCTGTTTTCTAGCTGAAAGAAATTCGCATTATTACATTTTATGATAAACTAGTGGAGCCTCTAGAAAAAAACCTGAAGAAATAGGACCCACACATCAATTATAAACGTTATGATACAGCTCATTGTTGCAGGATGCTTAAAAAGCTGTTTTTTTGCTGAATTCCAGGGCTGATTTACCTGAGCACTGGTACGAGCATAACTTCTGCTGCGTTGCGAAGAATTGCTTTCCTCTGCATCACCCACCAGCGGCTTTTTCTAGAGTTCCTCTAAACCCAATACTTTCAGTCCAGTTTTGGAAGTGACATTTCGCTGTCCCCAAGCTGCTCTCCACGCGCTCAAACGAAGAGGAGCAGAGAGGCAAAGCCAGCGACCGGAGAGACGAGCGGGTCCGGGACATCTGGGCCTCAGACACCTAAAGGGATGGGATTCCCATTCAATACGGCACAAAGTGTGGTATTTGGAAGTCTTAATTCTCACCAGCGAAGTATGGGTGCGCTGGCTTTGCTTTTTTCATCCACATAAAAGGAGAAGAATCTAGCGTAGCAGCCAGCTACTGCAATTATTGCTGTATTCCAAGCGATGGAGGCTGAGTTTTGAAATGTGTTGGATTCCTGTACGCTGCGAGAACCAGTGGTACTTTACGGGTACCGGTGGTTAATTCCTGCAGTTTTCAGGCAAGTCATCTCCCAGACACTGAGCTCTGTTTCGTGTTAAGTCTTGATTTTCAGGATTTTGGCTGAGCTCAGCGAGGAGATGGGAGTAATTTCCAAGGAACAGCACTAGCTCTAGATCCTGCTTTGAAAGCAGCCCGAGGGTGTCCGGGCTCAGAATACTTTTTCAAACCTGAACCGTTCTCCCTGGCTTGGACAAAAGACAAACCCCGGTTCCAGTTTGCTCAAACAGTTTGCGAGGCAGAGGGAAAGCAGCTGAGTTGAATTCTGAGTCAATAATGGTTTTCAGCTTTGAAACATCCACCGGCGTTCCCTTTTAACAGAGACGCTTAAAACTACCAATTTGGGGGGGTACTTAAAACATGGAGCAGACGTTAATCGTGTGGCTCCGGGGGCAGTTTCTCGGCTCTGACATTCGGCATCTCTCTCTGCACAACAGCAGGAAACTCCAGAGTCTCTTCCTCAGACGACTGGGGAATAAACTTCACACACAGCACCGAGTTTATGGCTAAAAGGGTTAACGACGGGGTGGGTTTCCACCTCGACGCTCTTCTTTAGAAATGAAATGAAATGAAATCAAACGAAATGAAATCAAATCCTCCAGTCTGTCCTTCTGATAGAGTGGTGCTAAAAGGTTAACTTACAAAACGGTATTGCTCTCGGGCCGATCCTGTGGTGGCTCTGTGGTTTCCGCCTATATAAATTTGATAATATTTTACAAATGCAGTATATGAAATATATTCTTAACATGTGTTTAATACATTTACAATCTATTAAAATGAAAAACAGAATACGCTTCAAATACTGCTTGGGTATTTGCTTAATGCAGTATGTCTGGAACATGTTAAACATTATTTTAGAGGTAATTGAAACATTTCACACACATTCACCCTGCGCACCGTATGGGTGTACTGCATGCGCTTTGGGGCCAAACCTTGCCCCAAGCACACAGCCTGAATATCCCGGCTGAGGACCGCCAGGTTCTCTCAGCCGGGCGTTTCCCTGCCCACAGAGATGCTCTGGTCCCCGGGGCTCTCCCGGGGAAGCGGGATTCCTCTCCTCCTTCGCCCCACCTGGGGCTCCTCATAGCGAAGGTCTCTCTGCATCCCTCAGCTGCGTTTTTGCTAAATAAATTAGATCCAAATTTACTCTGGGCAAGCGGTTACCAAGTTACAGGGTATTATTTCAGCTCACTTCAGCACATAGCCTGTCAAAGCGGCCATTAAATACTTCTCAAATGAATATTTATGTAAATACACACGGTACGGGAATATTCCTATGTAAGTATTTGCTTAGTTTCACAACATGTTCCTCTCACTCATGCCAATGTTCCCAAAAAGTGAACAAGGTGTATAGAATAATGATGGAGAGAATTCCTCGTTCTTACTCAAATAAATGGCCACAAAGACTTGATTATACTGTTTTCCTCATTATCTCTGTGTAACCATTTCATGCCCCAGAAGAAGACAGGATGATGATTAATAAATTATATGTACCTGTTTAAGGTGATAGAGTGGCCATCATTGCTCCAGAGAAGCGGTACAGTTTAATGGGGAAGAGTGAAAAATGTGTTTATTTCCAACTTGGAAACAAAACTGTGAAGTGTCCCACACATCTCTCTTCTCTACACCATTTCCTTTCCATTATTCGACGGTGCAGAGTGTGCGCTTTTCAGACGAAGAACCTACACTTCACCTGACATGAAGCTTTCTACTTTCCCATTCTTTAAACCTAAATCAACAAATTAGGTAATGAATGTTGAGGGAGATAGTAGTTACACTTCTCGCCGGCTGTCAGAAAAGCTGTACTTCGTGCCGAGAGATTTGCTGCCTGGAAGAAGGCCACGTGCGTACAATGCAAACTCCTAAAGCTAAAAAGTCAGGGGGTTCTTCGCTTGCATGGGGATGTTTTGCTTAGTACTTGGGATCCAGCCTCTTTGGAGCACGGAAAGCAAATTAATTTTGGAAAAAACCCATGAGCGATGAAAAGGGAGAAGATCTCTACACTCATGAAAACGAGATAACAGCAACACTCTGGTTTTCTGTCTCACTCTTAGTTGGCAGTCTCATACAATATGGACCTTGATATCTCAACTTCTTTTTCCCAGTGGAGCCTTTACTCCATCTACTGCCTCCTCCTAATGTTTTTAATCTTTCTAAAATCCTCTCCCTTTGCCAAGTAATGTGGGCAGCTATAAATTTGTCCTGGTGGTGGTAGACTACAAGCTATTTATCATTTCAACTTTGGTTGAGACACAAATTTTAGCTGGGAGCCATTAGAAGCAAAAAAAAAAAAATCATCAAAGCTTAAAATAGACTAAATTAGGTCTCATTAGAGTGGTTTGTGGATGTTTAATAATTTCTGTATGACCCTTTTTCTATAGCTCCTTCAGTGAGTTATCTTTGTACGCTCATTCGGGTAAGACGCCCCTTGAAATGAATTCATACGAGAAAGGAGATCAATCATTTTCTAAGGGCAGCTCACGCCAGAGAGTGTCGTTTTAATGCATCCTATTGCCGTCCCTCTTTGCGTTTGGGCTCTCTCTCAGGCAGGCAGCTAATGGAAAGGAGACACTGTTCTCTGTATTCCACTTTCTTCAAAGGAAATAACTTTTCTTTTTTTTCCCAATGCAAGGTTGTGCTGTGTAATTATTTTTTTTTTAAATAACAATTATTCCACATCATTTATTTATAAATTAATAACAACCCCCTCTGCTTTACAGTTGTATTAATGTGCTCTATTTAATCAAGCAGATGCTTCAAGACATTTTGTAGGGAATTCACCTGGGAGAGGGATGCAGGCAAGTAGTACACATTATGAAAGGTTCATGCTGAAAGATTACTAATTTTAGCCATAACCGTCCTATGTACCTCAGCAAGACTTGAAAGACCATCTCGATGGCAAGGGCACCTCTACCAGATCCTGAACGCCCCCAGAAAGCTCTCATTTGAAGATGTCTTTCATGTTCACGGCAGATCTTAAATGTAAATGTTGTCATTGATACCAGTCTGTGATCTGAATAAACCAGTAAATAAATAAATCATACCGAGTTGAAAGAGGCCAACATGGCAAAGGCCACAATACGGAATTTCTCTGAGCAGTGCACAGCGGGTGAAACAAACGTTTGTTTCATTTGAGATACAGGAGCAAAGGTTCCACCTTTGGGGTGTCAGGGAAAAGGAGCAGCTGCGATGCTCAAATTTACAGTCATTGTTTCTCTGCTTTTTACCGAAACGGCTGAAATCTGCAACGGGCTCTAGCTGGTTTCTAAAAGGCTTTAGGAATAACTTCTAGTCCCCTGGATTATGCACATTATTAACTCTTTCTGCTTGGGTTACAGACTGTGTTTGGAATCTCTGATTCTCTGGAAAGTTTTCCTGAGCATTTTTCCGACATTCTCTGAGGGGCAAAATCTACCCAATTTAATTTGCTTCTCATTTTAAAATACTCAGTATTCGCACTGCTGTGAAATGGAGACATGACCACCAAAGAACTTTCGTTTGTGTACCTTACACTTTTGGCAAGCCAGGTTTTATTCCTTGCCTCCTCCCTTTCCTTTCATCTCTTCCTCTCCTCCTTCGACCCCCTCCATCCAAACCCAATGTGCCCTTTTTCAGCCCAGGAGCCCAAAGGAAAGTTTGTAGATTACAAATCTGAATAAACTTCATTTCAACAGTAAACAAGCAAAAAATTACCACATTGGTGTCAGGTTCCTGATAAATATTAGGCCTGACGTAGGTTGGGGTTTTTCCTTGGACTTCTGCTTGTTGTTTGTGTTCCAGGAATCCATTTTTATAGTAAGTGTTTTTCTTTTTCTTTTTTTTCTTTTTTCTCTTTTCTTTTTTTTTTTTTCTTCTTTTTAATGAGTTAAAAACTTTATTTCGTTTTCCTGCCTGTAACCACAGAGTGCATTGTACTCACTACTCAATGACAGGGTCAGAAGCAGAAACCTGGCTGGGCTGCCTGGAACCACGTCTTGAACAGACAAGTCTCTCCATCTTAAGACATTTCTTTTTCATAATACAAGAATGGGTGTTAGACAAGGGCTGTGGTTGGTGGGTCATAGTGGCAGCTAATTTTACAGAAAAGAATATACCTGGGCATATTTTATTTTATTTTATTTTATTTTGTTTTGTTTTATTTTATTTTATTTTTATTTTTTTCAACATTTTGTCCTATGGAGTTCTCAAAAAGCAGACTTTGTGTCTGAATAACAACCAGACATGCATCTACTTTGCAAAGCAATGAAGAAATTTCCACATGAAAAGCAGCAAAAGCTGCCAGTGCAGGAATTATGTAGCTCAAGCAGAACTTATTAACCACAAGACATTTCAGAAATATCAACCAGGTTCTTTGCCCCATCCTATGCTGACTTTTAGCTTTGTATACGAATCAGCTCAAGCAATTCTTAAAACAAAGACGGGCAAAAGAGGGACACACAGCAGGAGTCATCACGTGAAAGAAATGGGCAAAGACTGATTTTATATACGGTGCAGAAAGGACAATAAAATAAGAGACTCAGAGAAAATGATAGTTCTTCAAAAAGAGGTGAGATTATGACAAATTGCACTTTCCAGGTCTAAGAAGCCTCAAGTTTTTTTTTTTCAGAGCAGCGTTTCAAATACAGGAGTGGCTGAACCGCAAAGAAATCTGACTGCCCACATTTTCCAGTGAGTGTCTCTGAAAACAGGTGACTTTGCTGGTGTGGAATGAGAGGTTTTAAAAATCTGTGCAGTTGCTGAATCTAAAATAAAGCTTTATCAGGCCTTGACTACCTTCCTCTACTCAAAGGCTCAGCTTCCGAAATCTTTATGCAATACAACTAATTTCAGCAGACCTTGAATAAAACCGTTAGGGTAGAATCCAAACAAATTCAGATTTATGAGCCCAATCCTGTCCGTTCCACTGAACACGTTTGCTTGGGCCGGTGGTGCCACGTACCGTGCGAGAGCCACTGCCTCGCGCGTCCAGCCCAGCCCAGCGCTCACCAAAGAATATACAATATTTTTCTTCAACTTGAGGGGGGCAGGATCAGTGCATAGATGGATTAAAGCCGCTCAGAGGAGTAAAAGAGCTGAGAAGAGCAGGCAGTGCCGGAGTTTGAGAGATTGGGCAACGCAGCCCCGAGGAGACATGCCCTATCTTCAGCCCTAACACAGCCCCCTCGGTACATCCGAACTGTGATCATTTCTGAAGTCCTGCACAGTTTCTGCAAAACACGTTTTTGTGAATATTCGATTGAATTTCAGTGATGGTCAGCTATGTTTTGTCTCTCTTGTTCCTCTCAGTCTGCTCACGTATCTCAGCCCTGTTTTGCCACCTTTCGCTCAGGCTGTTGTTCTCTCGCATCACGAAGCACCTGAGGACGGGTCCACCTTCGATTCCGTGTTTAGCACAGCTGTGTCCCACCTGAGGTCTCCATGTACTGCCAAACAGCAATAATGCTGGCGGTGTTGTTTCAATGGCATTCATATCTTATTTATGAGTATTTCTGAAAATCCTGCAGTAGCTGAATTTATGATAACGCCTGGTCAGGGCAAACGAGTTCTGAACTGATACACACCAGACGCCTGAATAAGCATCACAGTCCTGTTGTCGGGCAGCAAGCGCATTCATTCGAACTCTGTGGCCAGTGATAACAAACAATTCTGAGTGTTAAATACCCTTAATCAACTGATCAAAACCAATGTATACTTATTTCAGGATTTACCTTTTGCAATTATTCAGAAATATTTGCCTTAGGTGTTTTTTCTTTTTTTTTTCCCCAGTGCTCTATGTCTCTTTCCTGCATTGCATTATCTTTAAGAAAACTAGAGCTGCTCCACCTAAGGCTGTGGTCTAAGATGGGCTGGGCATGTTTATTTGTACTCAGACTGGAAACCTCCAAAAATAAATTAAAGACCAGGTGTATCGAGAAGTGCTGTGAAGTGACTCAAGCGGTGGCACCTAGCCCATTGAGTCAATTCTGCATCCATGATCCAGCACCGAGTGAGGAGGACACAATGTCTTCTTGCTGGTGCCTTCTGCAAGAGAAGGCATAAAACTTCCAGGTTTTTGTACATAATATAGCATATTGTTTTCTTTTGCTTTTCTTAGGCTCCAGTCTTTAAGCTTGCACTTAAAAGTGAATAATTTTCACAATTCCTCTTTTCTCAATAAGAGAGGAGGCTTGATGGAAGAAGAAAATATGAGTCGCCTTCAACCCTTAGCGACCCAATGTTTTGTCAGAGAGCCCAAGAAGGTGGTAGTGCTGGAACATCTCAACCTGGGTGTTACCTACTTCCAGGCAGCCTTAAATCTTGAGGACTTGACTAGACTTTTAAGCCTGGAATCGCTTTTCCCTGATGAATAGCAGCAGCAGGAATGTCTCTGTCCTTCCCAGTAGGATGCGGTCCCCTCCCAGCATTACAACCCTTGCTGGTGGAGGGAACAGGAATTGCATATGTTCTGGAGCTACCAAGATGAGTCACAACGACTGCCGATAGTGTTTGTTGTACAAATATTGCTCAGACAAAATAAACAAAATAATCACTGGTTGGCAGTCTCCCTTAGCCACTGCAGAAATGGAAGTGTCATCTATTTTGGTGGTCACAGCGGTGATCTCAGCTTAACGCTGGTATTGATGGTGACACCACACACTATGGCAGCCAGGAGCAGAAACGTCAGGGGGCCAGGCCGGCACGGGTTTTACATCCAAAACCTAAAGGAAAGCAGATTGCAATACGTGCTGTGAGAGCAGCTTTGGCATTTACGTTTCCTGAACGAACCAGGCTTTCAAGGGGGTTCTCTTGCCCCGATCGATACGGCAGGGACGCGGGGACAGTCACGCCATTGCAAAATGGACAGCCGCTGGTGTGGCCCAAGGCAAACGCCTCCCGCTGTGACGGAGACACTTCACGGCAGCGCAGCTACACGACTCTATGAACCTATTGTTGTTGACTTGCCATTACATAATTTCCACCAGCATAAATCAGCGTGTGTTCAGAGATCAAATTTGGTTGGCAGGGTCTTAGTCCTTTCCAAGTTTCACGGCTAGTTAGCTCCGTATTACTTCCCAAAATGCTCCTATCTTTACACTTTTAGAAAACATCCACTGCTCCTAAAGAAGTTTCCAGTCTCATTCTAAATGACTTACTCCTTTTTTTTTTATTTTTTTCTTCTCTAAGAAAGTAAAATCTGTGTGCTTTCTTATTAAGCCACTTTATTCTTGGCAGGCTTTGAAAAAAAGCCCTACTTCAGCAATTTAAGCTTTTCTTCCTGGAGGCACAATACTCAGACACGAGGAGAAGTAAGACAAGAAGACAAAATAAACATATTTTTCAGGAAGACTCTAAGCCAACTGGAACTTTCAATGAATGACTGAGAGACTAGCTGCTTTTGATATGCACAAATACATCCCAGTAACGCGTACCCCATGCAGGCACACACCACATCTCTGGACACCGCAGAGTTGTAGAGGCAGAGGGGGAAAACTATAATAGATATTCTAGTTTGTGCCCTACAATGGCCTTGAAATACATATACAGCTTGGTAAAGGTTGTACAAATTCATGAATGATGAAATTGAGTTCATACTGCCCAGAAAAAAAGGAGGAAGGGAAAGAACCACTGTTTGCCACTTCATAAAATATGCCAGAATACCCTGGGATCTCGAGTCTTTTACAAAATCCTAAAGCCCGTATTTGCCTTCTGCTTGCCATTTGTTTGCTTAAATAAGAAGAGATAAAGATGACTGGATTTATATTGTGGTCTCATTCACACCAGGTTTATTAACAATTAAGGCAGATTCATAGGTGGTATGAACTGCCATTCTCTAAGGAGGTTAAAGGTGCTGACTGCTGAATACCAACCAGGTCCACGGCTCTTGATGATAATTATGGCTTTATCTGTAAGATTTAAATGAGTATATTCAGGATCTTTAGTAGTATGTTGCACTCTCCTATCTTCTTCACGCTGAAGCATTTTTATCCAGCAAAGAGAATCCAAATGACTATTTGGAAGACTGCATCAGGATAAATGGTGGGAAATCAGTGGGAAAGTGATTCACCCAGATAAATACAAAAAATAATACTAACAAAACTTGCCAGAGAGTTCTGGGCATACAAGAAATCACTGCCATGAAATGCCCTCGGGCACCCTGAGCTGAAGACACCCACATATCTGTCATACGCCTTAGAACTGTTGTTCCAATTGACTCATGGATTTGCTCAGGGATTTCAAGGCAGCTTCTTGCTCCTAATTACTTCTTTTATTGAAGACCAAAAAAAAAAGCAAAATCTCCCACAAAGGGGTGGGAAAAAAGTGCATTTCGTTCATGACACTGCCTGACTGTACACGGTGTGCGTATCCAGCACAACTTCTAGACTGTACCCTGGAGGTGACCAAGGGGAACAGTCTGGATAAGGGGAATTCTGGAACTGCTCCAGGTAAGTTCAGACCAGTTTTGTTCACAGTGATTAAGAGAACCACAGGATGAAAACAAACTCCAAAATTTTGGATTCTTCAAAACCACCTCAATGCCAAGAGTCCATTCCCTTATTACCCCTGTAGGTGGCAGTTTAAGTCACAACAGCGGCAGAACCAACTGGGGCAAGAAAGCAAACCATGATAAGATGGAATGGAAACTTGGGCCATCAGTATTAGTTACTTTGATTGCAAATGTCACCTTCTGTGTGCTTAATATCCTTGAAATTTACTCCATGATCAAGTGATTAATATGGGAGAGAGAAATACAGTTCAAGCCCAGTTCAACGGGACCCGTGAAACCGTCTCTATTCAGACGGCCTTGTAAATGAAGAGAGAAAAAGAAAGCTAACTCTGCATCACTTCTACTCCGCTGTAACTGAAATTGAATTTGAAGTTCAGGTTATGCAACAACATAGCATTGTCTCATTTTATTAAGGCCACCAGCTTCTGGAGGTCTTCGGCATGTTATTGTTCTCAATTAACACACTTCTCCTCTTTCTCTCTGGAATCTTTCCCGCTGGTTTGCATTGTAACAATACCTCCAACCCGTAGTCTCCAAGATAGATTTCAATTTGTGAGGCCAGTTTCACTTCATAACCCGCTAAAGACTACTCACAGTCTCCATTCTAACATGCTGCATTAATTAGGAGGAAATTTGCAGAAACAAACAAGCAAACAACAATTTCTTTGCTTTTTTCTTAATAGGTTGCTTTTGTGTGCAGAATAAATCTTTACATTAGAAAAAACAGTCAGCAAATGAAGCCAGACAGTAGCTGTGTCCTTTGGCAATGGGAATAATCTAATAAAACATCACCTTTCAAAGACAAAAAGAAAAAAAAAAGTTTCTCTGGACACTCAGTAACGTCACCTCGGCACGAAATATATTCCACTCTTGGTTTGTGTTTTTTGGACCAATGCAGCTTAGGATGGTTGTTATCCCAAGACCATGCCACCAGAGTTGGAATTAATAATATAAACGGTGAGCCCGAGCTCTGATTGACAGCTCTGATTCTGTTAATACCTTCTAGTTGGTCTTCTACTACGGTCAGAAGTTAAAATTTATTTTGACAAGCTTTCTGCTGGTTATGGAGGCTAGGAGCTTTATACTGGGGTATCCAGTGATTAAATATCTGGCATAGATTATCAAAAACTATAGGGAAAGGCAAGGAAGGCCTCTTGATGACAAACTAGATCCTGCAGTGCATAGAACTTGGTTTTAATTAAGTTATTACCTTCCTTAATAGGAAGTAGCTGTTCCTTTGTTCTTTTGCAAGTCAGCAGACAGTAACCGAGCGTGGAATGTAAGCAACTCAATTAAGGCAAGGCTGCCTTGACGGATGCTTGCATGTACACGGAGGTCGCCCGGCTAACGTACCTGCTGGTTTCTGTTTCACCCAGTGGCGACTGCCTCGCCAATGAACGGCACGGGATTTCTGGGGTGACGGTGTCATGGCTCAGGCATATAAACTCTGCCAGGGTCAAAATGAGTAGTTCAGGATTAAGAGGAGAGCTCCTGGGCTTAATCAGTGGATTCCTAGTAATTAAAGGCAGAAAGCTCTATGAGTCAACCCGTTTATTTCCCAGGGCAGCGGCAGGATTGTCTCCGTAGCTCATTTTCCATAACGCCTCAGCGTACTGGATGAGTCACTTCAAAGATGTTTTGTAAAACAGACCTCATTATCTTTTTGATCACCTGTACCAGTAACATTCAAAATAAATAACAGAGAAGGCAATAAAAGCCTATTTTTTCTTTCACTTCCTCTTACAGCAGTATCTTACAAATCTACAGCCACCACAGCTCAAAATATCATTACCATCGAGTCCAATTCGGATTTCAGCGATAGTAATTCCAGCTCACAGAAAGTCGGTAACGTCAGCATTAAGAGCAAAACCAGACCCATTAGTTTTCACCTTTAATTTTATAAAAATTACTCTAGTTGCACCAGGAAAGATCTGAGGTGCCGAGTCTGCAAGCAGAATTGAAGTCAGTAGAGAAGTACCGCACACGTCACACAGGGATGCCTGAAATAATCAATTTTTTTATCCTTTACCCCTCTGGAACATCTTCCCTGGGAATGAAATATTTCCTGTGGAGTAAAATGTGATATCAAACTCACTCCAGGCATCTCGTCGCACCTTATAGAGTAATATTATTCGATGTAGGGTAAGACGATAAAAGCCCCATAGGTTACTCTAAAAAAACGCTATGTGGACCATTCTTGTACAAAATCAATCAACAGCAACAAACACCCCATCCCATCCCATCCCATCCCCTGCTGGTGACGGTTTGTATGAAAGTGCAGTCAAGCACAGATGCTACATATGGTCACGAGAATCTCTCGTATAGAGGGAGTAGCCACCCAAAACTAACTTCAGACTATACACTTTACAAAGAGGCAATCCCCGTGAAGGGTTTATTAGGAAAAAAGAGACAGAAAGAGTTTTTTTTAAAAAAAAAATGAGAAAAAGGCTATTTTCAAAAGTCTAAACTTTTTTGGTCAGAGGTTAGATGTGAAGCTGTCAGTCATCGCCCTCACTCTTTACGGATTACTGAACTCGTGCACGAAGGCAGTAGAACTGTTGCAATGTTTAAGCAATGGATATTTAACGTCTTTAAATAGTGAGAAGGGCAAAACTCATCTCAATAGCAAAGGAATACTGAAGAAATGCATATTCCGTACTATGCTGTCTGATTATCCCAGATACGCTACTACGCTAAAGACTGCTGAGCACACCCTGCCCTGCACACCAAGCTAATAGGAGAGGAGGTTTTGAACTGACACCTCGCCTAAGATAGGGACGTGGGCTATAAAGGTACTACGGTGTCCAGCAGATCTCCCAGTCAAAAGTGGGAAAATTACTAAAAGGCCACGGGGAGGAAAAATTAGAAGCCTTATTTGCTGAGAGGTAATGGGAATAATTACTACAATAATAGTGTAATTTTATGATAATGTTATTACAGCCATCATAACAATAATGTAATTATTACTACATTCCATTATAACAATACTCATCATTGTAAGAACTCGTGTAGACAAGATGAATACCAGTATGTAGTGCAAATCTTTTCCTGTGCACAAACTGTCTTTGCTGCTTAGAAGAAAGATATTCTGAAACTAGTTGATTATACACCTGTACCTGAAGGATGAGGGCTTTTTTTCAGTGAACTTGTAAGAATTTTGGGGACCTCAACTGTTCAGTCCAAAGTATTTTCATTCTGGAATAAAGGACACATTTTATTTAGGAGGAATGACTGATTCATCAGGAGGAGAAGTAACAGAAAATCGTATCAGAGAGGTATGGCTTTGGGGAAGCTCCTGCAGGGTTGGGGTCCCCATTAAAAAGCTTAGTCAATAAATGAGCTAGAGCTTGCCTTGAGAAAGCATTCAAAAGAAAGCAATAAATGTAGAACAGCTGCTCATGCGCTAAGCTAGCATGTTCCCAAACTGAGATATGGGAGATATGATTGCATAAAACATTGGCTGCACGTAAATCAGGAATGCTCCTGTGAGGCAAGCCCCATGGTGACATATCAAGTATCACCAAAGAAAAAGCTAATGTCATGTTGGAGGACAGTCTTCATCATCTTGGATAGCACCAGCTATAACTCTATGAACAGTAAATCAGATTTAAAATACAAACATTTGTTCCTTAAGAAGAGATTTAACTAATAGATATTCAAGATTGCTCCCAAATTCCTTGTAGCAACAAGCACAAAATGTTTTAGCAGTTTTCATTTGTTAATGGACACCTTCAGATCACATTGGCACGTAGGGATCAGGAAAAATCCTACCTTGGTGACATATTATGGATTATTTTATTTCTGCATTATGCCTTTTTGTTTCATCAATGCATTGGAGCCATTTCAAAGGGGCAGCAAATGATGTAGTTCAGGTTTTCAGCACAAAGACATGCTCTTTTATGAAAATAATTCCCCAAAATTCTTGCATCTTGAGTGAGCCAAATGCATTTCATTTCAAATTAGTTTAGCACGAAACTGCATCTTCTCACGGTGCCTTCTGAGAGTTGTTGTTCTAGAAATGTCAGTCCCCACCAACTATCCACATAGTTCCTTTTGACGTGCTCCCCAGCCATCCTCTCTACCATGCAACGTCACCCTGGGCTGATACGTGCAGTTAATCCCAGGTGTTGTGGAAGTCCAGGTCCATGATGGGAGATGTTGGGGACAGGATGTGTATCCAGCAGGAACTTTCCCAGATGGACTGTTTTTTGCAGGCTCATATTCGTCAAATCATAGTTTCTCTGCATAGTTTCTTCTGCACACTACGCTCTGGTTTCTCCTCAGATCTTATAAATCTTGTCTTTTACACCCAATGTCCATGGAGAGAAACTCATGGGTTTCATTGCTTATTAGTAGATAACTCCCAGTACAGTTAACATTAAGTGAAGTCATTCTTTTTTTTTTTTCCCCAGGCACTGTACTTGCTATTTTACTTGGAGGTCGGTTAATATCCAGGCATCCTTTAGACAATTATGAAGCTTTTGTATAGGAAATGAACACCTAATCCCTAGATCCCATGAGACTATGCACCCTTATAGAAGGAATATGTTTTTTAAGAAAATCCTTTGCCCTTTGCTTTAAGAAAATCCTTTGCCCTAAGTCTCATAAAACAAAGCAGCTTAGGGATCCTTGCAATAGCAGGGCTGAACTAAACATGCTTAACAAAGTTTCCCTTTGTCAACAGCATTTTGGTGAGGTTCCCTCCCGCAGGATGAGTGTCAGGCTTCAGGCTAATCTCTGTAATTCTTTAACTAGAGATTTGCACATTATTAAGTGGTAGTCTTCTCAGTGGGTGGAAAGCTATCATGCAGTGGAACATTTCTCCTGATGGAAAGCTCAAACACTCCATTCTTCACTTAAAAGGCCAATGATGTGTGTCTCAGCTGCAGGACAAAAATGGCAAATAAAATCCCTATTGAAATACTTTTATTCACCACATCTACCCACTGGCTGTGGTCAAGCAGAGATTTCTGAAGTTAGCCCCAACTTCTTTGCTAACCTTTAATTCGTCTCTACAGGTAATTATAGATCTTGAAACGATCACTGATATGCATGGTCAGCGATCACAGCCTGGACTACATGGGACAAACCAGGAGCTAGTGTGACTGAATGAGCTGAAGGAGCCAGCCCGCTTCAGAGTCTGTCTACCTTCAGTATCCTCAACAAAGACTCTCTTTTACTGTCATTTCAGCTGAATCCTTACTCTCTTCTACTGGGAGACATGTCACACAGCCTTTAAAATATAGTAAGCTTGTTACATCAGAGATCTTTTAGGTTTTGGCTAATACTATCCTTTTATAGCCAGCGAGAAAAATACATTCACTTTTTGAAATAGGGTACCAAACACTTAAACGTAAGCGATCTCAGGCCCTTATGTCTGACGTACAGTCCCCACTTATAACAAACCAGGTCCATGCATGGCAGACCAGCACTGCACCAGCACACACAGTGGGAAAAGTGAGAAACATGCAGGGAGTGGCACATAAAGCTCCATGAGAATTTGCCAGGTGGGAAATCAGAAGGAAATCCTCCATGGTTCGTTGAAGAGTCATTTTGGTGAATAACCTACCCAGCCTTTGGCAAAGCAGGGTCACTCCTCTGAAACAATCTATCCCATTGTAATTTATTTTTGCGACTGCTTCCACATCCAACTTTCACCTCCTTCCCTTAACAAACACAGGGCCAAACTCCCCTGAGGTCTTTACAATGGCTTTGCTGGGTCCCTGTGCAGGCAAACTCCTGTTGGCACCGAGATTTGATCCTCAAGCTTCATCTTGAATTCATTTGCGTGTGGCATTTGCATGCTGATTTCTTTGACGCCCTAATGGTTCAATTTCAAAGCACATCTTTTCCCTTTTATCTCTAGCTGAATGAGATGTCTCAATAAGCGCCAGATAAAGACGGAAGTCTTTTGTCTGAAATCACACAGGCATGGCCAGCTGTGATGAAAACTGGCTGAAGTTTCACAGGCTGCTTGTCTGCCTTCAAACTGGAGCTCCAGCTCCTTTCAGTCTGGAGGAAGAGAGCAGGGGGAAAAGGCCTTTCTTGCACACATGGTTGCCAAAACAGCTGAGTGTCTTCCAGTGTTTATTTTTCCTTCCAGAAGTTATTTTTGATAACGGGGTTGGGGGAAGCAAAAGGGAAGAGATCAAGAGGGAAGAAAGAAAGAAAAAGAGAGCAGATACAGTAACAGTTAAATCTATGATTTGCATCATATGGGTTATTCGATGGTAGACCATCTTCACACTGAGAATAGACATTGCCTTTCGCATTTCAGCCCCCGAGTCAGCCATCGTTCAGTTGTTTAACAGTGGGATGCCCTGGTGCTATTTCTCTGATTTTAAAAAGACTTGCTTTTGTGCTTTTGCGTTAGTTGACCTGTTGAATACAAAGAGTCTGGCACCGAAAAGTAAAGGCTATTATTTCAGCCAGTTAATAGTCAGCAAAATTTTGTCTATCTTAAAAAATTGTCAGTCTTAAAACATTGTCAGTAGGTCTGCAGGATGGCAGAATTAAGGAAGGATTATTACAAAACCAAGGATAGCAGTAAGGAGTGCATTTGGAACAATATGTTTAAGGGCTTTAGGAGACCTACCAAATACGAAACCTCCTGCACAGTATTCAACTGGTTACATACCAATCAGATTTGCTCAGGGTGGTGCATTAGAAATTGGAAAGATCTAATTCTACTGCCTATGCCAAAAAAATCTAGATGGTGAGTTTGTTCCCCAAATGATCTGCCCCGAAGCTAAAGCAAGCTTATGCATTTTTCATGGCGTTATTGAAAACATATTGAGTTTAAGCTCGAGAGGTCTTGACACATGGAGAACAGTTTAAAGCCTGCAAGGCCATGATGCTTGTTAGGATTACACATGGTGGAGACTGACTAGCAGTTGCTGATTTTGGTCTCATTACAGCCTGTAATGTGGTTTGTGCAGATTGTAGCTTGGCACAAGCCGCTCTCCGTAAAAACAAGGAGTGAGAGCCACCGGCGCATCTTTGACCGCACTTTGCACAAAGACTTGGGTGTCAACCCGAACTTGGACGATCCTGCCAAACCAGTGCCATTTTATTAGGCTTTCGGTAGAATGACAAGGAAACGTAGCTTCCCCATAGGAGCTCCAAGGGGTTAAATTCCCTTGGAGAAAGGAAAGTCAGATGGGTTAGTCTCAAATAAGCTGCCCATCTGGGAAATGTCAAGTTTTCTCACAATGTTTTTAAGGGTTTGTAATGTGGCTGATCGTTTGCATGCATGAAAACAGCATGGGAATGCAATATTTCCTACTATATGTGTGGTGGAGCCCTCCAGTCCAGCTGTATTTTGCTTGTCATGTTCTTGAATTCTGACACCATTTAGAACATGCCAGTTACTACCGTAGAAAATGCATTTTCATTCTGTTCCCTGGATGAAAAGTACATTACGGCAGAAGAGAAAAACCAGCAGATTCTGGAGCTATCAGTGAGGTCTCTTTTATTTATTTATTTGTTTTTTAATAACATATCATTTCGTCAGGGGGTTGAGCGGGTGGGGGTAAAACTCAGTTTGACACTGTCCTAAAAATGAGAATGTGAAAGTCTGGGCTTGATGCCACAGAGGAAGAGAGAGAATGATGACAACATTACTGTCACTATATTACCACACGCTGTAAATTAAAGTTAGTGGTGAGCAGTTTAAGCGCTATTCCTGTCTGATTCATTAAAAAAATACAGTAGCTATACGGGCACAAAAGTCTGGTTCTTCATGTATCTGATATATGATTGGAAAGTTGCATTATGTCCTGTCTTAAGGAGAGGCGCGTATTTTCAATGTCCCAAGTGGAACAGCAGATGAGCAACTGTTGACTTCTGCGGACAGGACCCCACGCCTGATGTGTTGGCTATGTCTGAGGAGAATTGTCGCTGAAATATGTGAACCAGATCCTCCGTAGGTTTAAACTGGCAAATCCCTATTAAAGTTAATGATTTACTGATTTAGTCCAGCTGAGGTCTGGCACTCTGTGTGTGAGTGTCAAGAAGAGGAACTATTTATTCCTAAGTGAACTATTAACTTCGGGTCCTTTATGTTCATCTCTGCAGTTAAAATTCCTACTATATTTCTTCAAAAGAAAAAGGGGTGACATATACATGAGTCATATGCCCACGTACCATGCACCGTGACGAGCAGAAGCTGTAATTAGTACTTCTCAATAGAGCTATATAAGTAACTGGCTTCTCCTTTTACTGCCAAGTCAAGTATAGACTTTTTGGATCAAATCATTACAAAAATATTTTAATGCAAATCGATACATCAAAACGTTTTTCTTGGGGGTAAAACAATGCTCAGCATTTCCTTCTGTTTCAGGCTTGCTTAGTTATACTGTAAATAAAATTACAGGCAACTTTGAAAGCACAGGTCATGTCAGGGAGAAAAGGAAAAACATTTAACTGTCAAATATCAAAACTAAGTTTTCTGAATACTCTCTACACACACACATGTATATATCAATCCAACGAATAATTCATCAAAATCAAGGTGAGTGCATAATCTAGAGGTATCTCTAAAACTTTGCATTTTTCACCAAAATACGTTCTATCAGAACATTTTCACCAAGCTCAACTACTTTCTGCAGAAAGGTCTAGAAGAAAACATTTACTTTCTAGCATAACATTATCTACACTGGGTGGTGTTTGCATTACCTTGTCTGTCTACTTATCCATTCATCTAGCCAGGACAGTATTTACAGACAAGACTAAAGGAGATGGAGGTCTGCACATGATCACAACTGGTACAGTAGGTCCTTTTGTCGTGAAGGTTGGGCTATCCATCCACACAGGTAGCAGAGATGGATGCATTGCGCTCTCTGCTTCGCTTGCAGACAACCATGATACTGTCTGAGCCCACAGGGTTTGATACCAGCGCGCCTGTTATTCTGTTTTCCTAAATCTAAACCTCCTATACATCTGTGTGACTACAACACATAGGACTAATGGAGCTGTTGAAAGGAAAAAGAGTAACGAAGCTGAGAGCTGTTGGCTCAGCCTTCTTTCTGTTCCTGTAATTTATGCACTGATGGTTGCTGCTCCATTTTCACCATGTGTGAGGCTAAGAAGATAAATGGAAAGGAAAACAAACTACAGAAAATCTTTTTATTTTACTTGTTTAATGATAAGACATCCACTCTATTTGGTGGTTGCTTCTACCTGTTTAATATTTTTTGTTCTGCTCAGAATGGAGGAGAAATCTCGTTGGACGGCAAAGTTTCGCAGTTCAAGTTAGAAAGTACTCGGCTTTTCCCTCCAAGGCAGCAGTAGCGGACCGTAGTGTGCAAACTCAGTACCTTACGGCCCACTTCTGCAGTCAGCTGGGGCTCACGCTGGGGGACACAGCAAGCTGCAGTGGCAGGCGAGGGAGAGGTGAGCTCTGCAGAGAGCAGCTCTCCCAGTTTGATGTGTGCTGGCCACACAGAGATTGCTGGAGAAAGCAACTTCATTGAACAAAAATGGACAAAACCCAAGGAAACAAACCGCCCCTCTTTAATGTGACCAACATGCACTGACTTCTGTTCCTTGTTGCAATGATGAAACAGCAGGTTTCTACCAGATGAGTTATACGAGAACATAATTTGTCTCACTGCCTTATTTTGTGGTTGAGATGGCCAATTAAAAAGCCATACACAAGCAATACTCAAGTCCCAGACTCACACCTAATAACTGTACTGTACATCATCATGGCTTCAGACAAAACAAATACATGCAAAAGCAGTAAAACAGACCTATTACTAATCCCACCAAAGATTTGCGCAATCAGATACTTCCAAGAAATAGGACTGTATTTCCTGAAGCATGTTACAGTTATCATTGACATGTTACAGGAGATTTTCCAAATACACTCTGGCTGGAATATCATTTTTGGTGACTTCCAGTTCTTGATGAGTCACTTCTTAACAATCACACAAGAACAATGAGATTGTAACTGATCTCAGTGGCCCAAAATTTTAATCTGAGAAGTTTTCTTGATTGAAAGACTTTGTTGCTGATTCCAGTGACACAGAAGAAAACAAAAGTCTTTGCTCTTACCACCTTTAGTCCTAATGACATAAGCACGCCTAGTGGCTTAAGCCAATATTAGTACTTAGAACTTTCATGCAAAAAATGTCATTTTAGGTCAGCCAAAACTATTTGCAAATTCGCGTCAATCAGAAAGATACAAAAAAATATTAAAAAGCTAAAATTTTTATCTCGATGCTTAAAAATGAAATGACCAAAGGGATGCAAACAATATGAACTTTAAATGTTATTAAAAACATAACATATTTTCCCCTGTTGTGGATATTGGAACATCTGCTACTTCAGTTGCTGGTTTGGTTTATTTATTGCTTTGGTACTCACAGGCAGAGCAGACTGGGTTGGAAAGCAACCTAGGTACAAGCTGTGAAAACTCCCCTCACTTAATGTTCGTTTCAACATTTCAAAACTTCAGATAAGCTTCTGGCTACCTGAAAACAAAACGGAGATGGGAATTTTGAAAAAGATTATTTTCTATTTCAGGAAGGTTACTAACTTTTTGCTGTGCTGATGATTAATTTTGTCCAGAGAAAAGAAAGCCAGTCACTGGATATGAACTCTTCTTTCTTTATCTTTTATGTGTGTATACCGATACCACAGACAAGACAACCACACATGTCCACGTACACTGCAAATTCGAACCACGCACAAACAGCGGCACAAAACTCTGCAGCAATTTGAAGCAGAACATTCTGGTGAAGCTAAAGTTAGAAAATGATTATTCAAAACTTGTGCTAGTTCCAACTCTTGAAGCCAATTCTACTCAGAACTGTGCTGTTATGAACGCTTGGCTAGGGTTAATAAATCAGCTGTTTTTCTGAGATTTGATTTCATCAAACATCATTTGACAAACTCCTATGGAATGTTTAACATGACATTGCTCTTATCTAGCTGCCCAGCGTGGGACCGCTTTTTGGAATCATCCGATACATTTATTAAAAGCCCTCGGAAGGTCACTCACGCGGCAAACTAAGGTCAGACATAATAACATCTGTATTTAGATGGATGAACTGCTCCGGGCCCCCCCACCTGCTGAAGGCTCTAACGAGCCAGCTGAGAGCTCCTGTCACAGCAAACATGCCCCTTCTCAATTATAACCTGCAGAGCGGGCTGCAAACGCGTGAGCACGTAGAGCTTTAGCGGTAAGCATGTGATGGCGACGAAAGAAATAAAAACAGGCCCAGAGAGAACACCGACACGCAGCTGAAAAAGAAAAAAAAAAGTTTGCCTATCCTATGGCGAAAGATATAATGCGTTTCGCTCTGAACTCTGGGCACGGACCTTATTTATGTCTCTTTTAAAGCATATTGCTAGTGAGTGATAGGGTTTGTTTCTACAAGAATCCTGCGGTAATAGTGGCAGAGAGTGAAAACGGCCTCAGGTGCAGACAGGCCGCCATAACGCCTTCCTCACCGCTCGGCCTCCTCACAGCCCCTCCATCACGGCCTGTTCGAGGAGCCAACGGGGACACCGGGCTGGGGGGAAAGGAGCCTAAATCCAGCACCGAGTAGAAGCACTGTTGCTCCGTTTCAGAGCAAGCTGTCTGCCCACCAGAGGGACCTAACGGGGGGCATTTCGGGCGGGATGTTTCGGAGCCGGCGCCAGGTGGATCAGATGAGGACGGCAGGGAATGGCTGCGGCCCGCCGAGCTGCGCTACCGCCACTGATGGAAACGGCTTTCCCCGTGCCACAGAGCTCTCCCGTCACAGCGACCCACCTCCCGTCGGCTGACACATGGTAAAATATTGGCACACCTTATTCTAAAGTAGGATGGGAGTGAGATAACAGAGGTGTACGGAGCTGTGGTGGGGCGGGCCCAGCAATGCCTGGCAGCCCCAGCGCTGCCTGTGTAAAGCCCGAGGCCACCCTCACGCCCCACAGCGAGGGACGGCGGCCGGCCTGGCCCCGCAGAGCCCGGCGAGGCCCCGCAGAGCCCGGCCCGCACCGCCATAGGGGCGGCGGAGCCCCGGGCCCAGCGGCGGCGGCCTCGGGAGGGCCGCCCGCTCCCNATCTGCAGGGCGGCGCTGGAAGGGGCGGGCCGGGGCGGGCAGCGGGGGGGACCGGCCGGGCCGGGCGGGCAGCGACGGGCAGGGACAGGCGGGGACAGGGCTGGCGGAGACGGGCGGGCAGCGGCAGGCAGGGCCCCGGCAGGCGGAGAGGACGCGTGGGGCGGGTGGAGCTGCGGGAGCGGGCCTGGGCCGCGGGGGAGCAGCCCGAGGCCGCGGCAGAGCAGAGCTGTTGGCGGCCCTGACAAAGCGCTCCGCTGCCATTTAGTGGGTTTGCAGTATTTCTGTTCAGCTGCGCAGGGACAGCTGTGGGTGTTTTCTGTGCTCCAGAACATAAGGGAGTTGTAGAATAGAAGGGAATAAATTAGTTCTGTTGGAGGGGACCTGCAATGATCATCTTGCCCAACTGCAGTGCCCTGAAGTAACAAGACAGGCCAGAGTTAAATCCCGGTGCAATGACAGGGTCGTACCAAGATGTTATTTTGATATCTGTGACTTATCCGACATTGTGCTGAACTCACCAGTGGGAAACTTGGGCACAAACTGGATTATTCAGGGCTGAAGGACAGGGAAAATGTTCAAAGGCCCCAGGTATGGGAGGCCCTCACTCGGGACAGGACATCTTGATATAACTTTGATCATGAGTGCGTTACTGCTCTTCATCCAGTATGAACAGCCAAGCCTCTTTCCTTTTGTGATGTAGGAGGTCCTTTGATGATCCTTTCCTATGATTACTCTCATTCACTGCTCTCTGATGTCGCTTCGTGCTGATTTCTGCAGGTGATGTGATGGGGCAAGGGTCCCTCCGAACCTCAGACAGTAACATTTAATCAATTTGCAACCTACTAACTAACCATAGGTTAATGCAGAGAAATGAATGGTATATCAGTTAGTCTCTATTCTCAGTGCAGTCAACACCACTCGTGACAAATTACAAAAAGAGCGAGGTATGATATTTTATCTTAGTGAAGAGGCAGCTTTCAGTTTCGGGCTTCTGAGAAGTTTATAATAAATGTACAGAAATATTTCAAGTTAGAAACAAAGAAACAAAAAGTATCCCTTAGAAGTTAATCATTGTTTGAAGCATATATATTTTATTTATTCCACTGGAGTGGTAATAAACAAAAACTACCTTTCTTCTGAGGGTGGACAGCCGATGGGTCAGGTTTAGCACAATAGCTGGGTTTTAGGCAAAGATCTGCACAGCTTTGGTGCCTTGGCTTTGCTATTGTAAACTGTCTGCTTAGCTTCATTTCAAAACACTGGGGTTTGAAATCAATCATAGTTTTCTTTTGGTTGATACTTGTTTGCTCTACTTCTCAGCTTTTAATACTTCACGGCACTGACTCAGAAGTCCGTGCCAAGAACTGCATCACATTGATATGAACAAAACTCTTGCAAATTCAAGCTGGCCCTCAAAATCCATTAGTGCCCTAGGAAATTCGGGAGTTGGAACCGTCGCAATAGAAAGGTATAGATTTGGTTTACATATGTTGACATGAGGATCTCAGTTGCACCCGTTATGAGAGTAACCGCACTTGGTGATGAGTGAGTGGGTTCTCCAAGGGGGAATGGAAAAATCAGAAATGGACCCTGTGTGGGAGCAATACGCTAAGGTGCTGACAGCTTAATGAATAACTTGACTGTTATGACAGTAGGACACCTTGCAGTTCCAAGAGCAAATATTTGAAATCATATGCAATGCAGGAAATGTATATATGTATGTAGAGAATACATGGCTTACCCGTATCACTAACAGATGGTCTATGTTTTCACTTCAGAGGTTTTCTTCTGCACAATCATGAGTTACTGGGGGTGAGAGTGAATCCATAGCTTGCAACTGATGACATAAAATGGAACAGGGTATTAAAGTCCCCTTTTTATGGTGGCCATATGGCTCAGAGGTTTTGGTAACAGCTAATTAAGATATTTGCCTGTAGGCCCCCCCTATAAACCTACTTCTACTACTGCTCCGAAAGCTCTAGCCAGCCTATGTGGTGAAAAAAAGAGGTGACTAGAGGATGGTTCTTTTAGGATATAGCTACATTAAAAAAAAAAAAAAAGATGTTGGTCGTCTACATTGTCATTTACATTCTCCTAAAGCTTCAGTGGACTATGGAGACAAAACCTACCTTTTTTCTAAGTGTTTTGCTAAAGCAGGTTTTAGGGGTGCATGTTAAAGAGGGGAATTTGTGAGGATCTGGAAATACCAGTTTTTGTCATGTATAAATTTTGGGGACCTGAAGACTCTGTTCCAGATTTACTCATCTTGAGCCTTTCTTATGCTGTCATTCCCTGACACAAGTACAACCAGACACCCCTTTTCTATAGACGTTCTGTACAGTTGATCCCATCATGACTTTTTTTGTTCTCTCTTAAGAATGGATGGGAATTCTTGAAATCCATAGGGTTTGTGATTTTCCTGGATTACTCATGGGTGATTATTAACTTAGCAGACTGCTCAGATTTTGAACACCATTTTTTTTCCTTAAAAGTAACTTCTTACTTTGTAAAGAAGCTGTTGTGCTATTTTCATTAAGAAATTCGTGCTCTCTTCAGCATCCTGTTTGATAAAATTGTTTATTTTTATTTTAGCAATTTGTACTGTGTATTAGGAATATGGTATTTTCTCTGTTTCCAGTAAATAGATCCCTATGAATGCTTTGTTGATGCTATCTACAAAAAAAAAAACAACAAAAAAAAAACAACCAAAAAACAACCAACCAACCAACCTAAAAACTTTGGAAGCTAAAGACAGCTGATTATTTGAAGCAGCAGAAAGAATAGGCTGACTGACAGCAGAAAAGTAAAATGAGGGAACTCCTATAAAAGTCAAGCTGCTCCTACAGGACTAGTGGGAACAAAAGACAGTTGCTTCTTGTAAACATAATACTGAGGGAATTTAGTATTGATGCAATTGAACTGAATCATTTTTGGCAATAGTTTTTCATGACTAAGTGAAATTCAGAAAAAAAATATATACTGACTGGTAATAAAGAGAAGTAGTGCATGAGGTTTCCTTAAAGCATGCAGATCTTTCCATGCTCACTACTGTTTTAGCTTTAATTTTCTGATTGTTACACACATCTCACAGTTCATCTTCTGGGACTCAACTTTCCGATCCCACATACAGGGTTTGGTAGGGCTCAGTCCTTGGGGAAAGAACAGTCCAACACAAGCATTTCATGTGAGCCTGGCAAGGTAATTGTCTCCTGCAGCTGTCAGGACTAATCACTCAATGGAAACCAGGCCACAGCATTTGTGGTAGCCTGAGGGCAAGCAAAATATCAATTGGGCTACAAATCAAGAGTGCAGCATCCTCTTGCACCATGAATCAGTTAAATGAGACAAGCAATTCAAGTGCTAAGTCAACATGGTCTGTATAAACAGGAGTTTGGAAACTGTATTTCAGTGATTTGCTTCACCTTATTTTTAAAAGGCAGCTAAATGAGAGAAAGAACATGAATAAACTGCTTGGATTGGACAAACTAATTTGGATAAAATAACCACAATCTTGATATCTTCACAGAAATTCCAGCTCAGTATAAAATCTATTTTGGTTGCAAAAAGTTATCAGTTGTTAAAACAAACCTCCATACTTCATTCTTTTTCATTTAATTGCAGATCTGAAGCAGAAGTATAATATACTAGATGTCACTTGAAATCTGTTCTCATTAATCTGCAAGCAAACATGGGGTATCCTCATGCACTTGTGATTTGCAGATTGATTTGCAGACTAGAGAAACTGGAATCAGCTTTGCAAAGAGCCTTCTAAGGAGCAAAATCCTTACGACAATAAGCCGACAGCTGAAACTTGGCAATTTTGCCTGAATTTTTCCCCTCATCCCAAATTCACATTTAAGGATGTGAGTCCAAACCAGAAGAAAGTTGCAACATAAATCCTGGGAATTACTAATGGCAGAATAGTGATGACATGATGATTGTCGTTTTATACAAAGGCAGCAGTGAAGAATTCCCAGCAGGTTCGAGGGACTTTAGTGGTCATAAAAAGAATAAAAGACAAGGCAAAATGGGCAATATCAAAATCAGCTGCAGCAATGTCCCCTCTGAGTACAAATGTCTCCTGAGGTGTGGTTACAGATGCCCTCATCCAGCCGCCTTGCAGACAATTCTTGAGGCAGTGACATGATCAGGAGGAGGAAAGCACGGGCTGTGCCGTGTTTACTGCCACTTTAGAGGAAGCCCTTTCAGTCCAGCATAGACAGGCATGGCTGAGTAGAATTTCAGTTCTGAATACAGAATTGGAGGAAACATACACCATTTTTTATATTTTTTTTTTTTTAAAATCAGGCCAAAAATGACGTTATAAGTGGCTAGGACATCACTGAGCTGGGGATGAAGTATAATGGTGGGCTGATAAGGGGTAGCTCGTGCCTGAGTCTCCTCCCATGGTCTCCATCTGAACCAAATCATTCACGTCTACCGTCTGTCTGGCATCGTTGATTTTCTTTCAAGGTAAATATTTTCCTTCAGTAACAGGTCCAGTAATGGGAACCCAGCCCATTTGCACCATCTTAAGTAGGTGATATCTGCATGTTTCTACAATATACATTTGTAACACACATCAGTACTCAAAATGCATTCTCCTCTCACTTACGCTGCTGCTGCACTGATGTAACTCCAATACCTCTGCTAATCCTTTTTTTACACTAAGGGGAAAATGAGAGTCTCACTGCTTCTAAATATGACGCTACCAACATATTGCAGGTCCTTGATTGTAAGTGCTAGCTGTGTAGAGCACAGCATTGGACACCAGTTTTGACTCATCAGATGTGGATTTAAATAATCATAACATCCACATTTCATTTGCGACCAAAGATGGAAGAGAGTTTGAAATGATGGAATTAATAAATGGGGTTTGGGGGAGTGAAAGGTTTTTTACTTACTCAAGTTGGAGAACAGGATCAAAGTTGAGCATTAGTCTAAAATCATAATAAATGAACATTTCTGTTTTCCACAGAAATAAGAGAAAATGGAAATATTGTGGCATTGAACTTAATAAATATATTGACTAATATCATTTTGGAATTGAATTAATGTTTAAGAGTATAGGGAAGCTTCGTACCTGATGCTTTGTTGTCAGGGTGCCTAGAGCTGGCCAAAACAGAAAAAAGCTTTTCATATGTACTTTCATGAAAAAAAAAAAAAGAGGGTCAAGCTTCTCAATAGAAATAAAAAAAAAATAATCTAGTTCTTACTTCTCTACCTTTTTTTCTTTCATTTCTATGGCCTTTGCAGGGAGACAGTCAAATTTACCAGAATTTGTAAGTGTCTGAAATGCCTATATTCCACTTCCGAAAGCAAGGATTTCATGTGGAAGAGAGCATTCTGCTAATGTTTCCTATGAGGTGTCCTTGCACTCACTTCCACTGTAAAATATATGGCACCTTGAAAAAAAAGAAGGAAGTCAATCTGTGTGCGTTGTGTCATCCGCACAAGCAGAAATCCTATATGAAGGTCATCTGTCAGGTCTTGAAAATGCAAAACCACTGCAAGTACATCAGCCTCTGCTGCCATAGAACAGGATGGAAGAAGATGTCAAGCAAACATCATCTTTATCAGGAGGGAGGGGAACTATGAGGTTATTGCTTGCAACTTGCCCAAAGTTCTGGGAAAGGGGCAAGGCTCATTAGCGCCGGATATCTGTGCCGACTTCCCTCTCCCCCCGACTGCCACTTGACTCTAGACGTGAAGAACAGACAAAAACTTATCATTGCCAGTGTCTTTAAAGATGCCCACACATGTTCCCTGCAGACCAGAGAGAGGGGAAAAAAGTCCATTTTGTCTGGACAGGTATCAGTTTTAAGCTTGTCTTATCTTCACACACCCACCAACCTCCCCATGTGGGAGCGGGACTATCGCTGTACAGTGTGCAGGGGGAACTCCAGCGCTCCCTTCTGAGAACTGATAAGACGGGACGCATGAATTGCCCTTTTCAGCCAAGCTCACGGTGTGCAGCCAATCTTTATCTCCAGTCTTAAGGAAGGAAAAGCAGAAACCAGCTAAAAGCCTTTCTTTCCCCTATTCTCTGATATTCTATAAGTCACATTGGGAGATTAATATTGCAACCCGTTCCTCCTCCTCCTCCCTCTACCCCCAAAAATCCCTGTTGCGAATACGCAGGCTGATAAACTTCAAAATAAAAACAGATGTGGCAGGAAGAATGATTTATGGACTCCCCCACACACTTCAGTTTCTCCATAGTGCCAGGGGTTTGGGCTTTTTTATTTTATTTCATTGTCCACCTAGTATTATTCAACAGCTTCTACTTCCAAATTTGGACAGGAAGGGAGATGGGAACAATACCAGACCTAAAACCACCAGCATGAGAAGAAGAGTGAAGCACTACTGCAATGTGATGGAAACTGCCAGAGATCTAAACTGATGGCTGCAGTTCCCAGGTGCAAAAGAGGAGGAAAAAAAGTTATGTGGAAAGGAAGGAGGAGAAAGGAAACCCCAAATTTCCTCCCATCCCCTAGTGGAAAGTCAATAAAAGAAAAAAAAAATGCAATAAGTAAAATATTTAATGGTCAATATCAGAAAGTGAATGGAACAAGTGGAAATTAGGGTGATAAATGTTGCAGTGAAAAAAAAAATTGGCGATATGAAGGGAAGATAAGAAATGCTCAAATGTCATCTGAAGAACAGCGAGTGCCTCTGAAGTGCATTCTGGGCTGTTGCAGCTATTCCCAGTCAGAGGTGAAGGAGGACAGGTGAAGACATACCGAAACGCATGTATTTGGAGGAGAAGCTCGGGCACAAACCGATCGCAGGGAAACGTGGTTCCGTGGCATAGGTTTGTCTTTACAGCACGTATTCTTATGAGCGACTGGCAGTTGGGATACTTGTAGTTTTGAAAGCTTAAGTTAGGATGCCTTAAATGGGAGCTGATAAAACTAATTACTGATACTTGATCATTAAAATCTTCATTGAATAACTGGGTCTGCAAAAAACCCATGCAGATTGTCTTAGTGCTACATTGCTGCACTCAAGGCCTTGTGGTAACAGAGAGAAATCTGTTGAATTAAATTTATGGGTTTTTAAATTTCATTTCATATTAAGCGTCCCCAAAGGCACATGCAAATGTCCCTATCAGTGTATAGGTGAATCACCCATAGGATGTATGTACGAAAACAGACTTTGCTGGACAATGTCCAGGAGAGGAGGTGCTTGAACTCGAGGCAGTTGTTGGCGTGAGTTGCTGGTGTCTGTGTGCTGGGTCACATCACATGCTATCGAGATTGCTGCGCTGGCTTTCTAGCGTTTCATGCCTGTTTTCACTCAAGTGTTTATTTCTATAAACAGATCTAACTTTAGAAAACAATATAATGACATCCTTCCTGGGGGAGGAGGGGGAGAGAAGTTTCCTCAAATTACTCAGAAGGGTTTCCGCTGGCTTTTTATTTTCAATAATCCAAGAGGTAAATGGCCGCTTTTGAACTCTGCCCTCTGCCCTTTTTATTTTGCAACTTGGGCAAAGATCAAGCCCAGAGTCAAAAGTGTCAGCAAAAATGGCTGTGATATGCGTGTGCTTTCCTTTATGAAAGTCCTCATGATTATGTTTACAGAATTCATTATAAACTCAGGGTCCAGATTAAAAGCAAATGTCTAAGTGTCCTGTGGGGAATTGCAGGGATGAGGATGCAGCTTCTAAGAGATGTGTGGGATCAGTAGGGGGTTATGAGCATTACCAGGGAAAAAGGAGCAGAGTTATGCTAAAGGTGAAATGTGGACATGGGGGTCACCAAGAGGACTAGAGGTAGAGGTGGGGAAGAAACAAAACAAAACAAACAAACAAAAAAACGAGTCAGAAAGACAAAGTACTTTGCCACATCAAAAAAAAAAATACAGGACGTGTTCAAAGTGGATCCGCAGTTCTGGCAATATCCGATCATGGCAGAATCCCCAATGGAGAAAAAAAAAATCTATCCAGATATAGAGTTGAAACAGTCCAAGACAGAGGGAGTCGAGCAGACCATGTTGAAAACAGCACACTATCAAAGTCTGGGCTGCGAGGCTCCTTCTGACCATGTGGAAGAGGCATTTAACAGCGTGAGCTGCAGGGAAAGGCCGCATACGCGAGGGCAAGCCGACTGTACGCCTATTTATTCACTATTCATACTGCTCCTTCCCCAAGCAGCGTATGAGTGTTGGCGTCCCATCTTCTGTTACTGCGTCAAGGCCTCTGTGCCACAGCCCCGAGGGAAAATAAAGCCCTTGGCTAAAATAGATGGTGTAACAGTGACATGTCCTTTTAGATTATGGAATGGCATTTTTCATTTTGAAGAAGGATCTGGGAACACCGGAGAGGCAAATACACTAAATAGGTCCCTTTTCTTCTGAAAGAGCTTCATGGTAATTGCTGCTGACAGGACTCCTCTATAGCGGTGAGGTCTCAGGAAGAGCTGGAAACCATCTTAGAGCTGATTAACGCGAGGTGTTATCCCTGACCCCTGTCACGGAGAGACCCTCTCTACATCCAGCATCAGTGATAGGGAAGTAGTGGATATTAGTTGATTTGGGACAGGATTGGGAGGAGGTGGATGAAAAGTAAATTGTTTTAAGTTAGTTCCTGAAACGACTCTAGATAACTTGATCACTTTTTTTGTTATAACTATTTTGAGGCTGTCAGTGTGGCTGTTCAGAGAGATTTGTGACAGGGCTCAGGGAACCAAAGGTTTGTTAAACTTTTACTGCGGAGCGGGAGCTGTTGGTGGTGAAGGTGGGACTGTCCACAGTGCTTGGAGTCCTCCGGAGCAAAGCTGCTTTGGATACCCCTGCCTTCTCTGCACACAGGCAAACGAGCCCGACACAGGGATCCTCCTGAAGAATCTCTTGGAATTGCCTTAATTACTAATATGTCTAAGAAGAAGAAAACAAAAATAACGCTGCACTACCGTGCGTTCACATTCTTCTACGCACGGACTTGTAGGCACTGTTAACTGGGGTGGAACTGAAGTACCGTCTTGCAACAGATGATCTGCATTTTTAAGTTGTGCTAAAAGTCTCTTCCCGTTTTATACAATTTAGCAACTGTAGCCTAGCCTACACAGCTTTAAACGTATTTGATTTCATTTAAGTAAAATGGGCAACTGTATAGCCCCAAGAGTCTCTTTAATGGGTCACTCATCCATCAGGTTAGTGGGCAAGGGGCTGCTTGTCCTTTGTGGATTGTTTGTACTCTTACAGCACAGCATCCCTCCAGATCTCCCCAGAGCTGCTTTGAAATGGCCAACATTTACCAAGGATATATTCAGATTTCACTTTATCCCGGCTGTCAAACTTTGTGTATTTTTCCAATGTCAAACAGATTTTAAGATGGAGGAAGGAGATAATATGATGATAAAAAGGCTTGACCAATTTAAAGGTAGCTTTTAAAATATTATATACAGCACAGGACAATTTACTTTTTCCCCAAAATTTCAGCTGAGCAGTAATGGAGCATATATACATAGAGTGGGCCAGAAGCAGACCTTCTTAAAGAAAATATATGTGTGCATGTCTTTACTCCTGCATACATGTGCACACGCGTGCACACAATAAACCATGTGGTGCTGGATTTTTTTTTTTTTCTCTAAGGCATATTTTTAACTTTCTTTTCTATCAGCTTGTAAAACATGATTTTTATTCTTCCTTTAATGGCCTGGGCTAATTACTCACAATGACCTTTGACCTTCAAGTGCCTTCATTTATGGTAGCGCATTCCTTTCAACAGAAACATATTGGCTCGGTTTTACAGGGTGCTGATGTCTGGCCCGGCAGTCCAAGCCTCAGCACTCCTACCACCCTCTACAGCGCAGCCTGGTTGCGGGAGTCAAAAGCATCATCCTTTCATAGGCCAAGTTTCTCTGAAAGTTCCACCTGGGCAGAAATACCAAGATTCGCTGTCGGTATTAAGATTTATCCCGGATTTACTGGAATTTATCCCGGGCAAAATAATGTAAATGAGTATACATTTGGAAAAATGCGAAGGCACGTGGAAATACCTTAGCGAAATCAGGGAATGAAGCAAAGTTTGACTGTACTGGTGGAAAGCTCACCTGGTTTAATGCGCCGCACTTCTCAGGGAGGCTGAGCACTGTGCAGAGGTGCCTCTGTTGGTTCAGCTGCACAATACACCTCCCGCAGCTCTTGGTGAGGTAGCACTACAATATTTCCACTCATTAACATACCACATCGAAGACTTTCTTAGTGCTTATCTCTTCCGAAAATAGACTTCTGCTCCTCAGGATTTAAGGGTAAAATACCGGCAGCAAAAAAATCCAGGCGTACCACAAGGTTAATTCCAAAACTGTTACTAGAATTCAGCAAAGTAATACTCTGTTGAAAACATGACAAGAGAATTCTACCAAATACGTGGAAGTTACAGAAAAGAAAAGATCTAAGATCCTGGCATATCTATTACCAATATCAGCAGGATCGCATGGAACTAGGAATTAGGAGTTAGGGGTGGCCTGGTGGTTGGAGCAATTGCTCAGGTTTTAAAAGATACGCCTTCCGTGTTAACCTCGCCCGGATCTTTGGCAAATTGCTTAAAATTTGAACCTGGAAGTTGCTGAGCCTTCGGGCCTAAGTTCAGAAAATCATGAAAGTCCCATATTATAAAATTTAAGAGCAACGCCAGCTCTGTTCTGGAAGGTAGTTGAGCACGTGGCTGAATTCTTGAAGAGGGAGGGGGAGCTGGAATGGGTTTTCTGCCCCAGGTTTTTGTATGTAGAAGAACTTACACCTTGTGTTGGGAGCAGTAACATTAAATATACTAAAGCTACTCAAATGCTGTTGCAATGATGGGAACACCTAATTAAATAGGATATATGTGGGTATTGTGCAGTGCAAAAAAAGAGAAATAGTTCTTTGTCAATCACTGTTTACCTAAAATAGCAAAGCAAACCAGAAAAAAGTGTGTAGGAGATGCGCTCTATTGAGATAGATTGCTAGAGAAAGAGGAGGAAGAGTCGTGCAGAAAACGAATGTCTTTGTAGGTGTTTTGCAGTAGTTACATAGTTTTCATGATAAGCCTTTAAGCTTTTGGGTTATTTTTCTTGGGTCTTTTAGATTCTTTTTTCTTCCTCGGCCTCCTCTGCACTAATACAGACTCTCAGAGAAAGACCATTTACTTGCTCTGTTGTCAACGCATCTGGACGTCTTGTCAAAACAATATAATTTTACTTTGTAACTTTTTGACACTGGTATTTATTGCACCTGTCTTTAGTCATGATTTATGACTTGTCTGGTGAGTATTACTCTACAGCTCCAAGTTTACAATACCAGATAAGTGAAGCATTTGAAGTCCCGAATGGGCTACAGATTTATAGATGTGTGTTTCTCTCCCCTCCTCCGAAAAGGGAAATTAAGATGAGCATTTTCTCCCATTTTTCTGGGTGGTAGAAATCAAGATAATCAAAAGTTCTTTGGCAAGGGAAAAAAAAAAAAAAAAGAGAGAATGATGGAATAATGGTATTTGCTGCTGTCTATTAGGAGGAGTAGTCAAATAATCTTTGTTAAGGGAGTGCTTTGCAGTCAGAGTAGGGGTTTGTTTTAATTAATCTGTAGGTGGCTGGCTGTGCAGCATTTGAACACCAGAACTGCGTCAGCGATGGGGACATTAGCATCATGCAAGGGTAGCATTCGGAAGGATCCGTCATTTTGACATGCAGAATTACTAGGTTTGTAACACACTTTCTAGGATAATACTGGCTCCTGCTTAACACCGAAACATTAAGGCCAAATATGTAAAATGTAAACTTTACCTACCTGAATAACCTCACTGAGCAAAATGGGGTTATTCACACACATAACGTTAACTGTGTCTATGAAAAGCTGTTGTAGAATGCGAGTCTAAATATTTGATAGAAGTAACAATCTTACATTGTAAAAAAAACCTTTTTTTTTTCTTCTTTTGTTTTAGAAAACCTAAATTTGGGGCCTAAATCAACTTGACAGTATCCCTTAAATATATAGTATGCTTGAAAGCTATTTATTATTCTACTGCTGTTAAAGCGGGTCTTTCAAATTTGCCAGACTTTAAAACAAATCCGGGCTTCCTTCCTAGTCAAGGTTCTTTTCAAATCTGATCCGCTGTTGCAGATGTAACACAAGACTGTTGACACAGTTTGGTTGTTGTAATGTAAGTATCCTTCCCCTGTATCTCTCATCTAAGTGAAAGCAACATGTGAATGTGTGAATGTCAGATAAAATTGTTTTGTAAACATACAGCCGCTTGAATTTGTCAAAATTTCATTAAATTATAAAGGTACTTGACAGGGTTTGCTATTGTAATCCCTTAGGGATATATGTATCAGTGAGATTCCCTGTGCCGATCCTTTGATAGAAATTGGGTGGAAATCAGGGACTGTGAGCTCTGGGGAGCACTAGAAGGAAAACCTGAGATTTCTTTTCCAAGTGTTTTTCAGTCTTCAAGTAAAAAACATGAAAACCCCTCTTCACGAAGGATACGTGGTAAACAACTGTAAGAGGAGGCAAAGAAAACCCTCGCCGGCCAAGCTGTTGTCTCAAATACAGCCGGTGACTTCCCGTAACAAAGCAAGCCGGGACCTGGTATCTGGAGGCAGCACGGATTGCCGCTCGTGCCCCAAACTTTGCACATTCTCGAACGCTTTGATGGACTGCCAACGAAAATATTGGGCAGGCATCAACTGTGCGGTTGCCACGGAGATGTAGTAAGCCAGGGCAGTGGGAGCACAGATTTCCATCAACAGGACTTTAACAAAAGCCTTGATTCAGTGGCAAGCTCTTAGGTTAGATGCTTCTGGGCTTTCGCAGGGTACGCAGAAAATGGTAAATTTACTACTGAGCTTGCGAAGCAATTGCAAATCGTGATTCCTTCAGGGAGGAGAGCACAGCCCTACTTTTCTCTCTGATTCAAGATTGACCTTTTTAATTCTTCCTTGCCCTTTAAAATGAGACATAACAAGGCTGGCTCTCTAACAGTCAACTGTAATTCATTGCCATTTGGAGATATCTGTATTATAGATTTTGAGGTCATGGGATCACGCCATCAGTTTTGATACACATTTGCATCTCGCAGAAATTATTGCTTGCTGCTTTGAAAAGGCAGCAGAAATACCTCACGTTGTTGTGACAGTCTCAGAGGACCTGAAATCTCTCTGTACATAAAACTGATTAACATTATTTTTGTCACTATAATGTATTTTATCATTAGAGAGTCTGTTGGCAATTTGTGCTTGAAAGTGCTGAAATAAAGATCTTGACAGAGTAGATAGCAGACCAAAATAGCAAAGTAAGATATTTCCAAAATCTCCTCATTTCAGCTGTTGCACACAGAATTGTGCATGGATTCATATTAAAATTCTAATGCTAATGCATTCAAAGCAATATTAAGCTCGAATCCCCTTTCAGATTTTTTCAGTAACAAACAGCAAGTTTTGGGGACAATTTATTGTGTATAAGCAGAGGTGAATTTGTACTTGCAAGTCAGAAGTAGGTTTAAACTTAGGAATTTTGTGTCTGAAATTTCCTCAAAAGCTATGCATATAGGACTGTTGCATTTAGAAAGAAAAACTAACATTTTATTATCTTATGAAGCCCTAAAGGCAGCATGAAAATAATGTTAAAATAAGAAACTTGATTGTTTACAGATTTCCATCTAACTAGAAATATATTTTCAGGCACTTAGAGCAATTAAATTATACATCTTGATAAACAAGCACAAATTAAGTGAAATTTTATACAATGTTTAAATGAAACTCAGATCTTTTAAAGACCATCTTAGGAGAATTTGTGAAATAAACACCAATGATTTCTTATGTTCTGAAAATTAAAGTGCTGGTGTTCTCTCCCAGAAGTCACAAAGGGGTTGGTGTCCAGGTTCAATTACAGCAAAGATGAGACAAAAATAATCAGTCTCTATTCACCATCGTTCGAGTGAGCACAGTTAGGTGGTAGGAGACACCTTCGGAGACATTCAGGAAGGAGGAACAATCAGAGGAAACCATCATTTCAAACACGTGTCGAGGTGGTAGTAACAAGTAACAGCTGAAAGGGACAGCAGGCTTCATGATTCAGTCCTTAATGCGGTCACCAGCAGAGATCAGACCATGACCTGCTATACGGACAAGTTATTCCTCAGTTCTGCACCCTATGGAAGTCCTTAATCCTCCCTTGAAGCAACTGCCAATGGATACTGTCAGTCAAAAACTCTGGTAGATAAGCTTTGGCTCCAGCTTACCATGTTCTTTTACATTATCACTGAGATGGGGAAAGAATTTCAACCCAGAATGCTCGTTGCGTTTAAATTATACGGAATTTTGCTGTTATCCTCAGTGTGACTGGCCTTGATCCAGCGTATGAGGCCCGATGGAGCTTTCCCTGGAATTAAAGCAGAGCATTCAGGACACCGTCTGGAATTGGCAATTACTTCTGCGTGCATCTGACCTGTCCGAGACACAGCTAACCAGGCTAGCCAGTTAAAGACAACCTTTCTAAGGACCTGAGAGCTCAGGATGAAATCTGTAAGTCAGAACACCATGTGAGGCCAAGACACTTTGGTGTGGCCCTGGTTTCTTGATGAGCTGGCTCTAAATTAATTATGGCTCCATTAACACCACCATCTTACAGGTAGGATGAATTCTGTGAGCACACAGTCCTTCCATTTCTTCTATAGATAATGAGCACAAGCGTATACTTTTCGTAGAAATTGGGAGAAAAATCACATTGCTCCTCATGCTTAACCAACGCAACCGGTGAGTTGCCAAGCCCGTGACATCATCACTGGCAACGTACAACCCTCAGATTAGAAGTAGCCTGATGACATCACCCTTCCAGTTTCTATCTAACAGATGGTTTCTGTATATTGTGTAATTTTAGATCATTATTCATGGTTTTGGTCAGTATAATTCAGGAAGTGAAAAAACTGCCAAGAAAAATTGACCTGGAACTAGTTCAAAGAGACTAAATTATTTTATTGATTAGACTCCTTAGCTTTCATTTTCCAGCAGAGCCATCATGAATCATCGATACACAATAATATCTGAGTAATTTCTATGTGAGCTGAATTAAGTGCTCCAAAACAAGGTAAGCTTTGAAGGATTAGGCCTTCAAGCTGTTTGAAAACAAGATAGCTAAGAAGATTTGCTGGGCAGCCCTGAAAGGGGGCCAGGAGCTATTTACTGAGGCAAGTGGTTTGTTTGAACTGGATTTTTATTTATTTTCATATTATACTTGTTGACTTCATATCCGCCTTCAGCTCGGCTCAAAGGCTCGGGAGAGGCGTGTTTTTCACCAACGCGAACGTGGGCCAGAAAGGAAGGACCTTCTGAGAGGCCTCACCAGGCGCAGCCCCAGCACTGAGACAGAGCGCCGCGCGCCTGCCGGAGGGAGGGAGAAAACCACAGAGGGAAGGGGCTAAGAAAGGCCGGGGAGACTTTTTACGACAAAGGTTTACAAGAGAGTGCAGCCGTGCAGAGCCTTCATGCAAGAAATACGCAGAGGGCAGCGATGAGTGAAGCTCTGCATCCTTGGTCTGGTATAAATACAGCTGTCAGATGCGCGGATGGCGCTGAGCGCACGGGTTTACCGTTGGAGCGAGCCATGGCGGCAAGTTTCCTTCCTGACTGATCCACGCCAGAGTGCAGGATCTACCCCGAAATTAGCAGTCTTTGCTCAAATCAGAAATAGGGGGAGGAAGGGAGAGCACTTTTCTGTCGTGGTGCTCCAACACCACTAATCTTTGGGTAACTTCTGCCTCTGAGACAAGTCATGACAATGGGAACCGGGTACTAAACGCATTATTAGTAATGTCTCAAACCTGTTATCAGTGTTAAACAGTACCAAAGCAGGACATGGGGATTTTAGGTAGGGAGAGAAATCAAGTCCAGATTGCAGTAGATAACTGAAAGCAGCTCAGCCGCTTTCTAGTCACTAGTAAGAGCACAACCAAATCATCAGCAAATATCTCCCAGCCTTGCTGGAGGAGTATATGAAGAAAATACTAAAATCTTGGCAGCGTTTTCCTACTGTGCTTTTCGCCAGTTAACTGTGTCTCTGCAGGTCTCACGTGCAGGAGTACTCCAGCGTTTACAGAAACCACAAGGGACTGAAAATGGTCCGGCAGCCCCGGCAGCCCCCAGATGCTCCCCATGGACCGCACTGACCTGCCACCCCACGTGCAGTGGCTTGGCACAGCAGGAGGAAGGAGGTTTCGAGACCTTCTCTTTCAGAACAACAGTAAAATAGGAGACTTTCTGAGGGTAGCCTGGTCTTTCCCAATCGCTCTGTGGGCTGACTTGGTTCTCTGGCGTAGCTTGCACCAAATGTCCTAGTGGCTGCGGAGATGCCACCTCAGTCTTGTAGAGGGGAGAGAAGAAACAACTGAAACTATCAGAGTTCAGGTTTTGGACCTGGGGCCTCTGAAAATGGAAAAAAAGAATACAATAAATGCCAAGTTTGTCATTTAGTTCCCTAGTGTTTTCCTTTCCATAGACCAGAATGGACCATCACATTGCAAACAGCACCTTAATTGGCCTGTTTTCAGAATGAGATATTTAAGATCCTTACTATCAGTAGCCAAGCTCTTCTGTAAACAGGTTGTATTCTTGCCTTAGATTTTTATGAATGCCAACAAAACCCTGGCCAAGTATCTATTACCTTTACAATAACTGTGGTTCTCATATGTTGTCTCCAGTGAGAGCATTTCAGCATTTGTTCTCCAGGAGAAGAATCTTCAATTTTACGAGAATTTAACCTGAAGAAAACCAGCAAAATGTGGGCTAACAGCCTTTCAGTTCTTTGCTGGACATCAGGAGAAAGTGCCACAGCTTCTCTACGGCCTTTTTCCTCTTTTCCTGTTATGCTTAAATAAAAGAGCATTAAGATTTAATTATGTAAAGTGCTTTTAGCCCAGGCTCAGCTGGCATGCAGCTTTAAGACAATCACTAGTCTCAGATATTTTTGTACACAAAACCTACTTGTGGAAAGATGCACGAGTGTAAATTTAAGCGTGGTGAGTTCCACGTATTACTCTCCATGTTAACTTCATCATGATTTTTAGAATAAAGTTCTAGGGGTTATTAGATGCTATTTTACTAAATGTCCTCTTACCCAAATATCCTGGTTTGCCAAATCTAAATATTTAGGGAAGACATTGTCGTTTAATTAAAATCTTTATAGGCAAAAAAAAAATTTGGCCTTGCCTTTCCAGTCACTCAGAAATAAAATATGGCATTTAAAACCTGTCTCTTTCCATCCCCAAACATATGGTTTAACACCATTCTGTTTTGTGAGAATATTTTACAAGTTTGGGTTTTGTTCTAATGTAAAATTAAAACAAATTTTAAAGCCTCGAGGTTGGCTGCAAAGGAGGAAGTGTTGTTCCAATGCCAAATTTGACACCTAGTTTTTGTTACTTGGGTTTCAGGTGCTGAGGTTGCAAAAGCGAGGGGGAACTCATTTTTAGAGGATTTTAGAGGATTTTTAAATCTTCTGTTCTTCGTGCAGACACCCTGCATTTGGCGCACTGCAAACAACTTGTCACCGTTAATTCGGTGTATACACAACCTGGTGTCTTCTGTACAGTCCGGTTTTGGTGGGAGACGTGTCTGTGCCGTGTACTGGGATTGTAACGGGAAGGGTCGTGCATGGAGCATTTTTTCAGCTAGAGTGGAAGATTCTGCAATCCGTGCACAGAGAACATTGTTCTTGACTGCAAGAAGAGCACATCTTCCTCCAAAGCAAATATTTACCTAACTACATCCTTATTTATTTCTTCATTTTATGTTTGTTTACCAACATAGAAGACATACTTGTAAGACAATTTTATGGTAGTAACATTACATTTTATCAGTCTTTCCAAGCTGATAACAACCTGTTCCTAAAACTGCTTTGGCAGAGATTATCACCCATGATGCACTCTCATTTCCAACTAACACCACCCAAAACCTGAATGAAAAGCCAAAGTATTTTTTTTTCCATTTTAGAAAATCAGAAAGTCCAGTCACAAAGCTCAGTTGTGTCAACAATGATAAAATGATTCAAAATGACCTGTCTTATCCTTAGTGGAGGTTAAACTATAACATCTACCTTAATCTTTGGATGATTTTATTATCCAAATTTTCACAAAAACTAATCATAATAGACATAAATGTGTTCTGAGGAGATACTCCCTCTGCATATCTCTATCAAATAGGAGAGAGAGTGTAAGGATTTTCTCTAAAATTATGATTTTATTAAGAGTTAGTATTTGTTAGTGAGAACCATTTTTAGCCTTCTGGTTATTTGCAGATTTTGTTTGCCAACTGTTCCCAAATAAGAAAAATTCCTTTCCTCCTTCCTGATTTCAGTAGCCGAATGAAAATCGGTGTGGTGATCAAGATGTAATTCTGTTTTCTTTCAAATCTCGTGCATTAAGTACTTGCCTCAAGCATTTCCAGACTAGATAGCATCCCTTTCTGAACATCCCACTTCAGGAAGGGGGAAAAAAACCAAAACCACTGACATTTTCCTTATCAGTTGTATGAGGATCAGCTCAGGATTTTTGCAGTATTTAACACACCACATGGAGGAGACAGCATGGATTTGGAGGAGGATGTCTACAGATAAGAACTTTCCCTTGGCTATGTTTTCCAAACCGCGTAACATGCTGATGACTATTTGCTTTATCCTGTTTCAATATGTTTTGTCTTCATTTTCGTGCTCTTAAAGGAGAAAATCATGCTTGAACAAATGGAGAGAGAGTATTATATATGCTTTATATGGCCACATATTTGCTATTACCTAAGTAATCTAGTGAAATATTGGCCAGCTGGAACGGGGGAGATGATGTTGCATAGTTCTCCAACAGTGACCCTTGAGGACTAGAACAGAGCTGTATTAGTTATAGCCAGAAGGGAGCACTTTGTCTCCTAAATCCCTTTGAGAAAGTTGGTTTTTCTTGCCAGTCTGCGATTGATTGAGTCATCACAGGTCAGTGATGACTGTGGATAAATATTTCCTTTGAAGACGTCAGGCTTTAAAAAACAGTACAATAAATTCCCGTACGTTGGGCTGAGTCAAATTAGCAGGACTTCAGCAGTCACAGCTGGTGTGAAAGGAGTATTTGTGGGACCTAAACTGACTCCACCACTTGGAGACGTAGGCAAAGTGCACCAGACTGATGTTGTTTCCAAATGCTGTTCTTCTCCCAAGGCATATGAAATGGTTTTGGGGTTGTTTTATTTTCCCCTGTGCTTTCCCTGTCCCCATCTATCCTCTCCCAAGGAGTTGGAGTCCATGCAAACAGTACCTCAATGTCTGAAACATTTAAGACAGCTTCATCTGTTGTTCAGGAGGGTCAAGGTGGAAGCCACCAACCTTCTAACTGGACTAAAACAGGTATACAGGGAAGAAAAGGTGATATATTCAAACCTCCCCACAGATCTTCACCTTCAGCAACATCATGATGCCTAACGGAAGGATTTGGCTTTATCCCGTCAACTCAACATGCAGAATATTTTGTGCAGCGTTGCCAGTGAAAGCCTACTGATTTCACTAAAAATAGTGCTGTGACCAGTGCAATGTAGAATCCGTTAATGTTGGCTGAGGGAATATATTCCTGTGAAGGGAGTTGTCATTCATAGTTGGAGAGGCAGAAGCTTTGGAAGGTGATTCCTCCTTTAATTTATCTAAATTAACCCCAAAATTCAGTATCAAGCCCAGTTATAGAGTAAAAAAAATACAAAATGTTGTTTTTCTAGACCTATTTATTTTGCTTGTTAATGGATTAAAATAGTTCCCAGCTGTGCAAAGTTCTCATTATGTTCATTACTTATAATGCACCTCACAATGAGATGCTTAATTCAGCACACTTGCAGGCCCTCCATTGAATGCTGTTGATTAAGCAATTATGTTAATCCACTTGTGTTTGTTTTCTCACTGCTCTGATGATGGTTGGGACCAATTTCTTTGCTGAATTATTCCATGTACACGCTAGAAGTTTTGCTAACATTTGCAAAGGCCAAATCCACCATTCACAAACAATGTGAAGGTGAAAATTGCAGACTATTTGTCTCTAGTGTATTTTGGATTGCTAAGAAAAGGGCTGGACTTTATTTTGATTCCTCCTGTTTTGGGGCAGCTCCTGAAGAGGCATAACGTACATTTTCTGTGCCTGCTTTAGCACTGGAGTGGTAATTTCAGGCCAAGTAGAGATTAATCCTTTCATTTCCTTTGTGTTTTCTTGTATTGATTGTATTCAGTAGTTGATTTGGTCTTTTATTTCCATGAGACCCGTAACAAAATTAGAAGAGTCGTACAGATAGATATGCATGTAACCCAAATATGCCATTCAGAGTCAGAAACCTGATGTTTGCAGGAGGAATATGACAACCTCTCAACGTGACCAGCACCAGGAAAAATGGACAATTATTCCCCTTGCTTGTTTTAGATTTAGTCTCTAATTTGATATAAAGCAGCAGTGGGAGATTCTCCTACTTTTAGATGAAAGTATTTTTGTCAGTAACAAAAATGGAAAGGGAAATACTGTGGTAGGAGAAATATGTAATAAATTTTAACAGTCTTTGCTCAGCTTAGTTGGATGGGGCAGCGGTTCTTTAAGTATATTTGTCAGTTACCTACAGAGACATGTGATGGAAATATTTTCAAGAAGCCAGAAACATCCTGCCCCATTCAGTATACTCAACTCTCTGGGTGTCCGAGGAACCACCAGCGATCATTTGTAATAGTTGTCGTTTACCGTTCCGCCAGCTCAGCCGGCCACGATGGCCAGCTTCAGTGGAAAGGAAAGGAAAGACGGATCCGAGTTATACCTCAATAGACTAAACAGTAACCCCGCAGCAGTGCCCAGCGTTAGGTTGGCTGAATCATTGGCGGATCTCATGAATAATAGACACATGAAAAATGCTAACAGACTTCCCACCCATCAGAGGAGCCAAAACCAAAATGCAAAACATTAACACAAGCCAAACCTGCACGAAGCTGGCTATCCCGAAAGACCTCTGATAACTTTTGAGTTCCCTATTTGGAAAAAATAAGATAAAGCAGCAGTTTATAGATGCAAAGCAGCAAAATTTAGTGATATCTTCCCCAAGGCTTTCTATTCTTGCTGGTCTTTTCCTTAGCTTTTGTATTTAAGTGCACATTCGTAACAGCTCCGCCGATATTTTCTGAATATAGACCATCAATGATCACAGCTTTTATTTTGGGAGGTCCATTTCCGTAGCAACAGCTCATAAAAGATACTAAATAAAGCTTAGATCTCTGCAGCTCAGGTTGATATATTATATATTGGTCACTGCAGTGTGCTGACGGCTTTCCTGCAATGTGGCCTGTGTCTTTTTTATTATGTACATTCTTGGTGAGTGTTGGGGAGATTGATCCTGTTCTGGTATCCAGATTTTAAAACAGATGTGTGGGAAAAAAGCTGCAGAGGGTGCAGGAAAGAGGTGCAAAAAAAAAATCCAGAGACCCTGAGAATCAGCTTTTTAGAGAGACCAGTGCAGGTTTGTCAAAGAGGACTGAAGTAGCATGATAATGTGGTAAAAATGCCTTCACAAAAGGAAAGCACCAGTTGTTAAGAAGCCTAAATCTAGTAGGGAAAGATTAGTGTGGTTAGCAAAGGCAACCAGTAAGGAAGCAGTAAGTTCTTGAGGTCTTCTTGTTTTCAGGTCAAACATTTCTCATAGTGATGTTCCAGCTAGATACATACTGGTACAAAGCTACAGACTGAAATTTAATCTTCTTGATATCCAACTACACAACCAGGTATTGCCTTCTAGATTTAAATTATATTCACCTATCAAGAAAGTGTCCCTGAGATTGCGGGGTTTAATTAAAAGCTAGCCTTCCTTCCACATAAATGTATTGAGAGGAAGCATTTCTTTTTCCGTAAACATTCCTGTTGGGAATTAAAAAAAAAAAATCACATAAAAAAGCCTAGAGGACAGTTGGCAGCCGTAGGAAAATCTTTAACATTACTGTAATGAATACGTGTCTTTGTTCTTTCCAGTTCCTCCACGAAACAGCATTATCTGGTCTTTTCTAGAAGCATCGTAACTTCAAGGTAAATAACAGAACAGAATCACTTCTCTGCCATCCAGTACCTCGATTTCTTTCATCTTTCCCCCCCACCATGAGATGAGGATTCTGTAATTGTGATTATGTTGGCTTTTTTTTTTTTCCTCCACAACTGCTTCAAGTAACTGAAGGCACCTAGGACTTTACAAGGCAGTTAAGCACAGTGTGGAATTTGCTCTTAATATTCATCCACATGTTTTATGAATTTCCATATTTGAGTTTAAGCCTGGATTTTAAAGCCAGACTTGTTTTAATTCATTTATGTCTTCAACTCAATGCCATTTTCTATGTTCACCTATTTTGGGAAACCAGAGTTGAATTGCTTCGCAAAGGAGAAAGTGGATCAGAATTCTCTTTTCTCCCTAAAAACTGCGCTAAAATTGTGTAGCCAGCTGTTACTCTGAGACGAAACTCCCATCAAGTTCAGCAGAAGGAGCTTGCCATAACGTAACATTAGAAATCATGAAAATCCCAATGGGCACGAGAAGGTGTTGAAGGGGGGGTCAAGGAGCATGATAGACATGAAAAGGCTTTTTTGCAGCTGGTTCCTTTCTCCTATCAACTGTACAAAGGCCGACGAGGGAGAGGGAGGGCAGCCGAGAAGCGAAGCTGGATTATGAAAGGGACACGCTTTCCATCCATGTTCAGGAAACCGGTGAGACAAAAGGCACACAGCAGCAGCCACATGGCATGGGGGCTTCAGAAAACAGCCTGCTTCCTCTGTTGTTTCCTCAGAAGCCCAAGATCCATCGCTTAGTTTGTTTTTCCAAGGAAATAATTAAAGATGTGGATAGAAAAAATTAACAAAAGACTGACCCTTCCTCCCCCCCTTCTTTTTTCTGCCTGCCCACTTTAAGGGAAATCATTTTCATACCCCTCTTCCGCTCTCCACACACAATGGCAGCCCCGACACTGGAGCGGAGATTGGTTTACATCCCAGTAGAAGGGAATACTTAAGGAAACCTTTGGCAGTATTATGGATTGAAGTGCAAGGAGATGGTTTTATCAGGAGGCTTCAAGGCTATTATTGTCCAAATAAACACTTGCTTTGCCAGACATGATCTACAGCTGCTGCACAGAGACCCTTGAATTTCATCTGAATTTCAATCTCCCTGTCCTTTTTGCCTTTCCAGCTTCACTGTTCTCAGCCCTGAATAGCCTACTGTACTGCATTACTTCATTTTTTCCATCTTAATAGGCTTCACTAGGCTCTGACTCCTGACTTCCTGCCCACGACCCTCGTCCCTGCTTCATCTAGATTTAGGAAGCTTTAACACTTTCCTTTTTTTCCCCCCCAGTTGCTGGGGGACAGGATACTCCCCCAGACTTTGCTGTCGTGATGCAGCATTTCACTGCTGACCACAAGAGCATTACTTGAGCCCGGCAGAAGCGCTCCCTGATGCACACCTCCCCCTGTATGTTAGAGACAAATCACTTGAATAAAGTAAGAAGCAGCCGAGCCAAACTTTCCAAGAAAGTTGTTCAATCCTTATCATTTTCCACTTGCCCATACCCATGCTGCTCTCTAGTCACACAAACAGACCCCCAAGTGACAAAGTACAGGAGGAGAAGGTGTTTCTGCAGCATTGCTACAGCATCAATTAAAAAACATGTTTCACTAAAAGACCATTTCTGAGCACTTTCAAGGGCAGAACTGCAGAAGGACACCAGCAGGAATGAGTGTTTCTAGCTAGACTTAGGTTTCTTTTCCAGAAAGAATATTTCAGAAGGCAATCATACCAGCAATTTGGCCAGGAATATAAGTGTCTTCCTATAATAACATAAGAAATTAACTTCTTTTTAGCCCTTTTTATTTTTCGGTTCCTTTTCTTACCACCTCTTCCTCTCACTCTTGGTTTAGAAGCTTTCTGAGGTTTAAATACCCAAACTGCACTCACAGCTTCAGGCACTTTAGCGTGAAACATCCTCACCACCAAACCCACTGAAAATCCGGGTATTTCAGTACCTTGAGTCTGAATTCAGTCCAGCATTACCCGAGCAGCTGCCCTTCACACCGGGTACCAGCAGCTCCCAGGGACAAACTCTCTCTGAGCTTGCTCAGGCGGATTACTTCACCTGACTGCAAAGCAGGGATTTCCCTGGGAGCCCTTCCCAAGGAGGCACAACCAGGCAAAACCCCGGAGAAGGGTTATATTGGGGGTTTGCGATTGCCCACCCCTGGGAGCTCAGCCCCAGGTGCTCATCTGGCCGTCACCCAGCTCCACCTGTGACCAGTCTTTTCACTTACTGGTTTGGCCTGTGAGTAAAATACTCTGAGAATTGCTTGGAGCATTGTTTGGCGTTCTCATTAATTTCCTTATTTTAATTACAGTATTTTTGCCAAATACATGAACTGTTTTCTATAATAAACTCAGGATAAGCAGCCTTCCAATAAGGGGAACCTTTCTTTGAGCCTTCTATGAATTAGGCTAGTAATAGCACACACATTGATACCTTAAATGCACTATTAACACTGTTCTAAAGTAGTTAATACCCTCATAATGATTAGAGATGCAGGAAAAGGTCTGGTAAAATGAGCTCCCAAATTTTAATCCTTATCACAAATTCAGAAATACTGATTTCTAGTACACAAGCTTGAGGGCTACCAAGCTTGAACTACAAATCTTGTATCCATAGTCCAGGACTTCTGAACTTTGTCCCTAAACTCAGTATCTTTTTTTACTCTGGGCACTAGTCTTAGTGTTTTCCTTCTCCCACCAAGAGGGTTCAGACCTGTGGCCTCGCTAGAGAAGTATAAAAAAAGAAGAGCTAATCCACTCGGTTCAAGATATTCCCTACTTACTTCAGGTTAGAGAACAGATAACGCATCTATTTCTGCCCAACATAGAAACTCTCAGTAAAACCTTGTCCCCGATTCTTATGCACCCCTACAAAGACAGGATATTTTATGTACTGGTTATTGCAGGCGACATTTTGGAGAGCAACCGTGTGGCTTACAGCAAACAAGCCAAGCTTTAAGGGAGAATTGGATTTTATCTTGCACTTTGGTTTGTTCATGTGCAGCTGAAGAATTAACAAACTGGGCTTTCTGTTCTTTGCATTTCCAGCCATTATCCTTCTTTCTGAGTTTTGTGAAGGCAAGTGTTGCATCCCCACTGCATGTCTGGACCAGGGGTGCTTTCCGTAGCTCCCCCATTAGGCTGCAGATAGGGGTTTTGCGTGGGCATCGGCCGTAGAGACATCCTCAGGTGCTCAGCTCTTGGGTGACGCTGTGGCTCAGTGCTGCGGGAGGCAGTCGGCTCGGAGCGCGCTGAGAGGGCAGGCTTTGTTTGTTTTTCATACCTGAAAAGCAAGACTTCATGAGTTTTGCCTTTCAAGCCTTAATCTTTAAGCTCCTCACTTTCCACCACCTACTCAAAAACTGAATGCAACATTTCTAAACCACTTCAACTTGATATACCCCATTTAGCTTGCTAAATCTAAAGGAGCCTTTCACAGTTCTCCTGGTGATGGGCATCAGCACTAAATGTAGCATGTGGGAGCCCCTTGCTTTGAATTTCCTTGGGGCATAGACAAGCCGTGTTGTTCCTACACCTTGATGAAATGATGAGACAAGAAGGAACCTTGTCTAACTGAGCCGACTTTGGGTCTGGGCTTCAAAAGCTGCTGTCAGCCAGGAAGGGGTAGATGTTTAGACCATTAAAATTTTCTCCTTGATTGGTCTGGAAAAATAGAGAGCCTTCCTTTCATGCTAGCAAATGCAATATACATATGCAAAATAAATACAAGTTTAGTTTCTTTCTACACTGCACCATACTACAAATAAACAGACCTGTCCTTCACAGACACACCAGCAGGATTCCTCCAAATGTAGCACGACTTGCAGAACTGTAGGACAGTTGTTACAGTCCTTGATTATGTCGTCAGCACATCTCTATCTGTTTTCCCATGAAATTGAAGTAATTACCGGCTTAACGCACGCCTGTAATTGAACCATGATCCTACCGATATGATAATAAAACTGTCAGGATTTTTTATTTACGTGTCTTTTTCCATTTTAAAAAAATGTATTCCTGAGATTCAACCTTGTGCGTGACTTTTATGTCACCTTGTAAGAGGTAAATTTTCAGTCTTCCTATTAAAAATTATAATGTAGAGCACAACAAGCAAAGATAAATGCATTTAATCAACTTCCAACTAGAAATACTTTTTTTTTTCCAAGTCCCTCTGTTAGAGGATCATAAGTCAATTATCTGTGAGTGTTTTTTGGCAAGTACCCACAGAAGGATGCTCCTGATAATATTCATTAATTCCATAAACTATTGGTTTCCAATTTCCGTAAACCATTGGTTTCCAATAAAATAAGGGAAGATCCTGAAAAGGTTTTTGTTCCTATTACAGTTCCTCAGTCTCTTTGAAATAATCTCAGCATAGGGCTGAAGCAGGGTACGGTTTTTGCCTTTGGAGCATTGTTTAGGTAGATACTCTCATCTCTGCGTCTGCTGTTGTGTCATCTTGACTCTTCCTCACTCACGTTTGGGAGCACTACCATCTTGAAATCATCCGACTTGACCTGAAACCAACAGTAAGCTTCATCTGATAACGAGTCTCCATGTACCTGTGTGGTCTGATGTCAAAGAAATAGCTTGGAAATGGGAAATCAGATGAAATTACATGATTCTTATCTTTTTCCCCTATAGAGGGCATGAGCTGCTGATTTAGAAGTTGCTTGAAGTGAAGGGAAACTGGAAAAAAAAAGATTTTTCACTAAATTTTCAGGACTTGTAGCAGAAATTAGCAAGGGGCCCTAACGCAGTTATTAGCTATGCAAGACTATTGTTTATTTTTACACAGGAACTAAAGGAGAAAGTATCCGTGCTTATTTTTCTTTACTTAGCTAAAGAAATTGTATAGCTTTTTGAAAGGGTTAAATAATTTCCTCTTTTCCTGCACTCCTAAGGCTTTTCTTGCGTGTGTGTGTGCGCGCGCGTGAGGTTCCCCACTAACCACAGCTCTGTTTTCCAAAAGGAAATTAAAATGAAATACATCAGGCATGCTGGGACTTCACACTTCAGAGACTTATAAAGCAATATCGCCTGCTTAAATTGATTGTCACTTTAACTGCCCACAGCTACTCTTCAGGAAGGGAGCTTAAGGTTTTACTGTTCTTAATGGGACAATATCTCTCTTCCAATGACTTAATTTAGGTTGTGCTGAGACTCCTATTAAAAGCAGAACCATTAATATTTCATTAAAAATGCCTATGATGTCAGCGGTAGTAATAGAAAGTTACCTGCAAATCTACAGGGGAACCATCCTCTTCCCCTGGGGCTGTGCTGGCATCCCGTGGTGGGATGGGAAAAAGTGGGGGAAGAACAGCTCGAAGCTGCTGTGCTCCTCAGCGCCGAGTCCCTTCGTCTCTGCATGGCTGTGGCTTTTCGTGCTGTGTCATTGTTCGTGCTCGTACGATTATCGCTTTCATGATAACAATGAAAGAGCTGATACCACAAGTGTCAGAAATATTACAAGTGAAAACCTTCGTTGGCCGGAGAAGACACGCGAGCAGGGAATGAGGATGTGCAAGCAGGGAATTAAGACATGCTCATTTCTACAGTGCTCATTTCTGGATCTCTTGTTCCTCCTGGAATGTGGGAGAGCAATGGGCAGGGAACTGTAAAGCCGTATCGCAAAGCAGCAGTGGTAGCTTAACAGATAAATAAATAGAGTCCTATAGATACACCATAAATTTGAATGTGTATGAACGTGGTATGGCACGTCTTCAGCCAGGGTAAGCTTTTGTACTTCCCTGATTGCAAACTCTAAAGGATTATTGACACCGTACAGCACTAGAGGTTGTGTTCCCAGAGTTTATCTTTAAAATCAATGTCTCTCTTGGGTAAAAGGAGAACTCTTATTATGAGTTTAGCAAATTGGGACTATCTGTTCCTCCATCACATGAAAAAAAAAAGAGGAAACAGCAAAAACCCAAAAAGCATGTTTGATGATCAGGTTCCCCAAAGCACGGGGCTCTGGCACCGACATACCAGGCGGCCAACCTGGTACTCTGCAGAGGGCAGCAGGGGCGACAGGAGCCCACACCGTGCTGGGAAACCGAAGCTCCCAGGAATGGTATTTCTTAAAGGTCCCATCATATTCACAGCAAAACAGGGAAAAAACAGAATTAAAAAAAAAACCAATCTGTAAATAAATTTTAAAATGTTCATGAAGAGGACTGGGGGGTCAGGAGGTAGGGGTGGGAGCGCGGGGCAGCGGCAGACCGGGGGCGGGAGCGCAGCCCCTGCCAGCGCCGCAGCCGCCGAGCGCAACGGGCACGTTGTCCTGCGGCGGGCGAGGGACGGGATGCTCCTCGCGCAGGACCGCCCGGCCTCCGTGAAATATTACGGTTTTGAAATATCTTGTTGAATGTTAGACACTTTAGGGACTGCTGAAACCCAGAGGACTCTAAGTTAGACAGACCCCGCAGTTAGCGTTTTGTTGGTATGGAAGGATATTTTCCAATTTTGAAGCTGTCAGCATTCGTTTCTCTTTGTGGGTTTGATGCACACATTGTCTTGGGAATTTCTTTGACTGACGAATGCCATCCCACCCAAACTAAGCCACGCACATAGATCTCACTGGGGATGCGAGTTACTTGCAATGCTGCAGGATCAGAATTGCTTATTACAATGTAATGAGTAAAGTACCTTTCAAAGTGAATTGAAGCGAGCATTCACTGTATTTTAACACAAACTATTTGGTCCCTTGCAACTTGTTTCTCCTGCTACTAAGTCAAACTTTTGGGCCTAAACTTGTGTTCATTACAGTATCAAATACAAATCAGTTAGAAAGCTCCCCTTTTTGTAGTAATATCTACATTTTTTATTCTTAGATATGGCTTTTGGTCATCACCAGGCTTGCGTTCCCTGAATGTCGATAAATCAAACCACATCCAAATAAGAACACTGAAAAAAAGATATTTTCAAATTTTAGAAGCAACGGCTTTAAGTGATAATTTGTGGGTTGGATGAGGGGCAGTATATTGACAGAGAAAGGCTGCAATATTGCAAGCTTTATTATCCTAAAGTCTCATTTCAAAATTTGGGAACACAGTTCTAGTTTATGAGTACTGGGCAGAGGGTAGCTAGTTATAAAACAGCATTAATATAAATCATAGTTATTACAGAAATTGAAAGCAGGTTATGTTTAAGGTATTTCTAAGCCTCTAGCTTTAGAGAAATAGGAAATGACATATATATATATGATGAGATCCCAGAAGAAAAATACGATGTCCACTTAAGTGTCAAGGAAGGACGCTGGATGCAGACTGACATCCTGCAAAAGAGAGATTTGTGTGGCAAAGGCATTTGAAAGGAAGTTGGGGCTCTCATGCTACTTAATTTCCCTGGTCGTTCCCCACTTCTCTTCCTGGATAATCCGCCAAGAAATCAAACTCCGAGAAGCGGTTACCAGCCCAGCGCTGGGGTACGGTGGTGTTTATGGTACTTTGCCCTTGCCAGGGACTCCTGCAGGGGAAATCTCAGCGCTCCATATATGGCCTGCCGGCAAGCTGAGGTGCAGATTGACCAGAGAAACCTCTTGGAATAATGGGATAAGCGGAAAGGATTTATCCAAACGGGAAACATTAATTTTCCACTTGTGTGGCTGCTCCTCTCGTCCATGGCTCGCGCACTCCAAAGCCTCTTTGCCCACAGTTCTGATGCTTCCAGCTCTCCTCTGCGCAATTCCTGCTCTCGGTGCTGACTCTGGGGAGATGCTCCTGTCTCTTCTCCCACCGCTTCCCTCAGGAAGGCTCTCTAATGTACCTTCTGGCAAAAGCGTGTTGTGCTGGAGCGGGGAAGGTGGGATTCAGCGTGCTTTTGGGGGGATACATCATAAAAATCAGAACTAGACTTCAATATTGTGCATCACACTTGGAATATTGTGTATGTGGAGTTGGCAGCATACTTATGTGGTTGTGAACAGACATATTTATACATTATGCTTAGAAGTGTATATGTATATGGTTATATATGTGAGCATATTTCCTTTACTCCCTGCTGAAATCAGCAAAAATACCATCAGCGTTATCTTTTATCTGAAAGAAAGTTTCTAGTTCTCGTGGCAGAAAAGGAAATGTCAAAGTCTGAAAGCGTGAGAGAAATATGTGAAAACTCAAACCTTGAAGGTGAATCAGAACTATCTTAGGGTTGTTTTTTTTTATTTAAATACAACAGGCCACCCAACAACTTCTGAAGGCAATCTCGTGGGTGAGGGCATTCGTCCTCCTGACTTTGGAACATTTTCATAGTCAAATAATGGATTTAAATTTGAAACTGATGGTAGTCCCCAGTTCCAGAGCCCCGTAAGTGTTAGTTCCAGGCAAGCAAGGGGCTGTAATCAGTATGCTTCGCTCAGGGTCTGGTCTGAAGGACAGAGCCAACAGTGCTACGGAGACAATGTTCTCTGAAATCTTCATTGAATTTGCAAAATACTGTGTCTCTGGACTGCGGGGGAATAGCAAATAACAAAGGGTTGAGAGATCGCGGAGACAAAAGGGATGGTTCTCACAGGGCATCTGCCTTTGCTGTAAACTGTCCTCTGCCCTCCCCTTCAAAAAAGAGAAGAAAAGTAGAATGCATCGGTAGCATTAAAAAAATGTTACTCTCCATTCTGCGTTATTGCAGAAAAGTAATTAAAATCCTAGCTGCTGACTCTGTCCCCTGGGATCAAATTTTTACTGGAAACGAAAAGGAAAGGTGGTTGAACTGTGGAAACATTTACCAGCTGCAGGTATAATACTGTGTCTGTTGTCAGAGTGAACATTTCATTGGTTTATTTCTGGAGGATTATTTAGAGGGTTGTGGTCTTACGTCCAGGTCTCAAGAAAAAAAAATATAGCCTATGAGGTGTGCCTTCTTTCTACAGAATAGTGATTTGTTATGTGTTTGTCTGAGTTAAATATAGCAGCCAGTCATTCTGCACACTCCGATATTTTATCCTGCTAACTTTTAAAAAAGAAAAAAAAAAAAAAAGGAAATTCTTGTTTGGATAGATGAAAAAGTCAGCAGAAAAGCCACAGTTCCTAGGTTTGTTTCCAGGCCGGTTCAGGTGCTTAGTGTTGTAAAATTCAATAATCAGTCAATGTGATCAGCCGGTTTCAGCCGTAACAGTTGGATTTGATGACCTTAAAGGTCTTTTCCAACCTAAATGATTCTACGATTCTGTATTTCGGTGCTCTCTGTTGACCATCTTCTTGCCAGTGGTGGTTCCTGCTCTGGGGAGACACCCCGCTTCCCAAGGCATCAGTGTTACTTCTTGGGTTCAGTCACTTGAACACGGGAGACGTTGTACCGGGGCAGCTGACGGCTGCGTTTGGTGTCGGGCAGCGATCAGTACCAGATGCCATGAGCAGAATGTCAAAGCAGCGCAAGCATGCGGTGATAATTTGCCAGCAGAGCCATGACCTGCAGCTCTGAGGTGGTTTCTGTGTGTAACTGGTCTGTGCCTCTGAGGTGACCTGGTGGGCACCGCAGAGAGGAATGAACTCTTTATGGGAGGAGAATAGTTGTGCATCGTTGAAGCCACCTCGATTTCATGGGTGGGAGGAGAAAAATGCAGATGACCCAACTAATGTTTACCTGTCCTAAGGGAAGGTCCTGTGTCCCACCTTCAGGCTGACGGCCGTGAGCGTCCTGCAGATTTCCTGGGTCAGGGTGAAGGAAATAATGGAAGTGTTATACTGCACTGGTAATTAGACAAGTTTTGAGGATGAAGTGGCTTAACAAGTCATGTAGATGGTGCTTTCTTGTTTTTAGCAAAATTTGGGGTATTTTCTTAGATACCTTTTTTCGTTCTTGAACACAGATTCGGTTTTCTACAGCTTTGAGCAGTCACTTCTGCTGCAGGAGGCTTCGGTGGGGATTACGAGCTTCACTGGGAAATACCAGCTTAATAGCAGTATCTCTGAATGACATCCAGCAGAGATATTTATTTTTCCTCAACAAGATTTATTTGGCTCCCGTCCAGGGCTCAGCCTTTTCCCTGTACTCCTTGAATTTTCCTGGAGTTGCCCACTTTTCCTGACTGCCTGCTTTCACAGCTCTGGCTCGAGCGGCCGAGTACATCTCTCTGCGCAAAGGTGCCTCCCGTTCATTTCGTGTTGTTTTGCTTCAGGCACTGGGTTTTGTACCATTTCACCCCCTCACTATGCAGCATATACTGGCATCCTGAGGCTGCTTCTTAGATATAATTTCTGCTATCATCCTTTACATTCTCGTTACAGTCTGTAATGGGATAAAGACACATATAGAAAAATACTGCTGACTTTGGGCATGAGACTATTTACTTAAGCTAGCTGAGTTACATATTTTGGTTTAATAATTACAACCTTTTTCTCTTGCTTCAATTTAGTGAACCCTACTATTTTCTCCCACTGAAGCCCAGAAAAGTATTTACACAGCTCAGTGCTCCTCAGGCTAAACACTGATGTGATACTCTAATAATGGGAATCAGCGCGAAGATCATTGATTAATTTTTTTTTCCCCAATTTTCTTTGAATCAAGACTATACAGAGAAGACAGTGGGACATTGTCTGTAGGTTGGAAGGAGTGAGGGAAGGAGAGAGATGCTTCCTGTCTTTAAGGTGCAGGAATGTACTTCAGTTCGCTTGTGTTAAGTGGAAATGATACTGAATGGAGCAATAAGTGAATCTAAAATATTTTCTTGGATGTGAGTAGAAGCAAGAAATGCATTTGTATCCATATAAAGACGGAGCACCATCAAGAGAGCTTCTGGGCAGTACTGGCACCTACTGTGGACAGCTGAAGGTGAATGTGCTGTTTCCTCTGTTACTTGTCTGGGGATTCATGTCACACGGAAAGATAAACGGCATTTAGGACAGGAGATGGCTATGCTGGACCCAGGAGGATCTCCAGAAACAGCTTCTCTGGAAGCAGATAACCTTAGAGCAAACGGATAGACCTCACCAACGCCCCCGAAGCCGTTGGTATTCCTGTTAGCTTTGGTGAAGATATTATTTTCTTGTACCTGAGAAAAGAATTTGGTTCTATTTGTCGAATTTCTCTGGAATAAGGAAGATAAGAGTTTCATGGCATCTGCAATTTTCCTTCTGGTTCCAGACAGATGTGGCAATGGAAAAGGAACTGGGGGATTAAAAAAAAAAAAGTTATCTGAACATGGCCTGTTAGGTGCGATTTCTGCACTGAGGGAACTATTTTTGTTTTTTTACGCTTTCAGCAGCAGTTTTCCTTTCCCTGCTTTGATCAAGAAAGGCCACATTATGGGCCTGGTGTTGTTTGTGATAATGGTATTCTGGCTACCCAAGTCAAGTTAGAGCGAGCAAGCTTTGCTATCTTTATCGTTTATGGTTTGAAGTTGTGCTGGATCTCTTGCTTAATCCAGGGGAAAGTACCATAAGTAGGAACATACTTTGGTTTGCAGTTTATTTTTCTCTGCTTTCCCTTCCCTAATTCAAACAAACCAACATTTTCTTTGATTTGCGCTACTAAATCGAAGGATGGTATTTCTCTGGAGTCTCCCTGCTACTCCTGGTGGGTTGGATGTGGGTTGTTACAATAAACATAATGAGATGCTGGAAATAGCTGGAGTGATACCAAGTGGTGGGCTACTTATTTCCTAATCAGCCTCGTTAAATAAACAAAGCATCAAATCAGAAAAGTGAAAATTTAATTATCTGTGCATTACTAAAGCTGCTAGTGAATCATGAACTGTGAAAATGGGGAAAAAATCATACAATTTAATTTAAAAATGTGGTGTATTAATTTTGGAAAAAGAATCTACTGATGTGGCCTGAAGGTAGCAGCGTGTGAATCAAGAGATAACCTGGCTTAATGTTATTCTGAAATCTAGATTCCAAAACATAATTACGGCCACTTTCCTCTTTCACTTGCTAGTAGTTTTCCATAGGTTATGTCTTGTTCCATTCGGGAAATGTCTGTGTTGTTGAGGGCAACCCATGACTTGAATTTCACATGATGGACTGCAACTCTGAAGAAGGCCATAGGTACCCATCCCTCTGGAAGTCGTGATGGTGGTTAAATGAGATGATTTGAGCCTTTTGATTACCTGTGCTATGTTAATAATTGTGAGTTGCTGGTGGTAAAACTATTTAAAAACAAATTAGTAGAAGTAATTTCCAGAGATAAAACTTTCTTTTTTTTTCCTTTTTAACTTTTACTGAGTCTGTAAAACTGGTGAGGTCATTCTTGAATCTCTTAACCAGGGAGCAGACATGCATTCCCATGCCGCTCTATGTACTTCTCTGAAATAATAATCCCATGTAAGCATGGTCATCTGATACTAGGTACAATAAAAATAGTGGTTTACATTAAGTCACTGATAGATATTTCTTTATGTGGGTTTTTTCTTTAAATTAGATCATTTATCAATGCAACTTTTAGATGATGCCATTAATAAAACCTCTAGGCAACACTGCAGAATTAATGCCATATATCTTAGAGTGCCAAGCCCACAGTTAAAGCATGAAACGTGTCAGTCAAATATTTCAGCAGAATTTTTCCATTGCTTCTCAGTCGCAAGAGAAGGTCTTTTCAACCCAACTTCTGCCCAGTCCATTGAAGGATGTGTCAGAAGCTCGCTCCACACTTGGGCAAGGAGGACAGCAAACCATCTGCATCTTTGGATGCTGTTCCTCTGATGGGGTCTCACCGTTACGCCCGACTCCTCCAGACACACTTGTACTCAACAGCATCTCTCGAAGTGTCTTTGTCAGCGACTTCCCTGATGTTTGCTGATTGTTGGGTTGGGTGTGCAGATTGTTGGTCAAAACTGATCACTTACTGGCTGTAAAATACAATCGGTGTCATTCAGATTGAGAGGGCATCAACGGGGTGGGTAAACTTCTTCCAGCAGCCTCAGTGTCTCTCATTTCCTTTTGCTGCTATGCCATAGTGATCAGAACCGTTCGTGGGTTTTATTCTACTCCACGAAAATTGAATGATTTGGGGGGGGAGGGGAAAGTGCTTCATATTTAGGAGCTTTTTTCCCTCTTCTGTGGTAAGCATTTACATTTATATATGTATATACATGCACACACATATCCATAAACATACAAATACATATTGTTTTTGCCCAGCTCTTAAAAATGTTCTGCATCTGGTGCATGAAGCCACATTTACCACTAGCTGGAGAGAAAACATATTAATATGAAATCAAATATTTGGCTTGTTGAATGCAAGATGTAATTATATTCACTTGAACGCACTTACACCCGGGAAAGAAACCATACTTATGGGAAAAAAATAATTTTCAAAGGTGTTTTCATGTCTATCCTGGGAGAGAGAAAAAGCGCGGGTGACTTTGCTCCAAGTACAATAATCTTCTTCTTCTAAAAAAATATATCTGAAATTTTTTATGCCACAGCTCAAATCCTATAATTATAAAGTAGCCTTTGCAGAGAAGTTTTTCACCTAATTAGTACATGTCAGGTTCGTGGAGCAACTTTTTTACTAAGGATTTAAAAAACTTTTTAGAGAAAACATCCCAAAATAGAGGACTAAAGATTTTGGCTGCTCTCTGATCCCTGACAGACCCCACCTCTCGCCTTGTATTTGTTCATAAACAATTTTAACCACTTTCCAGACATGTAAGATGAACCTTGCTAAGGACAAGGGGTGGGTCTTTCCTGGGAGAGCCGTAACTGAGACGCGCAGGATGCATGGATGTCGTGGTTTGGGATAGGAGCTGCTACAACGCGCGGCCCGTGAAATGGGGAGAACTGACCACAGTCAAAAAACGCATGGAATAAGTCCAGTCCTGGATAAAATTGGTAAAAAATATTAATGTTTTTTCTGGGAGCCCAGTCTAAAAAACTGCTTAGGCACATGCTTCAGTATAAGCAGTCCGGTAGTTTGTTTAATATTGATAGAGTTTCCCACTTTCCAAAAACTAAGCACACGCTTAATTACTTTGCTGGACTGAAGCCTGAGATAGGTGAGATGAAATACGGCAGCGAAAGCAGATATTTGCCTTTCTAGGTAGATTATTCAGTCCATATTGCTTTCCCTCAGACCTCAGTATTTCAGTTTGATTTCTGGTTGTAATAATCTTTGATATCAAACAGAAGCAGGAAAGCTTTTCATTTTCAAACATTTTTGGCCAGATTTTGCCACCTTAAAAGCTACAACTGCGTCCCTAGCGTAGCCTTGTTCAAAGCAAAGAAGATTTTAATCGCGTCTAAATTTGTCCCCAAAGATTCAGATAAGTTTCAAACCAGCCTTAGAGATGGTGTAACTCAATCTTTTGCAAAATGAAAAATCTATTACTTTTTTTTTTTTTTTCAGCTGGTTTCCTTCTAGCCTAAATAAATGACTGGGCTTCAAGGATTACCCTGTTATTGTTTGCATGTCCGATAAGCCATGGTGGAAGCTCCAGGGTTCCAATAGAAAAGGAAATAGTGCCGGGAAGTTGTCAGTGATTCTTAACTTCTTTTGTTTGTTTTACCAGCAAACCCACTTAAAACAAGCCCTAAAATTGCACGAGACTGCCTCTCTGTTTGTACACACACAATTTCTTGTTTTCTAAGGCTGTGTAATATTCAGAAATAGGGCGGGACAAAAGTTCGTATTAGCATCACTTGTGGGTGCCAATGATTTACAATTAGCCAGCTCGTACCCTTGAAACTGTTGCTTGTCTAATTGCGAGGGAGCGGCGGGACCCCACGGCCGTCGTTCGGCCTCACGGCGCTGCAGCGTGTGTCTTCAGGCACTGAGCAGAGCCTTCTGCCCTTCCTTCGGGCACCTCCCTTCTCCGAGCGGGGCAATTTCTGCAACACAAAGTAAAACTCAGCCTTATAGTAACATCCGGGATCTGTTTCTTTTGGGGTAGTCTGTTTTTCCTTCCCTGCGAGTGCAACGGGATGTTCAAAGCCTTGGAAGAAGGACTAAAATAATCAGCAATTTATCTGACAGCTGAGAGTACGCTTTTGGAGCTGTCAGTCAACTTCTGGAAAGCCACAGACTATAAGACTGAGGTAATGTGCAAAATGAGACACATGTGTGCAAAAAACACGGTCCCAAAGTGTTTTCAAAATGTCAGCATTGCCAAAAACACTCACTATTCAGTGTTCATAAATAAGCTTCAGTTCCTAACGTGTTTTAGGTTTCCTAGCGGCTCAAATAACTCCTCACCGCTTCAGAAATGACAATCACATAGACTTCCATAGCCGCCTTATTTCGGGTTCTCAAAAACATTTGATGCACGCTAATTACCTAAATTTGCAATCGCCACCGAGGGCGAGGGAGTATCATCCCTGTCCAGGGATGGAGATGGTATCTTTATGGCTATTTTTATGGCTCTATCTTTATGACTTCAAGGCCCATCTTTTTTTCCAGCATTTCAGGGGGATAAGGGAGATGAAGCCCGGGTAATCTGGAAACGGTGACAACTGGTTGATTTGTTTCTTCTCACTTTTGGTTTGTGGAAATTATTTTCTGGGGTAGTTCTGAATTTGGGGGCTAAAAGGGAAATGTTCTATTATTATGGGTTCAAACCAAAACACTCTGAAATTTGGTGTAATTGCTGTGAATTAGCTTACTTTGAGGTCGATATCGAAGTGAGGCATTTCAATGTAGCTGAAACAAAGCTCATCCCACCTCGGCCCCTGCCAATCCTTCCGCTCTCCCAATTAGAAGTTGGCAGGGAAAATATTGAAGCCTTCTTTCCAAATCAGCATGAAAAAAAGAAAAGAAACTCTGAAACTTTCCGGGCTCCCTGGAAATCCGGTCCAGCCTCAGAGCGGTCCTGCTCCGGACCCCAACGTGTAGACACCCCGCAGTACGGTGGGTGCTCGGTTCCCCGCCGAGGTGCCAAGCAGCCCTGAAGGACCTGGAAGAGTCAATGTTTAACTCTGCGCGGAGGATTTCTCTTTGCTGTACCAGTCTGTACCTGAGCATTGCAAGCTCCAAGTCGCCGGCCGTGTCCCCGGGGTGCTCCTGGGCTTCCCACATCCCTTGGAGGTGCTGCATTGCTCCTCGCCAACCATCCCGCCGTGCCCCGAGGCTCAACAACCGCTGGAGCTGGAGGTTTCTCTTCATACAAACAAAGCGGCCCAAATGGGACCTAGAGGCGGAAGACTTTAGTCTTGACATGTCATTCACCTGCAGGCTTTTGGTGCGAAAATAAGCCACAGAGTTGGGTTTTTTTGTTTTTCTCTATTTTTTTTTTTCTCCCCTTTGGCAGTTCAAGCGCCGAAGGTGGTTCCCTTCGCTTTTGCCAGTGTTTGCTAAGGTCGGTCTCATCTTGCAATTTCTGTTCTTTGTTTTCTTTGCGTCCCGTTGCTTTTGATTTTGAGCCAAGTTCTCCGCTAAAGCAACCCGAGTCTATCCCCCTGGTCTGCCCGAGCTGGCCCTGCTGCATCCCTCTGCTCAGCCCTCGGTCTTGCAGTCTGCCCAGGTTTTATTTTAAAACAGAACTGTCTGAGACAGCATTGGAAAATGCCAAAACCCCACGGAGGACTTGTTTAAAAACCCTGCAAAAATAATTGCAGCTTATTGAAAACACTAAAAAGTGGTTTCAAAAGCGCGCATGCATGTTTGGAGATCGGACAGCCTATAATCAAGCAAAGATTCAATGAAATTCTGCCTAAGGCTAATGTATTTTGTCAACCTTTTTATTTTTTAAAACCGTGTCTGCGGCTATTTCCCGCTGTCCAAAATACCTCGCATCCTTCTTCGTCGCGGTGGCGGTTACTGAAAGGTACATGGCACGGCGCTGCGGCTGCCGCCCTGGCCCTTTAGCCCGCTTTTCCTGCCGCGACACGTTCCTCCTGATTTGCGGCCGTATTTATGACGTGTTATGGAGCATTCCCAGCTGAGACCCAGCGGGCGCGGGAGGAACCCGCACTTGTTGTGTTGGTGTTTGGAGAGGGAATCTCCTCACCTGGACTTAAAGGCTGCAAAATTTCAGACCCTTGTGCTTGAACTGAGGCCAGTGAGTGGTGTTTAGCTAACATCTGTCGTCCAAGACGGGACTTAAATTAGATCAGAGGCTTCAAGAGAGGGAGAATCCACTCGTTCCTCAGGTCCTTCCTATAAAAAGTCAATTCTTCTCCCTGCTGGAAACGGATGCCTTATTTTTATCTTCATTTCGGCTTTAGTTAGCTGGTTTTATGCCTTTCTTCAGTAGACTGGAAAGCCTTTCTTAACAGCTATTTTGTTCCCTTCACGTATGATGGCAGCACAGGTGTGCTTACCTGCATTGGTTTCAATCTAGCTAGTCTGGCTAACAATGGTAAAAGAAATCTGCTACTAAATTCATCAACCTCAATGCACAGCAGCATCCCACATTGACTTTTATAGCCTACGTGACAGTTACTGCCATATGATCGAGTTGAGCTTCTGTTTGGCAAACTATAGAAACTCAACACTTGACGTATTTCGCTGAGATGTTTTTCCAAGTTGCAAATCTTCTTATGCCTTTCTTTAGTCCCCCTCTAATTTTTCAATTTTTGATAATGCTTTACGTCACATAGCTCTGCTTTCAGAACATTAAATATCTTCAATTAATGCATCCTTTATGTATTTTAGAGATACCTAGTTACAGTGACCATTACTGTGCCCTGTCCACAAGCTACATATTTCAAGAGAAACCTCTCAACAAGAAGGTAGAAGAACCTTCCACCAAAATAACTCGTTTTGGCATGATGTTCACTATTTCCAGCTTAGAGATTCAGGAAGGTTTCATGATTCTCCTTTAATTGTACTTTTATTAGTTTCCATTTTTCAGCTCTTTGTTAGGTTGGGAGAAACTCATCACTTCATCCAGGAGAGGAAGCCTTCTGTATTCTTACTTTGGGACACTGGTATATCATTTAGACAAAAAGTGTTTGACCTTTAATCCACACAGAGATGGCTAAAATGAAGAAAGCTCATGTCTGCAAGCGCTCCCCTTAGATTTTCTCTCTTGATTCATTCACAGATAAAATGACTTTAAACACTTTCTAGTTTCACACCCCTCCCCCCAGTTTTGTAAGGCTTCACTCATTCATTTTTAAAAACATTTATTCATACAAGCAAGAGGCTTTCATTACAACATGATCTGGCCTTTGGCACATTTTCTCACTTGGTAATTTTTGCAGTCAAGTCATAATGTGCAGCAAGATCACTTCATTCTCCACAGCTCCATCTGTCTTCCTCGGTGCTCCTTCAGATTTTGCTTCTGCCCTAAAGATAAAATGATTACTTATTTTATTTCCATGGCCCTGTTTTCTCGTAGCATAGTCCTCTTGGATAAAGATTATTTGCCTTCATCTTTACTGTATTTCTGACTCCCAGTCCACTTGTCTCCAGAAGGTCTGCAGTTGTGTGACTCTACCTGCTCCTCCCCTTGGCCGTGCTGTCTCTTCGCTAGCCACGTCTTCTGAAATCCTTCCAATAACGTCTGAAGTTCTGTGGGACTTTAACATGAAATTTTAGATGGGGATTTTTAATTTTTTTTAAACATATAACAAGGTTTTTATATATACATATATATAGCTTTAATTTTTTATGTGTCTCAACTTGAGATGTGTGCAGACCCATGAAAAATCTCCATACTGTTCAACTTAAGATTTCTAGAGCTGATAACACTTGCATGCCAAAATTCTTTGCTTGCTTTTTGCCTTTTACTTATTTACCTTTGCTGACTTTTACTTCCACGCTCCCATTAAGATTGCAAAGTATATTGAGTCCAAAATCACTCCAGAACATAAACTTGAGTCTTTGAGTAACCTCCACATCTGCCACATACCTCACCTCTCACTCACTTTAAGTCAAAGTACAGAGAAAACTCTAAATACAGCGGATCATCCCATCCGTTTACCTTAAAGAAGATCTATTTGGATGAGGTGTGCAACCAACAATGTGCTCTTGCCCTTGAGTAACTTAACAGAAGAATACAAACCAAAAATTAGATTAACAGTATTTATTCCCATCATTGGAGTGTACATGAACATGTGCCCTACCTAAGCCATGGGCTCTTTGGCCGCATTTAAAATCTGGAGGTGCTTTTCATCACAAGAAAAGCTTTAACTGGGTAACAAAGTTACATGGACTCCATATTTCCAAACTTTTGACTGTATAATCTATATGGAATAGTAATTTACTTGCACAAGTTGGTTCACGTTCTGGATACCGGCAAGGTGGAGAGCAGAGGCAGAGATTTTATGGGCTGAATGAGTCCAATGGGCTTTGCAATATTGGCATTAAATGCAAATTATTTTCCATAGCGAGACACAGATGAGATAGACACTGACAGATACGAGAGGACTTTGGGTGATATCCATCAAAGCCATGGGAATGCCATTCATAAATCTCACTGCAATTTCCTCGAGGGCTGTTGGCTGTTGTTTCACTGGCCTGATGCTCTGCAGTTTACCGCTGTTGGCATTTATGCTGTGTATGTAATTTTGAGCTGGATAGTCTTGAAACCATTTAACTTGTGGAAGTAAATTGCTTGGAGCACTATGAAAATATCATTGAGACTGTGTGGTTTTTAAACTCCTTTTCACTGTACTGTGTTACTGAATTATTTCCAGCTGCTTCTAGACACTCCTTGTTGCCTCACAATAGTAAATCTACACACCCTATGCCATTCAGGTGATGCTTGTGTGGTTGGAGACAATAAAAGTCCTCCCAAAGCTCTGCTATGAAGTATTATTAGTGGTATTGTTTGACATAGTTATCTGTTGATGCTGGGAAATATATTTACATTTTGGCACACCTGAGGTTTGTTTCGAAAATGCTAAACTTTAAAACACAGGTGAAGCCTTTTTCCACTTTATCTCCAATAAAGTGTAGATTGGCAGGTGACTCGGATGGTACTTCCATACAACACAGAGAGCTCTGGTAAAACTTCCCATGAAACAAGCAGCTGAATTTAAGGCTGATGCAAATTCCAGAGTTCTCAGAGTCATTAATAATAGAAAAAAAATGGTGATGCTGTACCATCTTTAGGAAGCTGTTGCCCCACACATTAATTTAGTCCATTGTGGTTAGCTATTTTCTGGCTACTGACAAAACTTTTAGGCTGTTGGCACTGGCGCGTGACATATATGGGCTCATGGAAAAGAAGAGTACTGTTACCTTTGCTGACAGAGACCTGGGAACAGCTAAAGAAACCCAACCTTGACTTGGCTTCTGTGAGCCAAAACGTAGACGGGATTTAGGCTCTGCTTCAGAGTATTTGGAACTTAGAACAGACACTGTGTTGACGTATTTTAATGATGACCTAAGAAAGACATGATGAGCTAGAGGTGTGAAATGACCAGGGTTAAATCATTTTACTGGATGAGGTCTCGCCCTTTACATCAGTCCAAAACTTCACAGCGTGGAAGTATTTCCAGAAAACTCATGTTGGTAAAAGTCTAATGAGAATTCACCAGGTCTCCTTAACTGTTGCTGTATTACTTCCAAAAATAGATTGTTTTTAACTTTTATGAGAGACTTGTTCTAGCTGAATAAAAATAAAATGCCAATGATAATAGGAAAAGAACTGTTAATTGATTTTAAATACTGGTGGTCTTGAATGGTGCCAGAATTAATGACAATGATAATATATTTATGCAGCCCATTTTTATCCCAGTGCTCCTTACAAAATGACTTACAAATTATTTAAAGAGAAGAGCAGCCAAATGTTGGGTAAAATATGGCAGTTGTTTTACAGCACATGGCAATGCTATACAGCATTTCAGGATGGTTTTCCAATTGAAACTGCAGGAGGAATATTGGGAGAATGTATTACTGAAGCTGGAATGTGTCCAGATTCCTAGGATTTACACACTTTTACAATACTTTCTGAGAGATCTTTAAACATCGGGAATGCTCAGGATAACCAGCTACAGGGCCTGTCTAGTGCTCTTGCGATGTTCCAAATAGAGTGTCAAAAATAGCATGCCCAGGATGGTACTTTTAGTAACCAAAGTTAGCAGAATATTAATAGATGGTAAAAGTCTATGCTCTCACAAAACCACTAAGAGCATGTTTTCAATTGCGAGTGTTTTAAAGTGGTTTGAGTCCTGATGACTTGTTTGTACAATGGGAACTTTTAAAACGGGCCTCCAAGACAGTCTGAACCTATTGGTCATCTCTTCCATTTTCTTAAAAAAAAAAAAGAAAAGAAAAGATGCCAACATAGCTATTTGCTTCGGGATTTCTCAATATTTCCTTTCGGAACGATTACTCAGGGAAATACAAGCTCCCGCACGTGCGGGGTATGCGGTGCTCGCAGGGGGAGGATGGCAGTTGAGTCTCAGCTCCCACGTTCTTGATCTGGACACGTGCCATGCGGAGCCCGGCGAGTCCGCCACGGGTTTCGCTGCCTCTACTTGCGCTACCAGCGGGGCAGAAAAATGCAGATTTCTTATCTCCCAAAAGCTGGAGCTGTGCTGATTTCTCCTGATGTAACAGGCGAGAGCATCGCTTCTACTTTTTTCTGGTGATGGAGTTAGTATTCAGCAGCGTGGAGTCGGTTGGCATCCTTGGACCGTGGCCTTAAGATACCCTGGGTGGGTTTGACCAGGAGAGCTGACGGGATTTTAACCCTCAAGGGTGGGTCCTTCTGCTCCTCGCTCTCACACTGACCCACCAACGGTGCTTTAAGCTCAGCCATGCCAGCGCTGAGTGCCTCAAGCTTGCACATACCCTGGGTTTTCTAAATGTGACGTGTTTTTTTCATTAAATTCTTTGCTTTTGCTGAATTAGCCTTGTTGGATGGGAAAAGTTCCCAGCTATCTCCACTTAATAATGCAGCACTGGTCTACATGCTGGTGAAAGGCTGTGTAATGTTACTGAAACAGGTTTTCACCTGGTGTGAAAGAGCAGAGTTTCCGTGGGGTTTCTGTTCAGCCCCCGCAGTTATCGATTTCAGGCACACGGTTCCCTCCACCTCTGCCCAAGGATATAAAAAAAAAAAAAGTGACAGTGAGCGTAAGGCAGACACAGGGTCTTCCAAACAGTCTAATCCTCCTCCTGCAGTGTGGGTAATTACGTGGCACTTCTGTTTATTTTAACAGGCTCTTATCTCCCTGAACAACTCTGTTAGTGACCTCACTCTCCCAGAGGGCAGCTGTGACATCATCAAATGGCGATACTGCTTCCTGATATTTTTAACCCCTGTCATAACCAGTTATAAATTCATAGAGAGACTTTGGGTTACTCTGCAACCTTCTGAGCTACCCTAATTTTCTCTTTGTAGAAGAACAACGCATCTGGTTCACCTGACTTGTTAGCACACGTTGAACACAGCGCCGTTACCCAAATAAGGTCTATCCCGGCACCCATTACAAACGTTAAATTCAATACGCATCCGTAACTGAGAGTACGTTGAGGATTTCACACTCTAAATATAGCCAAACTTTTCTTTTTTCTTCTGCGGCAAAGTTTGGCAGCTTGGGAAGGGTGAAATGTGTAGTATCACCTTGATACGGGACGTGCTCAGAGCGTGACGTTGCCCCAGTATTAGTAGCGTATGAGAGCCATAGACTTACCACTGTTTAAGAATGAGGGATCATGACTTGGAAATCTTCCAGTTTCTGGATATGCCACTCCCCGCCTTGATAACTTGGCAGTGATTGCAGTGTTGAAGAGATGCATGCAACCTCTGGTAGAACAGCAATCATTTCTAATAGGAATTATATAGCTTTACGTTCCCAGGTTGACTGTGAAGAGCTGGTTTGATGGTATTTTGCATAATTCAAATTACAGTCCTGTTAAGCTCATCTTGTACAATGAGCTCATTGGCAGTAACATCTAAAAATAAATAAATCACACCAGTTAAACTGGAAGATTTGAATTTCGGTTCAGAAATTCCAGCCGTGTATTGTTCTGGCAACATTTATCTTTCTATCATCCCGAAAGGATCTGCAAAATATAACTAATGGATTTTTTTTTTCCTTATGCACAAAATGTCAAATAATTTATTTTGAATTAAATAACCTCTGTAGCCTACAAAAAGAATTTTTACACATGTCTATAGCTGGGTAAAGAAGGGTGCAGTATTTTTAGACGGTTGAGCTGGTAGAGGTGAGGGTGGTTTGCCTTTGCTCGTGCCCTGTCCTCTTGTAGTAAAGGGACCAGATTCTTATATAATACGTTATCCTAGTGGAGCTATGAATCCGAGGATAGGTTTTTTTTTTATTCTTGCATGATTCAAATGGCTTTTGAACAGTGCTATTCAACTACAATGCACACTTAGAAGTAAGACAAATCCCCAGGAGAAAATAGGCCAATGTGTGTTCTATAAAGTTTCTTTTATTCATATGCAAACCATAGACATTTTGCCCTAGCTTTGTTTAAAATAGATTGGTTTTGTCCAATTCAACAGGTGGGTAAAATAAATCAGAATCTCTATGAATCACAGAAATCCAAATTTGAATTGGGATTTGGTTAACATTTACAGCTCTGGTGATCACAGTCTGTTCCCTGCAGTGGTACAGAAGGAGGAGAACACCCACCCAGGAACACGCCAGAAATTAGACATCCTGTAAGAGTATCAGCTCAGTTCTTACAAACACATTGGCTGATTTGATAGTTAAATTTAGTGTTGCTCTCACTTTCCGTAAGATTTTGATGTAAACTCAAGAACAACTTGGTCAGGAATCTTGGCTTTTGATTTGAAACTCTGACCAAGAGTGGATGGTGTTAGTTATTCTTGAGTGTGCAAAAGCAACACAAGCTCATTTCAAAGAGCGCTTGGCACAGGAATATCAAGTGTTAGTGCAACTTACTCCAGCTGAGAGTCATTATTTCCAGTGGCAGTGGAAAACCATTGAGAGCTCTCATGGGAAATTGTACAAAATGTTATGGCAGGAATAATATTAACCCTTGCCACTGTTTTATGTGAAATTTCCAGCCACGGCCAAAATTTACTAGGAAATGACTCCAAGATTTTAGAAAATGACACTTTTGCCACCCATGATTTTCATAACGTAGGAAAGGAAAATGTTAAACCTGTTGCTCAGTCTGTTCTCCTGCATCCCAGCACGGGGAGCTAAAAGAGAACAGCAGTTTCTGCTAACTTCAGGATTTAACAAGACTGGTAAGGAAAAGGCAAGGAATGGAAAAGGCTCCCTTGCAGGAACGCAGCTCTAGAGTCAGGGAGGGATAGGGGAAATGGCACACTAAATATCAATGCAAAGATCTCATTTAAATCTTCCAACTTCTGCTGCTTCTCTGCAAATCAATGCAAGTTAAGGGATTTCAATGAGCTGGGAAACTAGGCCACTTATTTAACTGTTTAAACAAAGAAATGAGACTGTTTTGATTTCAGGTTGATATGGGCTTCGACCCATAGACCTGAATGAGAAGCTCTGGATACATCTGAAACAAATTTGGTCAGTGAACCCAGATTATTCCTACCTTCAGGCGCTAATGAATGATTACAAACCATCTAGTGAAAAAATCAGATCTTAGGAAGTCCCATCCTTTAAAAGCCCCAATCATCCCCTACATGTGGGACCTAAATGATTGTGCTGTTAAATTGGGGGTCCTCGGTGGGAAGGATGGATCTGGGTATGCAGCTTGAGGTTTAAGCAGATTCCCTATGTTTCAACTGAGATTTCTCGCAAACTGTAGACAGAGAAGCTTCTGCTCAAGTAGGACATTATTTTGTGTATGACTTTTATTTAAACAGCTCTCCTGGAAAAAAAACAACAACCCACAACACACAAAAACTAACTGCTTAATGAAGGCTTTCTGTCAATAAACATCGAGAAGAATGGCCCACGTATTGCTCTAATGGCGTTAAGAGTAATTCAGAAAACAGTACTTCACTGATTCCCCTTTGCCAATTCAGCCAAGGAGCAGAAATATTGACTAGAAAAATGCAACTTAGCTCAGAGGTAAAAATTAGGCTTGTTAAAAAGTGTGATTGCTGCATTCATATTTTTCAAAGCAGTCTATGGTTACTGTTTAGAAATGCAGACACCCCCCCCCCCTCCACCACCTTTATAAGCCTGCAGTTTTGCTATCATTAATAAAGCCAAAAGGGAGAGGTGGGGCCACATGTGGTGTCAATACACTTTAATTAAGTGTAATAATTCCCCTTTTCCTGAGGTAGACGTGCTAAGACAGATTTCTCTTCAGAGATTTATGCCTCACCGATGTATTTCTCAGCTTTTCCCTCTGCTTTGTGCGCAGAGCATCAGTGCCCTCTTTGGGAAGACCACGATTCTGCAGGACTCGTCCGGGCCGATAGCTTCGAGTATTTCTACACGTCCACTCTCTTAAAAAGTGTTTTTACAGAGTGAAACTCACCCCGGAGCAAAGAACCTTTTCAGTATGAGCTCCAGCTCATAAAACGCGTAAGAAAGCCTTAGCTGGACTTCAGCTGCAATCTGGGGAATCCATTCTCCATAATTTGATCAATAATTTAACTGTGAGAACATCCTGGGGGCATTGTAATACCTGTACAGACATGGTGCTGTCTCTAGACCTTTCGTCAGGCTGAGACGTCCTGGGCTGCAGCAATATCGTGGTCAAACCTTTTACCTGAGCTCGCTCTTCTCCTTTGTCACTTGGTCTGAGAGGAACGAACAGGGTCCCACCAGGACAACACATGGTCATAAGCGTGGTGGTCAGATTTGAGCCGGAAAGCTGAAATAGTCAGATCCTGCCAAATTTAATGGGATATAGATCCTTCAAAAATCACTGTCTAGATAATCAGGTATTCAATTTGAAGCATGGAATGTGTGCTGAAATCACCAACTACGGTATCGACCTTGGCTATCTCGGTTTAGGTCTTTCAGGGAAGTGTGCCAGGAAGATTTATCCTTCCTTGAGAAGATGACTTACAAAATTACAACGTGCAATTGGCGAGCTCAGTACCAAAATATAAGGCTAAGAGAGGATCAGTTTGTTGGGTTTTTTTAGTAGGTATTTAGGGTTTGTACATGACGGCAAAGTTACTGACAGTTTCTGGTGGGCATCTGTGCGGGTCGCAGAGGGAGGCAGGCGGTGACGGAGCTCCTCGGAGCATCTCGCGAGGGAGCCCCGGGCAGCCCGGGAGGGAGGCAGCGAGCTCTGTGAAGCTGAGCTTTCCGGGGAAAGGGGAGGCTGAGTGGGAGGGAGGGGATTTTAAAAGTGATCAGAAGCCGATAGCAATGCACAAAGCTCTGGATTAAAGGCACTATTGCTCACTGGAGGTCACTTTTCATCCCGCAGGATAATTCTTGCCTGCTGCAGGCTTAAAAACGCCATCTCGCATTCAACATCTGTTTTAGCAATCTCTTCCAAAAACAAAACAATATTCCCCCAGCGATTGTGGTACAACAACACAACCCCCTCTGCTCCCGCCTGATCCGGGGAAGTGCCCCGCTGCGCTGCAAACTTTGCCCGGTGTTCATGCGCTGTATTACCCCCATACAAGTCAGGGGGCTCTCTCACTTACACATTAAATACTTGGGAAGGATTCACCTGGGACCGGGAATGAACAGTTTTGCTGAAGCGAGGAAACCTACAGGAAAGTGCTAAGCAGACAGACGGGGGTTCAGGGAAGAAAGAGATCCTGCAGAAGCTTTGCGTGGTGATCAGTATGCATCAGATAAGCAGGAGCTCTCACATTAGCCAACTTCGGTTATGTAGCAGTTTGCGAGCGGTGGCAGGTCCTAATTAATCCATTGGATGTATAATTTAACCCCAAATTTAAGTTTGCTGAATCCACGTTGCGGCGGAGCTCCTGTATAAAGTGCTACTTTCAGTCTCGGTCTGGGTTGTGCTGTCCATGCAAAACACAGCTAAAGTGCCAAAATCTCTGACTGCAGCAGCAGCAGCAGCTTGTCTCCTCGCACGGGAATTTCATTTCTAATTCCAGTATCGCCAGAACCAGAGAGATCTGATAACGGAACCGGCAGTGTTATTGAGAAAGTGGAACAGCGTAAGATGATGAAATAGGGGGAAAAAAGAAAAAGGCAACCAACCAAACAGGAATGATTTCTACAATGGTGTTAAAAGAGCAAAGGATTTAATCCAATATCTGTATATCTCACCAGACAAGAATTGTCAAATCTGTGTAGGAGTTGAAACTTTTTGCAGCGATAGGTGTGGAAGAACTGTGTCAAACCCTCCTCGTACACAGCTCTGGCATTTAATTTCTCAAGGAGCTGAAGAGGAAAGTTCAAAACAAAAAATCCTGGAGAAAATGGTGTCTCCTCCCGGTGCGTTTGCAAGCCAGACTTGCGTTACACAGGTCAGCCCCAGATCCAGGGTGGGAAAAGAGCTGTTATAATGTGCGTACGTGAATTTAGTTCTGCTTAGAGCAATGAAAAGCCTCTTCTTGTGGCTGCCCTGCACACACACACACACAGCCTGAATACCATGACAATGATTTAAAATCATAAAACTCAACAATTCACCCAGGCCACTGCTGAAACCATGTACAGCTCATGACCAAGCCCTGACCGACAATACATCAGCCTGTACCCCTCTCTACTGTCCAGGTGAAGCAAAGATTATCAGTGAGGCATTATCGCAACGCCGTTTGTTCTGCAAAGGGCAGTGTCTGCAGCAAAGCCCTGGGCAGGAGAAATTTAGTCCCTCCTGTAATAGTATCTGGGAAGAACGTCTGAAAATCTTTTTACCAGCCTGAGATAAACTGTAGCTTCTGATGAACTCAATGATCTTAAAGGTCTTTTCCAACCTAAATGATTCTATGATTCTGTTTGATGATTTATTCCAAAATTCAGACCATCACTTCTCTTTTCTGTCTTACTGTTTAGAAAAACTATGTGTTTCTTCCCCCTGCATGTTACCTAATCAACTGAATATAATTTTCTTTTGAAAGACTTTAAAATGCCTAAGAATTTGTCTACATTACCTTGACACAACTCTCACATATGCTGCAAAAAATATTATACCTTATAAAAAAAAATGGAGATCGGTTTGTTTGTAGCTTGAAGATTGCATAGTCTAACAGACACATCAGATTTCTTGTTTGGTTTCTAACACCTTAGTTAGGCTACATGCCAATTTAGGACAACCATATCTGCATTCAAATATTACCAGACACACTTTAGAATTTGCCCTCATATTCAAAAGATTATTTCTGAGCCTAATCCAACCTAATGCATTTGAATCCAAACATCCCAGTTTAGGTGAAATTCAAGCTTTCCTTGGTGGCTAGAAACAGAAGTGACCCGTGCCCTGTGAATGTAGAAGAGGTGCTTGCAATTTGCAAATCCATCTACAATTTAAACTCACTAGTCATATGTTTTATATTTTAACCATTACGTGGTATTTGTAGCCCTTTTCCAAAAATCCCGTCTTACTCTGTGTCCTGAGTATTTTCTGACTGCCGGGGCACTGGGGGTGCTTCTACCCGAGTGGCACCGGGCGCTGGGCTGAGGCTGGTTTGGGTCTGTCCGAGCCCCATGGCCGACCTCGCCACAGGTCTGTGCCACGCTCAGCAACTCACCGGTGGTTTTCTGTTTAGATTATGGCCACTCCAGTGCGAGAACTGGCTCTTGCAAGGAGTTTGCACAGCCTTTGACATCAGCCACCAAAAAAACCCCTCCACAAGCAGTCCGGGTCCTATGGTAGCGCTCCAATGAAAATCTTGAAGCATGATATTTCATTGACACCTTTGAGACTTTAAATCGTGTGCCGAGGATGTTCTTCAAACACCAGGTTATTACAGGTCTATGCGGCAGCTTTGTTTCATTAGAACAAGAGAGTGTTAAAATTGCCTTCGTGAAATCACCCTCAAATATCTGGACTCTCAAGGACGGGTCCTTGAAAGAGAAAGCAATAATCAAGAGGAAGCCAGCCAGCTATGGCTCAGATTTTATAATGTTTTCCTGCTGTTATTTTCACCACAGGCTATTTTATATTCCCCACCTCTTTTTTTTTTTTTCTCCATGAAGCTGCATTTTAAGGTCACATCTGTTCGGGGCACATAATGATTTTTATGACAACTTTCCAGAGATGTGGAGAACTTGAATGCAGAGGGAACTGCAGTTAGGCAGGTACATATCAGGGAGGATTTTTCTCCATCTTGAGACATTTTCTCATGTCGAACTCAGATAATCTGTCCCTAACGAAGAAATCCCTGGCCTAAGATCTAACAGGGCCCAACGAGTGAAAACGTCTAAAAACAAAGTGGGAGAGAAACACAGATGCCGGAGCAATAGTTTATCTGCAAAATGCTGTGGGTTTACCTTTCATTGAAACCCAAGCGTTTTGAATGTAGGAAAGTTGCAAGCAAGAAAATATAAATATATTTTCAAAAAGGTCATAGGTTTTAAACATACCTTTTTAAAGGCTAGGAAAAGCCTTTGAGAAGATCAAGAATTAGCAAGCTCTCTAGTGTATTGCGTAGCATCTCCATCAGCGTGTGTGTGTGTTTGTAGGAAAAGGGGATTCATAGAATCATTGAATAGTTCAGGTTGGAAAGGACATTAAAGATCATGAAGTTCCACCCCCCCCCTGCCCTGGGCAGGGACACCTCCCACCAGCCCAGGTTGCTCCAAGCCCCGTCCAACCTGGCCTTGAACACCTCCAGGGATGGGGCAGCCACAGCTTCTCGGGGCAACCTGCGCCAGGGGCTCACCACCCTCACAGGGAAAAATTCTTCCTAATTTTCTTTTCTTTCAGTGTTAGTAATTTTTGGAAACTTCCTCTGCCTTATCTGACAAATCAGAAGATGCTTTTCGGCTCCCTCAGCCATCAAATGACATCACAGCACGAAGTGGGTGGCTTCGTGCCATAGTCATGGTACTATGATGCTATTGTAATGTCATTGGGCTGGCGGGGACATGGATACAAGCAACGGTGGCAGAAATATAAAAGCAGCAAAAAGAAGCTGCTTTTGCGTGTTGTGAAAGGACCCAAATCTGGTGCCACCAGGAGTAGCTCAGTTCTCTTTTGCCGGTGCTCAATGCATTGCTCTGTGCTGCCTTTATTGCGGTCGTGATATTCGCTGATACACTCTGAGAGCAATTCTCTATCATTGGATTTATAGAACTTTTTACAGGTCCTTTTTGATCTTGGACAAGGCACACATTTGATTTTCTTCTTTATCAAAAAGCCCCTAAAACCATTTACAGGCTTCACGGTAAACAGAACCCATGCTGAGATTAAAGCTCTAAAGTAGAAACATGGAAAATATCAATTGCAATAAAATCGCTGCCTTTCAGTGAGCATAATGATTATATGGCGCATATGGTGTTCGTGTCCAGACCTGCATTAGTGCTGTCCGGGGAGTGGTGAACATGCTTTAATGCTGGAGCTCCTGTGATCCGTGCTGGGGATCATCTGTGAGCACAAGGCAGCGCGTCGGCGTCAGAGCTCGAAGCATCCCCGGTATGATTAGTCATTGAATTAACGCTTTGATGTGTCATCTCCTATGGTGGCTACAGAAACGTCTCTCCTTTTAGGCACACCTCATGGGAAACACTGACAGAGCACAAAGATGACTACAAAAAGGTACATGCAAAACTGTACAGCAGTTGACCTTCCCCCAGGCTCTACCTGTCGTATTTTGGACACGTTTTTGTCTTGGGGCTCTGAATGACTCTCCCCATCAGATCTGAGCAGAAAGGTGTTACCTGTCTACCCACAAGCTCCAGAAAGGGAGTCCAGCCCTGCTTTTCTCTCTGCCTTTTGCTTTTTTTATCCGATATGATTCCCAAATAAGTTGCTACCAAACCAGAAGGGTAGCATTTTGAATCCGTTTTGTCCCGACGCAAATGGCTTCGGAAAGAGCAAAGCAAGAGCTGGCCAGGTTATCCTTCTCCGATGCAATGCGGAGAAGATCATATTGTAGAAGTGCTGCATGAAATTATGGCGACTGACTTCTGGGAGCTATACTGGTAGCCCTATCATTCACGTTTAGCCTCCTGTGGGTGCATTTTTCAATTGATATCCCTTAAATAACCTTAATTATGTGTATGTTAAAGTGCCTCATACAGCAGGGAAAATTGAGGAAGACACTTATTAAAAAGAGGCACCAGCACATGTGGTATTATTTTTACAGTCATCCAGTGTGTTGATATAAAGTATTACATTTGAGTCAAACCTCATTTGCGTGAGTAGTTAAAGTGAAAGCCGATCTGTCTTTGCATTGTGGCTCGAATGGCTGTCCAATTAGCGGAATGATTAGCCCGGCTAATATCAACAGAACCATTCCTGTGTCAATTTGACAGTTACATCACCGCACAGTTTTCAGCCACTTCCTGAGGGTTTCTGAATCAGACCCAAGAAAACTGCAGCCCTACAAAGTATCCCCGTGGAGAAGGCATGTTTCGCAAGCGTCGTTTTAGGAAAAGCCAGAGAACGGTTTCTTATGGAGGCCAAATATTTGTGTTGACATTTTTTCACAATTTTCCAATGTTTTTTCTAAACATATGATCTGTTGTTTTCAGCTTCTGCTTCTGGAAAGACTGCTGAAAAATTGTTTGTTTTTACTGAGATTTTACTTGACCTTGAATGCAAGTTATTGCTTGAGCTACTGAATAGTGGTTTATGTTGATGATATGTTTGCCATAAATCATTGCAGAGGAGTCTTAAAGGTGCACAGGAATATTTATTTGTTTTATTTTTTTTTTAAAAAAGCTGTTTAAATTCCCAGTCATTAGCAGAACACGGTTTTTGCTTACGTAGAAGGTTTACAAATAAATAAGTTCTTTTAAGAATCCCCATTTGTTTATCATCTGCGGTTTGTTACTTCTCTCTCTTTTTCCTCTCAAGTAATGCCAGGAAATCAAGCACGACGCCGTCTTTATCTGCCTCTGGACAAGTCAGCTTCTTTTCTTCTGCTTTCCTGAAAATTGATATTAGTTTCTAACATTTTCACCTGCTCCTTCCATCACGTTTTCGGCTTTTTTCTGCAGACTCAGTGGCTGGCCTTCCAGCAGGCTTATAAAGCCATGAGGTCTTCAGAAGCTCTTTGGTGTAAAAAACAGAAAGAGGGAAAAGTCATGATCTTAAAAGAAGTATTTAAATGATGCTAGATAAGTCTGATTTTTGGAAAATTTTGAGCATCTGCTTCTGAAAAAGTAGGTGTTTTGAAGGGAATTCCAGCTGGATATCTACAAGTGGGAGCATCCAGATTCCCCAGTTATTTTCTTACATAGATGTAGTTCAGTCTATAAATCCCAAGTGCTATAAGCACTAAATGGCGGTTATACCCATTTAGTTGTTATAATTGTTTATTACACACTGCACACATGGAAGACAACACGGAAACATGAGTGTTTTTTGCGGTCTGGGCTCATACGCACCTACGTCAGGCGTGTCTATGTCACTGTTTGTGGCTCAAGTCATGAGAGTTGTGCGAGGTCGGAGCTCTTGGGTTTGCCTCTCCAGAGCAAGCCAAGCACAGGCATGAGGGGAACGTGCAGGCTGCTGCTGGCCAAGGGGAACCCCGGCAGATGAAGGAGTAAAAGTTTGACATTTCCCCTATTTCTAGGAATTTAGCATGGGAGGGGATCGTAGCCTTTGAAAATGGCTGAGCAGCATTGGTCGTGGACGAGCTGCAGGCAACTTTCTGTCCAACGGAATGACTTTGGGGATGTTCCATTTCATCAAAATGAACGTTAGGATTAAAGTCTCCTGTGAGCTCTTGGTAGTTTCACTGGAAAACCTGCAGGGCTGCTATTAGTAGCACCTCGTGATGTTGAGAGCGGGGGCTCCCACTCAGACAGACTAGCGCACCAGTCTGAAACACCTTCGTTCCGAAATCCCTTACTGTGGTGCGGGGGTCTTTCTACATGCTTTAAACAATACCCTCTTCATCTCCAGCAAGAAGAAGATGGGTCGCAGTCAATCTCAGAGAACACAAACCTGATGATGGCTTCAGCCTTGCTCGGTCCTGCCTGTTGAAACTTTCTATATATAATTAAAACCTCACAAATATTGATTTGAACCCAGCACTCTTGTGTTCAAAGGCAATGACCTATGCATCGGTGTTTTCTTCAGCGTTCAGTGTTCCTTTTTCCCCTCATTCTCCTTCCAGCCCCGAGAAAAGTTCATTACACTATATGGAATAATATTATGGAATAGTTTTAACAGTAATTTGATCAAGTGTTCTGGACAACTTTTTCTGATTGTGTTTACACATTATTCTTAAAAGCAGAGTTGCTTTAAAGAGAAATTGGTAATTGTCCTACCCAAGGATAAAACCAAAGAGAACTACCCCGGACAGTGCAGGAATGGTTTTCTAATAAGCGATTCTACAGACATTTGAGAAGTTTTTGGTAAAACATTCAGTAGCTCCAGGAAGTACAGTCACTTCCTTATGGATTTCTAAAAAGTGGATGATAGGCATGTCCAAACCAATGATGGCAAAGCACTGACACCGGTGCTAAATTTGGCACTGGCGAATTTGGGCTGGCACCAATGACAATGAGCTATAAATGTTTTTTAAAATAACTTTGGCATCAGGATGGGGGATCTGTTCTAGATTACCATTAATGCCGCTATGGATGTCTGGAATTTCTTCCATGGTTTTTCCTTTCCAGGCTCCCTACTAAGATCCATCTTGGAGTCTGTAATTATTAGCTCTAGAAAAAAACTTTTTTACAGTATTATGCTGTAACTAATTTTTTTGATTCTTTTCCACAACACAAACCTGGATCTAATCAACTCCCTTTTGTGGTTATTTCATTTGCATTTACCTTCGAGATGCGGAGCGAAGCCAGAAAGACATGATGAGTTCTTCCTTCATTCCGGAAAGAGAGAGAATGAGTGCAGGTACCAATGCAAACCACATTCGTCGAGTTTAATCATCTGTAATTTGTACATCTATTATGTTTTAGTCAGTGTCTTTTTTACGGGTACTCATCTGTTTCACTTGCAGTGGAATATTCCCTCTTTCCCCCCCCTACAAATAATCTTTTTTTAAAAATGTATTTGTTTAATAAGAAATCCTTCATTTTGTTCAGCCCCAAAGGATACCTCTGTGGGATGTCCTTTGGTAAGACGGGAAGCCAAGAACACAAACTGGGTACATAGTGTGGAATGGTAAAAATCACTTCAAATCCACAAAATGAGTTTTGTTTAGAAAGTTGCTAAATGTGTTTTATTGTCAGGCATCATGCCCCATTATGCTGGAAATGCCCAGGAGTAGTGTTCTTTCCCCTCCATGCCCTAAGCTGACATTGACTGAAATCCTTCCATTAGGGGAGTTTATAACAAGCAGAATTAGGTTGTTGCTTTTAGTTCAAACACATACCCCTTCATTTCCTCTAATTTTATACAATGTAAATAAATACTCAGTGGGGCTTGGAGGCTACTGGAAAGCACTGAATGCTGATCATGTGTTCTAAATAAGGCACTCCCAAAAAAAGCAATGCCTTTAGGCTGAGGAAGGTAATTGTCAGTTGTCGAGGAGAAAGGTCGAGGGGTGCAAGTGGGCTTTTTCCTGTATTTGTCCGAGAGGATAAACAGCAGGGAAGAAATGCTCTGCTAAAATAAAACAATGCAAAAATGTGAGGAAAATAGATGACTCCCCTGTTAGACGGCAGGTTTGCCTAAACCAAACTGCCCCATAAAACTGACAGGCTTTGCTTAACAAAAAAGGGTGCTTTTCTCTGATGAAACTCCTGTTTTTTCCTAAAGCCGCTGCCCTTCAAGAGCACAAAGCCATGGTCTGTTGCCCACACCAACTTTGAAATTGTTGAAAATGGAGCTTGAAACTGCATGCATTTCTGTCTTAGCAGTACTAAACCTGTTCCTTTCACTACTAAGTAGTTGTAAAACATCCATACAAACAAGAAAAGGCAGTTTAAAGTGTCTTACTTGCAACCGCCTTAATAATTAACAGAAATCAGAATAATGAAGAAATTGTCACCATTCAATCTCAAATGCAGGAAATGGAGGTGTTTCAAGTCAGAGCTTCAGCCCTGGAGTCTCCCCTTCTCCATATGACTAGTTCAGACACCAAGATTTCGGAGCACGGAATAGATGTCACTTTTACTCAGTTATAAATTGGTCTGGCTTCTCCAGCTGAAGGGCGAACTAAGAGCACTTACCATCCTAGAAACTGCAGAGAAGTTAGTAGTAGGAATATTTCGCCCATCACAAATAATGCTTCCCCCTCGTGCACTCAAGCTGGCGAAACCAGGCTCAAAAACATTAAAGAAATTCATAGGTGTCCAACTAAAGAAAAGGTTGAGCCCAACAGAATAGTGTCTCTATTCTATTCCCATTTGTTTTCTAAATTGTTTAATGTAAGGCACAGCCTTCCTTTAATTTTAGGGTTTTTGGCCAGCTGTAAGAATTTTGAAGAGATCGTAATGATCCCTAAATCACAGATAACTGAACCTATAAAACACGAACTCTGCTCTCCTCATAATGTCATCTCTTGCCAGCTCTCTGTCGGGAATGATTTTCAGTCAATTTGATCTTCAATAAATAATAGCCTAGGTAAACAGGTGAACTCACAGTAGGCAGGCTAATCCTCTTACCCCTTCCCTGACGCAGATGTCTCCCAGGGCCAGCAGGAGGGACAGTTATGAGATTGGCAGGCCATACAGCTGTGTCCGTTGCACTTTTTCAAGGACTTAAATAGCCCTCGAGTGTGATTTTATACTCTAAAACATCCTAAAATATGACCACATCCTAAATGCATTAAAGACTGTTCCAGGGCCCCTGTGGTTAAATGGAGGAACCAATATCCTCGAGTAGCTCCACAAATAGGAAAAGAAAACTACATCAAATGTATAGAAGACTATCACGGCGAATAAAGGGATATGCATATTTTCCTTGGGTTTACGGAAAGAATAGGGAATCAAATATCTTGCCAATGTTCAGGTTCATTTCTTGCTGTGGTTTGGGACAGAAAAAGGATAATGAAGACTGATCAAAATGAGCCAGAAACTATTATACAACGCCTTAATTCCTAAGACTGTCTTGAGAAACGAGATGACAGACAGATAAATAGACAGACTCATGCTTCCCTAAAGGCATGCTGTTTGTCAAATTTACACCAAGATTTTTATCTGCCAAGAACTTAAATTGTCCTTAGACTTTCTCTTACTGCAGATTCAACCCTGAGGAACATTCTCTGTGATTTCCTTGGAGTACCACACTAAAATAACTCTTATTTTTCCCTAATGGCTTTGCTAACTCAAGATTCATCCTGGAGCACATTGTAGTTCCAAAGTATTTCTCGTGGATAGAAAAGATTAATATAAGCAGTTGATCCTTTAAGACAGTTTCAGCCGACTAAAAATCAGATACAGAAAGCTGGTTTTATAGACTCATTCTTTTCTGTGTATATTCTTTTCTTATAAATACATTTCACCTACTTTTCAACTTCATGTCATTGTATTTGACATGAGTAGCTGTTTCTAATTTGAGTTTTACAAAACTAATCAGCAAAGCCAGGTAAAATCTATTCCAAAGAAACAAACTAGTCCTGTCTATCCGGAAGACTGGATGGACTGGATGGACTGTCAAGCCCTATAGGATGTCAAACCCCACAGAACAGCTGAATGGAAACAGATGTGTTCAGACCTTGTCCAGTGCTACCTTCAACGTCAGTGAAGCAGGTGTTTGGTCATTATCAGCTAAGCTGAGAAATCTGGGCTGGCTTTTTCCTTATCGTAGGCTTTCAAACAACACCCTTGAAGAATAAAATTAGGCTCATTCCCACTCGACACTTGAGAGATTTAGATCTCGCTTTACTTGCCTTTCCACCCCATATTCCTTTCATGACTTTTCCCCTTTTTGGTCTGAGGCCCAGCAATTTGCTGAGCAAGGTAACCAACCCAGTAATGGGACATAATCCAGTGCAGTGGGTGGCTGGGTAGTACTGGGGAGAAATTTGAACTAGCCTAGTTAAAGTAAAATTGCT
>VUYV01000118.1:2119187-2286938 GCA_008711295.1 Anarhynchus alexandrinus | reverse complement strand
GTATTTTCATGCATTAGAATTTGTTCCATATTTTTGTCAGAAATTCTGAAATTTGCCATGGTTCCATCAGCTCCCAAGTGTGATTTTGCTGATCCCATGCTGTGAGTTGAAAACTTGGTTTATTAAGTTCTATTTTTCTATTTGATCTGCCTCTATAATTGCCATTCCTGACCTGTGCAGTACATCTGTACTCACTGGAATTATTTTTTGGGCAGAAAATCAGAAGTTTTGACATCCACTGGAAGAAGCAATTCTTAATTTCTTGAGTCTATGCTGGGCTGGAATTGTTCAACTGGAGAAAATCACAAACTAAGTTAGCAAAGGTAAAATAATTGTAACAGTAATAATTCATCCCCATATAATGAATTACGTTTTAAACCACAGTCCTTTGAAAGACTTTGGGACAAATCTGACTTCAGCTCTTTCTGTTAGGTTCATATTACTTTATTTGTAGTGCGTTACTGTGCATAGTACTGAAAGGCATCTAAAGGAGTGGTTAATGAGGTCTGGGTAATCTGGTGCTGGATATCAATAAACATATTACAGCAGAGTCGTATATAATTCAATGTGGATTAGACTGGCAGAAATACTTTTATACTCTTGTTATATCATCTTGCTCTTTTAAAACTGAGACATTGGGTTTCCTATCAGTTTCATTGGATCTGGTGGCCAGCAGGGCGAGGGAGGTGATTCTGCCCCTCTACTCCACTCTCGTGAGACCACCCCTGGAGTACTGCCTCCAGCTCTGGAGTCCCCAACAGAAGAAGGACATGGACCTGCTGGAGCGTGTCCAGAGGAGAGCCACGAGGATGATCCGAGGGCTGGAGCACCTCTCCTGTGAGGAGAGGCTGAAAGAGTTGGGGCTGTTCAGCCTGGAGAAGAGAAGGCTCCGGGGAGATCTTATTGCGGCCTTCCAGTGCCTAAAGGGGCTACAGGAGAGCTGGGGAGGGACTTTTTACTGGGGCATGGAGTGATAGGACGAGGGGGAATGGCTTCAAACTGGAAGAGGGCAGGTTTAGATTGAACATTAGGAAGAAGTTTTTCACTGTGAGGGTGGTGAGGCACTGGCACAGGTTGCCCAGAGAGGTTGTTGAGGCCCCATCCCTGGAGGTGTTCAAGGCCAGGCTGGACGTGGCCTTGGGCAGCCTGGGCTGGTGGGAGGTGTCCCTGCCTATGGCAGGGGGGTTGGAACTCGATGATCTTCAAGGTCCTTTCCAACCTAAACCAGTCTATGATTCTATGATAATTCAATGTGGATTAGACTGGCAGAAATACTTTTATACTCTTGTTATGTTGTCTTGCTCTTTTAAACTTGAGACATTGGTTTTCCTATCGGTTTCATTGGATCTTCACTTAGAAATTTATGAAGACGTGATAATTTTCTACTAAGCATTATCAGGCAATTTAGAAAGCTCGTGCAAAGCTTTCTCACAACTGGGAGGAGGCTTTTCCGTACAGAAGGAGTTTGTTTATGTTGTTGTCATTTTACAGTGTGGTAGCTTATTTTCTGGCTTAAAAAAAGTGACCGTGTCTGTTCTGCAAAAGTAGAACTCTTGACCTCATCTGCAAAAAGCAATGATTCTGATCTCGTTTGCATCAATGTCACTGGATTGATTTATTCTGAGACGCCACAGCTTGCTTGGATTGTCAGCAAGAAAGAGGAGGAGAAGGAGCACTGGCCTCGGAGCAAGTTTCTTCCCATGGTTCACAGAAGAGCATCCTCCCCATCTGCTTTCTCTTTCATTCACGTATTAGTTACACTGTTTCCTGGATCCTGCTTTCACAGTTTCCTTTGCTGTTATGTGGTCGGTATAATGTATTATAATGAAGCATAGGTAGAAGGAGGCTGTAAACTTGAGCTGGATGAATCTTGCCAGGATTTATCTCCTTGCGAAGCTGATGAGAATCAGGGAGGTCTGGAGCGTGGGTCTGCGGCACAGCCCATGTGGTATAATATTGGCCACTGTAAATAGAAGAAATGCAAATAACCAAGGCACTTGTCTTTGCTTTTATTCATATCTTCTCTGCAGTCTTAAGGAAGAGCATTGGTAGAAGGCAGTCAGCCCTGAAACAGATAAGAGAATAATAATTTGTTAACAGATACTCTGTTGTGTTAACAATAATTGGGCATTTTTTTATTATTATTCCAGTAATATCTTTGTTCCCTGCTGTTCTCTAGCCTTGTTCCTTCCAGGACAGCGAAATACTATTGTCCAATGCTTCTTAACTCCTTGCCATAGCAATGAGCACTGAGTCAGGCCCCTACTGAGCATTTGAAGAGCACAACGACATTTAGCAGCGTCAGCGTTGGTTTCTGCATAATTGCAACTCAAGAGCCTGGTTTCAGGCTGCGTTGATAAAATCTACCAACAATTTAAAAACCAAAACAAACCCCAAAACTGAACAATCTATTAAATATCTCCGAAGTTTTCTCAGTGCTCCTTGTTTCTGCCGTTTCCGCTGTTTGCAGCTTGCCTCTTCCTCGTCAGACTGTGACCCATTTCCTACAGCTTCTCCTCCCTCATTGAACCCTGTGAGGCAAAGGGCGGAGATTTCCCATCTTAGGGAGGAACAAAGAAGCACCAGCAGACCAGCGTTGGCCATGCAACTCCTTGGTTACTCTGAGCCAAATCCCCTTTTGTTCCTCCTGATCTGGTTTCGGCAGCCAGCTGGTGCGTTGCCCATCCGCCACGCGCTCTTGGCACCCTCGCAGAGGAGCGAGGACTGTGTGTGGCCAGGGTGCAGGAACCTCCATCTCTGGCATGGGAACAGCTCTTGAGGCACCCTGGAGAAGCAGGTGCATCTCGGTGGAACAGCTCCAACCACAAGCTGGGCGAAGCCATTCCTCTTGCACCTTACCCTTCGGCTTGGCCTTTGGCGTATCTTTGGTTCAGCTCAAGTTCTAGACCTCAGCGTGCATCTTATTCTTCATGGAGGACAAAAGCCATTCCTGTGTGCTGTTCATTACCCAACACAAGAGCTTTGTGCACCTCGCGAGGCTCAGGACCCCCTGTTGAGTCAACGGCTGAACTTTCCACACTACGAAACGTGGATAAGAAGTGCTGAAAATCGTGCTGGAATAATCGAAGACACCTGTCGCTGGTAGAAACCGTTTTCTAGTGAAAGCGCAGCTTTTGCTAATAGAGATATACGGGATCATCAGAACTGCTCATAAAACTGAGGCGAGGGTTTCGATTTGCTCCTTGAGGACAAAGCGTTCGTATTCGCTTTCCCCTCATGCAAAAATAGTTCAAGCGCTTTGCTGGAAGTATTGAGGAAAATGTTATTTAAAATGTTAAATAGGCTCCCTCCCCTCAAACTTTTGCCAATATTTGCCCCTAAAAGAAAGTTTAGGAGAATTTTGAGGAAATGAAACATTCATGAGATTTAGCCAAAGGTCTACCTTCTTCTAAGTCATAAATCGTATTTGTAGAAGAGTCTGAGCCAAATTTGCCTGTTTCTTCATTTGGATTTACTGGATCACACTGTTTTTTACTAATTCTTCTACTAGCAGCTAGCACACTCCGTGCGTCCTGGTGCTCCGACTAAAAGCTGTGTTTTACCCTGTTTTTATGAGAGACTGCCTGAAAATTCCTTCTTTGCAGATCTTGATTTTTAACAGCTCTTTGATTTGTTGCCGTGCTGCTCACTTCTCTCCTGAATTGCTTCATGTGCTATTGATTTTCTTCCTCTCCGCTGCAGTAATCTTCTCATCTGACTGATGTGAGATTTCAAGAGCCCTGCGCTGAGGCTTCCTCCTTCCCTTCCAAAAGAGTTCAACAATCTCCCCTCTTTTTTTTTCCCTTTTTTTTTCTTTTTTCCTTACATCATCCTCATGGCTCACATCCTTTCTCTGCATCTCCCTCCTGATTCATTATGTAACCATGAATCTCTCTTCAAACACGGAACATCTGGGGATGGAAGGAGAAGGGTATAATTACTATAACATGTGGTAGGAACAGCAGATTATTTTGGTATTATCATTGCAACTTCCTTATATTTCTCTTGCTTCCCTTTTGGCATTGCAGATGATAGAAACTAGCTGAGTGAAATGTTTCCTTCCAGCTGTCTCCAGAGGACCGAGCGCAGGTTCCTGCCAGCGTGCCGGTGGGCAATAGGGAGAGGCCACAACCGAGGCCATCGTTTGAAATGCATGTGATATCAAATGATGCCATAATTATTAGGTGCTGATATCGTGGCACTCCCTGCCACTGGAATAAGTGTCCCTGCACTCCTTAGAGGTGGCAGAAAGAGAGCAGAGTTTCAGTACCATCAGCACCACCACACCTTGGAGCCACCACCGTGGAGTGAAGTCCACCAGGAACACCTTCCCCCCAAGGATATACCATTTAATAAATGAGACACTGCTGAGATGAGAAACACATCTGACCTCACAGTAACCCTCTAGAACTCTTGTAATATTTTGGGGTTGGTTTCTGTCTTGTAAAACAGTCAATAGATACCCGCCGTCCCCGCTTTGGAGATGGTATTCTGTATGAATTCCTCCACGTTAAGCCCATGGTGGAAGACAGTGTGGATCAATCTGATGAAGACGACTTGCATTTGGTGTTGTAGCAAATAAACTTTACTGTGTAAGGAGTTCTCGCTGCTGACAGGCAATATTTTTTCTGCCAGTAGGGTCTCTGAGATACACGTCCTTAGCCACAGCTGTCAACCCAAAATGCACACTAAACCTGTGTGTGAGGCTGGTGTCACGCAGCATTGGAGATTATTTGGCAATCAAAGGTTACATCAAGCAGTCTATGAGTAGAACGGAAAAAAAATATATATTCAGCATTTAAATCCTGGCCTTGCAAGGAATTGTCTGTGCTACAGTGAATGGTATTTGGTATGCTGTAGTGTTATTTACATCCACCAGGGTTGAAAAGGGATGTTTAGCAGATGGACAGGCATGAAATCCTGCTCTCCATCAGCAGTGCGACAGATATTAATACTCTTCAAGATCAATACTTCAAGATCAGTATGCTCTTTTGTCCTCTTTTCATCTTAGCACATTGCCAGTAATCTTGCTCGGGGTTGTGCCTGCTGTTGCAATGCAAATATGCAAAAGTAGTACTAATGCAAATGCACATAATTCCTTACGCTTATGTTTTCTCATTGGTACCTTTGTTATTTATCATAGGAATTTGCAGTAAAACAAGTGGTTACTCTCCCTCAGGGTCCCATCTTCTCCTCCTATCATGCTTGATTCCACTGCAGGGACAACTCACGTGTTGAATTTATGAGACTGGAATAATTTTCAGAAGAGCCCACAGTGGTGCCATAAACACCGGTTCCAGCTGAGGGGGAAAAGAGTCTATAAGTGAGCACCTCTCCACAGTCCCTCATGCTCGCAAGGGAAGCAGAGGAGATTGATAGCTTATGAGTATCGCTGGCATCTGTGTCTATATCCTCTTTTGTTAAACCTTGGCAAATAACAACAGGGACTACAAGTCATAGTACTTCGAGCCCAGTGAATAATTCATGCTGAAATTCATGTTAAAGACTGTGTTTCTATTCATGAATTACCCATGAGCAGATGTCAATTTTCTAAATGTGGTCGTTATTAGAAACTATTCATTAGATAATTTCTCCAAATACTCTTTGGCTTTCTCTTTGTTCTGAATTCATTTTCTTGTTAGCATCTAACTTTAAAAATTGAACTATTTTGATTTCATGCAGAAATCAGAGAGTATGGTCCTCTGATTTCTGCTCATAAGTCGTTAGTCTCCCGGAAGAACATTTAGTAAGTGTGGATCCAAATTTTCAATTAATATTATGTATCGTTTATTTAATTATAACTGTTTGGCTGATTTTTTTCGCGAGATGTCTTATTTGCCAGATGATTCATGTACTCATAGAGAATGGCCGTGACAAAACTATATGCAGAATTGATCCCAATCATTGCCCAAATGCAAATATATACATGTAAATTATAGTAATTTCTTCACTGTTTCCCATAGCCAAGTCCCTGAGTAATACCTGCCCTCTCTCCACATTGTTTTATTCATCTGTCTCAAGGCGTCAAAAAGTACTGTACTTAATCGTCATGTTTTGCTTTCTTATCAGTCTTTAAGGGAAAGATCCACTGTGATTTTTTTCAGCAGCAGTGCAGACATATGATATCAATTCAATACGAACACCATGTGGGACTCATTGGCCCGACTCGTGGGCTGCAGATTGGGGTTTCTCTGCAGTTATCATAATTGCTTCCGCTTGCTTCTGTATCTCCCCTCCCGGCTGCTCTAGCCAAGCTGCAGGTTAAAGCCCTGCTGTGGGGCACGCAGGGTTGCACGATGCCCTTCTCTCCGCTGTCATTGATCCACTGAGATACGGTAACAGCCCACGAGTTGAGTGCTAGCAGGTTACCTTACCCTTTAATATCTGTGCCTATAGCCTGTAGTGATAGGACGAGGGGTAATGGTTTTAAACTGGAAGAGGGGAGATTTAGATGAGATATCAGGAAGAAATTCTTGACTATGAGGGTGGTGAGACACTGGAACAGGTTGCCCCGAGAAGCTGTGGCTGCCCCATCCCTGGAGGTGTTCAAGGCCAGGTTGGACGGGGCTTGGAGCAACCTGGACTGGTGGGAGGTGTCCCTGCCCATGGTGAAACTGGATGGTCTTTAAGGTCCCTTCCAACTCAAACCATTCTGTGATTCTGTGATAATGGTTTAGAGGTTGACCTAAATGGCTGTTTGCTCTGCGTTGAAATTGAGGAGCAAACTTCTGAGAGTCATTTAGTGCTTCGTCTCTGCTGAGGGAAAGGTATTGAACAACTGGGAGAAATTAGTGAACTGCTCAGGCATGACACTTAAATCAGCACGGCCGTTTCCGACCGGACCCAGACACATGTTCATTCTTCTTATCATCACTGCTATGTGAGGCTGCTCAGGGATTTCATCTCTTAGAATAGATACAAGATGAGAAGGGTGAGCTGAAAGGGGAGAAATACACCCCGGCGTGGAAGTATAATGGTCTCTGAGCTGCTTTGCATTCTGTGGAAATCTTTCCATATGGCCTGGGCTGTTTTTTAACAAAATAGTGCAGAGCTGCCAAAGTCTCAGAACAGATAAATTTAACCTTGTGTGAAACACAGAGGACAGATCCTTCTCTGGCATAGCTACGCTGCAAACCACAGAGAAATGTTGCTTTCCACCAGCTGATGATCCAGCCTAGAGGATCTGGCTTTAGAGGATGGAAAACCACTACAAAACATAAGCTCTCGGCTTGACACACGTCTTGAAGGCCAATGGTGACTGGCGCCTACCAGCTATACATCTCACACAAGCCGTGAAGCTGATGAGCAGTGAAGAGACACACTAGATGGGGACGTGACAGCTGGAGTATGCAGAAACATAGGAAAAGGTATTTGATTTGATTTTATCTGTCAAACAACAGAATATTTCTTACGGTAAGAAACATAAACCAAGTCTGTACTTCTCATCAAAAGCAAAAGAGGATTTGATGACAGGAGTAGTTTGCTTGCTTGCTTGTTCTTATTTGATTTGTGGCATGAGATTGATGAGTTTCTCAGGTGCAGTTGAAGGGAATAGCTGTATAATCCTGCACAACGCTATTCATTAGATTTATCACAGAAATGTACTTGCAGAGAAGCATCAGTGCAAATGCAATTACTTCCTCTAACTCACAGCTGCAAATACGGAGTGTGCACAAAAGAGCTTTCCCATTCAAATGTAGGTTTTCATTTTAAATTGACTTTGGGGACAGCTTGCCCAAGAAATGACACAATCTAATGTCTTTCCTTCATTTTAATTAGATCTTATGTGCTTTAACTATGACAAGGAGATTTCTTGATGTTCCTGCTCTCCTTTAAAAATGTTAGTTTGCTTTAAAAGATTTGGTGCAATCTGCAGATGATGCTTTAACAAAAAGGAAAACAAAACCCCCCCTATGTGTACTGGTATTTGTATATACTTGTCTGTCAAGAGCATATAATTTGTAAATCTAGACGACTTTCAAAGCCACAGGTCTTAGTTTCCAAAAGGCTGATCTTAGAGGATAAAACTAGCCAGAACAGTGCAGACTCACACCATTGCTGTGCGGGGGAATGTTTGTACTATTGGAGCATTTAGTCAAAAAAAAAGATTCCCATCATTCTACTGCCCAGTTTTCTTCATCCTAAAGAACTTCAGACTCACCCATGGGCCAAATTCTTTAGATTTTTCATAAATTCAGCTGGGTGTTTGGCTAGTTTACAGGCCAGAGGATGAAGCTTTTTAGCTTTCTGTACAGGAGAGGGTGCGGAAATAGGGTTCTTACCACCCTGTGTAGACATAACAGAGGAATATGAACCCAGCTGCGAGACGGAGGGTTTGGGGTTTCTTCTTGTTAGTATACACAGGAACACACATTTCAGACCTGCTACTCTTTCCATCCAAAATTGTATTATGGACACGGGCATGTTCTCATAAACCACATGGTAACATATTTCATCTCTTTATTTGCTCTACAGACCCGTTTTCTTCTCTGACAGCAGGAGGAGAGACCGCAATGATGCACTATGAGTCAACCAAGCAGTTGTCTGCAGTAGCACAGAGGTCAGTTCTCTCTTTGGGTCTCAGATAAAGCTGTATCACCAACGTTGGCAATGCCTTGCAGGTGCTCCTTTCTGCCTCTCCTCTCTTTTGCTGCAACAGCTCAAGATTGTGTTAAAACATTAGCACCAAATTTGGCTCCTGGAAATAGATAGCTGCAAGTCATCGGGAATTGGCTGCACGGATTTGAGGGCAAAGTGGAGCCACTGAAATGCCAGTTGTGACTACAGTCCACACTGTTTAGTTTGTCTTTTCAGATCCCTACAGAAAGAGAATGATTTCTTGTCTTATGGCTGGTCCATGAGGCTCCAGCATGTTCCAATGCCCTTCACGAGTCCCATTGCTGATGCACCCCATACTCCTGTCCCACAGTAGGTCCTACTCTAAATTGCACTCGACCCGGAGCTATTATTGGAGGTGGCATTCCATTGCGTGCATTTAAACTAAATGTCAAGGCAGGTTAAAACAAAAGCACCCTTATAAATTTCAATCCTATTTATTAAATAAAGAAAACAACCCAACATTAAAAAGGCCCAAAATCTATTTAAACAAACTCCCTCAGAATGCTCGTAAACTCGACAGCTGTGTGGAAACTATGCACATCTTTCAGGTAAGTTCCAGGGCTTGTTCAAGAGGGAAGAGATCTTGCCAGCTCCTATTCTATGTACGTTTTATTGGTCACAGACACCCTGTTAATTAGCAGAAACATCAGTGATCTCGTGGATTGCCTCTTATTTCTGAGGCGTTGCCTGCTCTCCCTCGCTCGCAGAGGCTCCCGATGTTAAAGAGCTGACCTCAGGCTTTGGGGATTCAATAAATCTGTTACCACATTCCTCTGATAAATATTTTCTCAAGCTGTTTAGTAGAACTGAACAGCAAAGGGAACTGCGGGTAGTAAGAGTGGCCAAATAAACATTCACATTAGTGAGTTGATTTTCCAGCAGCGTTGGTGCTACTGGAACTGGCCACCATGGGATGCAGGCTGCCTCTAGCCACGTGGGTGCTCACTTACGCCGTTAAAGGTACATTGATAGGTAGGAGATGAAAGGTGACCTGGGCAAACTCATCAGAGAAAGACCTCTGTGAGACCTTCTGTCTGAAACAAAGGAATCAAATGGTGCAGGACACCACGCAAGGGAATAGCGCGGTCAGCCTGGTGGCCTGGGGACATTTCCTCTTAGCCAGAATAGATGGACAGCCGTTTTATGTCAGGAAGGAGTTTGGGTCAGTTTCAAAAATTTTTTGGCTTTTAATATTTATTTTCAGCTTCAGCTATTACTTTTCCCTCCCTTATTACCCAATACATCTCTCAGACTTCCTAAAATCCTGCTCTACCAAGTGTCTCATTGCCATGAATTCAGTGTTTGTACTGGGCATCACACAGGCAATGGGACATCCATAAGAATGGTTGGTCGTTCCCTGGGCCGGGATGGGCAGGGCTTGTTTTATGCTGAGTGGAGGACTGGTTTGGATCAAATTCCTCACAACGTGTGGTGTCGTTAATGTCTTTTTGTACAAGTTTTGCCATTCCAACCATTGCAGCTATACCAAACAAGCATCTAGCAAATACCTAGCACTCCTTTTTCATCAGTGATAAAATTTTGGATTGACTTGGACTGGACTACTTAATATATGGAAGTAGGGAATAATGAGAAGTTTTTCCAATTTAACTCAATATCTTATCTTCTCTGCACTGTTTCCAGTGGATAAAAAGAGCGAAAATAGAACAGGAGGAGAAAATAATCGAAATCCAACAAGATTCTTTTTCAATTAAAAAAAAATCTAAAGATAATTACTAAATTTCTTGATTCTAAATTTTAGAGCAACACTTGTTTCATTACATTGTGTTTCGATGTGCCTGAAACAGCTACAAAGTGTTTATGGTTAGGTGGTTAATTATGAGTTAGTAACGATAGGTCTTTTGGCCTGTTTGTTGAGATTGTGGAACCTGACCTATTGGGAGTCCTTGCTCCTTGGCCTGGTTCAGTAATTAATTTGCCATATGGCTTAGAAAACAACAAGCAGGGTTGTTTCTCTCCCTGCGCAGTGTGGTTTTAGGAGTCTCCATTAAGTTCTTTCAAGATGAGGAGCGAGACGTTGCTAGGAGTGCAGCAAACTTTAGTGCAAGACTATTCCAAAATTTAAACCTATTCCGAAAGTTAAACCTCAAATTGTCAAAGGCATTCCCTTCAGCGAGCCTTGCCTTTCTTGCAAACTCTCATAAATAGAAGTCCGGCAAAGAAAGAAGCTGATAAATTAGACATAGATCTATGAAGAGAAAGGGAGCCAGAGACCAATACCTACAAGACATATGTCTTTATTTACTCAAACGTAAATCAAACAGAACAGGAACTTCTGCAAGTAAATCGGATTCCGTTTGTATGTTTTTCCTGACACATAAATCTGGCTGTAGCAGAACGGCATGAATAATAGAGGAACCGAACTCCCACAGTGACTAATCTTTCATTGAATCTGGACTGATAACTTACCCTGCTGAGCCGGACTTTGGTGCTGCCATGGTGAATCACGGGCTCACCAGAGGCAACGTGGACGTGTGAGCGCTACAGAGTTCCTCTTGCTAAAGGCAGAAGGGTTTGGAGCTGAGCTCCTGGGTGCTGCTGGAGATCCAACCTTTGTTAACGTCATTTGCTAGACAAAAAGGGCGCTCTCTTCTGAGGCCTTGGAGAAAGTCTGCAGCTGTTTAGGTAACAAACGCGATGCAGGGGATCTGATGAGAGCGGTGCCAACTGGCAGCGAGAAAAAAAATAAACCACTTGCAGATGTGTTTGTGCATGAACTTCCCTATGATAAAACGTGGCAAGAACCCGGCTATCCTCCAAGATATGGGGAAGCATCCCTTGGAATGTGACGGGAGATGGCTTCAGTCTCCCAAGTCCCCAATTCCCCGAAGGCATATACCGTCATTTCCCAACACTCAAGCTGATAGGATGTGCCCAGAAAGCTGCAAATGTGAAGGTGTTGTAGCAGTTCTTTGCAAACTGTACAGGGGCCTTCAGAGCAGCAGCTCTAGCCACGTGGCTCAGACACAACTCACCTGGCTGACAATAGTTGTGCTATATCTATGTGAAGTATTAACTACGAAAGGCTTTCGCAGCCAGATTCATGAGGCATTTCCAGGAGAGAAAAATCCCTTCTTTCTTAGTTATGTTTTGCTGTCCAAGCTGCTGAGACTGCAAATTTGACCATCTTAGAACTTGAAGAGACCTTAGGTGAATCCAGTCTCACTCTTAGGAATGTTATCTTTTCAATTTTGGCAAAGAGAGGATATTTTCATAGAGATTCCTCTTGCTCGCACTCAAATGGAGAAAGAGGGAACATGAGAGAGGGTTTTACTCCTTTGGCTGACAAAGTCTGCTTTGAGTAAAAAAAATGGATCATGCAAAATATTATTAATGATCAAATCCACAGTTTTCACTAAGCCAGAACATTACTCAAGGTCATATCCCCTGAAATCCTCCTTTGACTGATGGAGTGGTTTCTTCCAGTTTAAACGCAGTCACAATATTATCCCTAATGTAAACTGGCAACATGGATGTTTTTGCAGTTGGTGTTGGTAAAGCATTCCCAAGAGTGGCAGATTACTTTCCACCATGGAAAAACAAATTCCACCCTCCCTGCCATCGCCCCCAGTTCCACTCACCTTTTCCAAACAGTACATTCAGTAGGAAATCCTGATGATGTTAAAGCTACTTCTGCTGAAAACCTGGCTACCTTAATTGGTCCTGTTCACTTGATATATGACATTTTCTAAGTCAAAGTTTTCCTATGCTGAGCATCCATTAATTATGCCGCCAATGAGGCCCTCCTGGTACTGTATCAACTCCATTAAAACCTATCTTGCGAGAATGGAAAATGAGTAAGCAGATCCATGAAGAATAACAAACACAACAAGAAGTTCCTCTGGGGTGTGTTAAAGACTACCTTAATGCAGTAGGGCAGGCTGTCGGGAGTACAGCAGCAAACAGCTTTAGAGGTTGGGAGTGGAGAAGAGACTTACAAGCAGCTCTGTGGAGCAGCAGGTTGGCAGAGTTACCTGGAACGATGGCGTACCCTCAGTCTGTTGATGCCGAGTGTCTCATAAATACGCTGATATATAGCAGGAGGAGCACACGAGTGGCTCCTGCAGAGCAGGACATCGTGGAGGCGACGGGGGGGAATCGATGTCTGCGCTGGAAAAGGGCTGACCTGGTGAAGGAAAGAAAGGCTGCAGAGACAAGGGGAGGGGAGGAGGAAATGAAGGGAGCCTTATTTAAAAACCGCAGTGCGGTTTTAATTCTACCACAATTGGAGGTAATGGCTAAGCTCCTCTCAGCTGTAAAGGTCTAGAAGACAGTTGATAGTTTTTTAATGACTTAGCAAAGAAGCCATCTGGAAGGACAAAGTGCTGCATTATTTCTAGATTTGAGTGATGCTAATGTGTTGTTCCAGCGTAACGTCCAGCGAGTTATGGAGGGTATACTGGAAAGGGGCCAGGTTGGTTTTTCTACCAACACCTGGCTGGCAAGTTCAGTAGGAAATAGAGACAAATTTTCAAACTACACTACACTGTTCTAAAAGATGAGTCAACTAAAGAGGCTTTTTTTGGGGAAAAAACCTCAGCAACAGCAACAAAAAAAATGCACCAAAACCAGATGACACATAGAACGAGCCCCTTCTGAAGTGACAGGGAAACGTTATATTTCATGACACCGTGCAGGACCTGTGACCAGGTCCCTTTCCTCTCCTGTCACCCTTGCAGAAGAGAAAAGTGGGGACCAAAGGCTCACATTTCCCACTCCCCTGCTGCAGCTCTGGACATGGGGACAGTCCTGGAGCAATGACTTCAGAAAAAAAAACATCAAAAACTTACCATCAGAGAGGCCTCTGATGAAAATAGCATGCTGGCAGCTTTATTCTCAACAGTCTTTGTGTTTTGGGTCTCTGGGCCAAATGGGGATTTCTGGTTCTCAGGATGTGAATCTAGGAAAGTAAGAACTACGTCAATGAAAACAGTGTCAGTAGTTTCAAGGCTGTAAGATCTATCTATACAGCATATTTGTGAGTCTGCTTTTAGGTAGATGTAAGCGGGGTGACAAAGTGCCACGTAGCCATGGTTGAGCTGTTTTAACAAGCCGCTAAGAGAAAAACTGTATCAGATTAAGTTTACACATTCACAGAGCCCATGGATTGGGGTTGAAGCAGATCCTGCTTATACTGTGCTGATTAGACACCCTCTACCCTCTGAGAATTGTACGGCTTCTTAAATATCCATCTATTCATCCTAATAGCTGTGCTGTTTGCTTGGGGTGGTATCCATCTTCGTGGACTCCAGACATTTTAAATTTAGGCATCAGTCATCCTAGGCTCCCTTTATCAGGAGAGGAGAGAAATGGCTCTCTCCAGAGAGATATTCATCACACGTTAAAATAGGTGTCTGAGAAAGGAGAGATGGATGATAGCTCTTTGGAAGGGCTTATTTCTCTAGATGTCTAACCAAAGTTATTGCACATGAATCTCAGCTTATCCGTGTCCAGCTCTCCTCCAGCTTGTGTGCGCAGGTATCTGGCTGCGCACCCACCTGACCTAATGTTTCTGTTCTTTATAAGGTGTGGGCATCTGTCTAGAGATATGTATGAAAAATAATTACAATTCACCAATGGCTACAAAGGACTTTTCATATTTCACTGTCTACTTATCTCTGTTAACTCAGATAAATTAGGTCAACCAGGGAACGTGGCCCATGTGCTAAAATCATCAGTGGATGATGTCATGGTCAAAATAAGTCCTCTTTTAGGAGTTTAAAAGGTAATTGAAAGGTTATTTTTTTTAGAAGTTCACTTCATTTTTTCTAATGGGAAGTAAATGAGATTCAGGTCATATTCAGGCAAGCTCAGGGTGAAGTCATAGGGTGAAGAGAGGGAAGATGGAGTTGAAGATTAATTTGATTAGGATTTCTTAAGATAATATTTGATTTTATGAGGGGTTTAGAAGCAGCAAGGTCCATTTACTAAGTCCGCGCTGTTCACTCATTTTTTTTCAGGCTACATGGAAAGGTACAGAGTCTTGCTTGGAGTTAGATGGTCACAAATGGAGAAAAATTAATACCAGTTACAATAAGAATCTGCAAAGTGTTAGCAGAATAAGTGGATTTGATTAAATGCAGAGTTGAAGATTCTCTGGTTTCTCAGGGAGTTGCCTAATTTTTGTAATACTCAAGCTGTGAACTTTTAACTTGGGTGAACACTACAAGCTTTTAATTCTACTACAAACAAGTGAGTTAAAGAACCCACAGGAAGAAAACAATTCTTTGTCATACTTGTGGTTTCCAAGAAAAGTTATTAAAGGTGGACATCTGTCTCCTGTTGCTCCCAAAGAAATTTAGAACTTTGTAACTAGGTAAAATAGGAAAGAACATAGATTCAAAGAATAAAATCCCAACATCAGTAGACACGGGATTAATTCCTTCAACCCTGTACAATGTGCAGTGTTTGTGAAGCAGGATAAGATCCAGTAGAGAACGCACTGACCAAGGGTGTAGGAAAATGGAGATCTGCTGGTGCAAGAGGTTGTTCACTCTGAAATACAGCAAGCACTCGCCTGGGCTGCAGAGCACAGAATAAGTGGTTTGGTTTTGAGGACACTCACAACAGTTCTGCAGACCATCCGAGCTCTGGGCAATCCATTAGTGTCACCAAAATTAGAAGACGTGAAAAAAAAGGAGGAAAAACCCCCTATCTTTCTATTTGCAATTTATGAATGCATCCCCAAAGGTGGGAGGGCTATTAAATATCCATCAAGCTCCAGTGTGCCAGCACATCAACTGCGTTTGTTTTTGCACGAACTTTGGAGGGTCACAACAGCTTCACCGGTGTCTGGCAGAGTCCTGGGTGACTGCAGCAAGGATTTTCTACGTGATGCATTTTACTTTAAAACTGTGACAGCTGATAAACAGCGTGGATGAAACCTGCGTGAATAAGAACATGAAAGAATGAAAAGATCTTTACTCCAAGTATACCGTGTGCCTCTCGTCACCTTAAAGTGGTTTCTTGAGTCAACCAAACAAAACAAGGATTGTTCAAGGGGATCGATGTGAAGTGCAGATTTGGAGGGACAGAAAATTAAAGTCTAACTGAATCTCCCACAACTGTTTTTTTTTCTTTCCCTACAAAGAAGCCTGAACCAAGGTGGTATACTTAACCATAAGATTCAGGGGGGGCTTTAAACACGAAGCTCGTGGTTTGCTCCTCTTGTTATAACCACATATCTGTGAATAGCCCACACTGTTGGGCACGCTGACGTGCTTGTGATCCACAGTGTAGGGCTTGCCCGCCTGTTCTCTTACAACAAAAACATTTCTGGTGAAAATGCATGTGAGTCTGAAGATCAATGAGGCAGCTTATGCACGCTCTTGCTTTCCTCTAGGACTTTGGACAACGGCCCAGTCTAGACGTCATTCTGCGAGTCATACGGATGTTATTTTCCTTCATCTCTTCTAGCAGCTTTCCTTACCCTGCCACCTTATCAAAGACTTAGTATTTAAACAGCTTAAGCTTGATTCAGGTTGGTTTTGATGAATTGGCCACCGAGCACTTCTACAAGCGGCTCACTGGTCAGAGCTGGGGAGCAGACAGCACCAGCTGGGACAGGCGGTGGGGGCGGGCTGGAGGCTGTGACATCCTTCAGCAGCACTGGATCCAGAAGAGCTTTTGTGTCCACAGCTTATGGACAACCTTTCGCTGTGACCCGATCACATCTCCAAACTCCTTCCTCTCTTTATCAGCCCATGTCCCTCCATAGCTTCTCGGGAGTAAGTCACACTCCTCCATTTGAGAAGGTCTTTTAACTCTTTGGTGGACGTTTAATATACTGGCTTTTAACTTTAGCAAACTAAGTCTCCCAGCTGTATGGAGACAGGACCTTTGAAGCTGACAGCTTGCCCTTTTTTCTTTCCAGTGTGTGCTTGAGATGGATTACCTAGATTTCTTGAGTTGCTTTCCTGTTTGCTCTTCCTAGAGTCCCATCAAGCCAGACTGATGTGTGCTGGAAGAGACCGAATAATGTTTATAGCTTTACACTAACATTACCTCACTATTGTCAATATTTATGCTGTCGTTAAAGGGCAATGTACTTAGATGAGCACACGGCAGATTGAATTCCCCATCCACTGCTATTTGCATGTCTCATCACTGTAAATACTAATGCAATTATTAAGGAAATGCTTCTTTTCTGGATGGGTAAAGAAGGGCAAGTGATATCACCGGCGTAAAAGTAGCAGCTTGAACCTCCATCTCCAAAACCAGGAGATACTCTCCTAATGAAGAACCAACTTCTGTTAATTCTCTCTTACACAGAGCACTGAGGAGCATCTGAATAAGGAGGGAACTGTACTTCTGTCTCAGTAGTGGGGAAGGTAAGAAGACCTAGAAATTAATTTAAAGCATGTTTTTCTTAAATCCATGATGGTCCAAGTAGGCTTGGTCCTAATTTCATTTAGGGTTGGGAAGGGAGTTCAGGAAAACAAATGGGTCTCTCCAGATTAAACATGGGTGGAAGTCTGTGTAATGAATTGAATTGGCCCGAGGATCATTTTGCTCATCCTTGCTTTTGTGAAAATATTTGCTATGTGACTTTTGGGCCAACTGAGAACTGCCTCTGTTTGTTAAGGACCGCAAGGAATGTTTAGAGTAGAATTTTGGAAATGTCTTTGAATAATGTGGATTACTGGCTGCCTGAGTAATTTAAACTTTGCCATAATTAAATACCAACAGTAATTAGCAAATTACACCCAAAAACTGAATGTATATAAAAAATATCTTTAGAGAATGACCGACTAACACAAGGAATATTGGGAAAGCTCCAAATGATCCTGAGGGTTGTCATCTCTTCTTCCTCTCTACCTCCAGAGTACTGGAGAGCTCTGTGGGCTCCCTGGAGGGGAAGGATCTTGGATTTCTCCTGCAGCAGCCTGGGGTGGAAAACGGGCCTGAGCAGTTCTCACCTTCTGCCTGACCAACCTGATTCTTCTGTTGGGGTGCTCGGGAGGCTCAGAGACTATTTGCTAAAGGTTTTGTGACCATTGTCACTAAGAGGATCCCTGGAGCATCTGCTGCCCAAGCAAGCGGGGTGCTGAGGGGCTTTTTTCCACCTGTGTGGGATTGGCACCAGGGAGCAATACAGAGAGCACCGAAGGTTTTATTGTCGTGGCTGAGGAGTGGTATTCTTTCTGCTCCAGTGTGCATAAAGCCAGGCTGTGCTTCTGTGAGCAGCAACTGTTTCTTTGAGAACGCGTACAGAGACACACGGGCGCAGGAAAGAAAACAACTGAAAAGTTTAGGAAGGTGGAGTGGAAAAGAAATGAATAATAGGAATCCGTGATGTAGGAAACAGCACAATGAATGACAGGAATAAAGGAGCCTGGAGTTTTATAAGATTATCTGAATTAATTTGAGAAGCAATACAAGAAGTGAAGCTTTGTAGCTCTAGAGACGATATTCCCTCAACTTTTTATGTCTATTCAAATGCCTGGTGTGTGGATTTGTCAAGCTTAAAAGACTAGCAGGCTTGGCAACCTAATTCTTTTATCTGCAAGCCAGGTAGGGCACAGGCAGCCACCCAACTTTCCCGTATTTTCCTGCCAACATTTTCACTTTACACTTGAAGGGACTTGGTGCAGAGGGTACACCGAGGTGCAGTCTTTGTGTTTGTTCTGCTCTGCAGCGGAGACGTACAAAGCTGCCAATGATGTGTGAGGATTACGGGAAAGTCCGACCCTTTGTTTACTTCAGAATGAGCTGAGAAGATCCAAGAAACAGCATTAAGCAGCACAAGCTGAACCTGGCCTGGGAAACAAGAGTCAAGGAAATAACCGGTGACTGGTGGGGGCAGAGTGGGGGCAGAAGGGTTGTGTGCCGACTCCTCACCCGAGACATCCATCCGGGACATAAACGTATCTGAAACTAAAAATAAGGTGCCCCCCTGGCCTCATGAGCAGGATACCTGAGCAACTCTCCATCTTCCATGCTGCCTTCACTGCTGGGTGGCCGCACACCCTCCGAGGCGGCACTCGCCCAGCCTTCGCATCAGGAGGCGGTGAGGACATCGGGAGGATCCTTCTGCTGAGGTGTATCTCGCTCTCCAGAGGAGAGACGTAACTGGTGCAGAGACAATATCCTGCTTTTAGCTGGTTAACATCAGGGAAGACAAATTCTGCCTCCGGCGAGTATAGTGTGTCCACGCTAAGGGTACAGACAAGCAGGATCTGGTTTGGTGCGTGTTCCAGTCAAGCGATGAGAGACAGCTCTGGGTCAGACGCTGTGTAACAGGGCTAATATAATGCTGTGCCTGAACTATTAATCCCAACGCTGTGGGTGATAAAGACATATCCCAGCATGGCTGGGATGGAGTAAGGAGTCGAAACTGAGTCTCTTTTCTTTTAGGCGGGCATTCCAAGTTATCTAATTCCCATTCGGACTTAAATACGCATTCTTGTTGTCTGCAAGCTAAAATTCAATATCTGAAGATATTTTGTGCTACAACCATTGAAACCTAAAACTGTTTTTTTTCCTATTACTTTCTGATGAGACTGATTAAGATGTAGTGAAGTCAGATCTGGGATGCGGGGTAACACATTCCAGCTCTGCTCACAATAAGCGTCTCAGATTTACTCCTGGATCCCAAGTGTTCCCCTCTGATACAGGATACTGCATTCCCACAGAGTTCTTAAATCCCTGCTATGCAGCAGAAGTGTGTGGTCAAGAAGAGTATTTTGCATTGTTGGATAACAGATTTCAGTAATGTTTCTCACATCTTCAATGCAGCAGAGGATCTCGTTTTTGAGAGAGGAACCACAGACCCATTCTTTCCTGGGAAACAGCGAAAATCAGACATCAATCAAAGCCACAAAGTCTCCATCTAAAATCTACCTTACCGTCCAGCCTTTCAGTGTGCTGCTACTTGCACACGGACACTAGAGCTGGATAAAATGACTGATCCTCTCCAGGAAAAAGGAATGCCTTCAGACATGAAATATTCACTTCATTTATGGCCTACAACATTTTTGGAACTCCACGCTGTGCCACAAACCTTTGGCCGCAGCCCTTTCCATCAGCCCATCCAATTCGCCCCTCGCCTCGGGACACGCTGACTCCGTAGCGAAAGCTCATGCAATTCATTTTAATACCTGTCCGATCATCTCATTTTCATGGACCACCCAGACCTCGCTCAGCTAAAAGCACTCTGGAAGCTAAAAGATAGCCATATTTCCACATTGTTTGTATTGGGTTTTGTGGGTTTTTTCTTTTTTTTTTTCCATACAAACAAACCGTGGCGGGCTCACATTGGAAGTGATTGAATGGCATTAAACCTGTTTTCACATTACAGTATAATCTGGATGGACTTGTTTACACTGATTGGAAACGAGTTCTGTGCCTTTGCTAAACTGGCAGGTTTCGATTGCGGGAGGTTCAGGCACTGAAGCACTTCAGGCTTTTCACTTTGGGAGCGTGTTAAAGCTACTGTAGGGCATGGCACATGGAGAAAAATGGTCAGAAGAGTGAACTGAGAAAATCTCGACGAGCTCCATCCTTGCAGATGGTGAAAAACAGCGGAGCTTCATTCCAGTCACCGCGAGGAGGAACTGGTCCACTGTGTCCGTGCTGGAAGGAGTTTGTAAGCTCATTTTGAGCATGACAGAATGAGAAAGAGAAGAAGCCAGCAGGGAGAGCGGGGGCAGGACGGGGGCACCACGACTAATATTTTGTGACTGCGGAGCAGAGACGTGGTGTGCCACACTGTAGGACAGCAGTGGGGAGGTTTATTATGAAACTTGTAGAAATCGTTAATAGGAGACTTTTGTTCTGGTTTTGGTTTGTCACCATGTTGGGTCCTCTACAAATAAAAAGCTGGAGAGTAACAGTGTAGAGAGCTTTGTGGGACAGGGGATCGCACGGTCCCTGGTGTCCAGCTGCTCTACAGCCCAACCACGTTTTGCATCTGGAGTTTTCTAATGCTGTTGCTGACTCAGCAACACTGGAGCTTTTGGGACACATGCAAAAATCAGGCAGTCACCCGAGAGCTGCTTACGTGCAAGTCACTGAAGGGATGGGAAATATCTCTGAGGGGTCTTTGGGAAGAACATACTTGGGACGCTCTGGAAAAGCAGACTCCTGTGGCCTCAGGCACCAGAGTAACCATTAACCTCATGGCCTAAATTCTACCTGCGGCAGTTTTATATAAGTGTAACTCCCATGTGTTTAATCAAATGACAATAAAGGCAATGAATGTCCAATCTGTTTAAAAAGCTGAGATGCTATGGCTTTAAAATCTGGAGACCTCGATTCTTGAAACCTTGCTGCCACGTAGCCCCTGAAATCAGGCTTTAGATCTGTGATTTTAAAGAGGTGGGGGGATGAAATGCACCCAGAGTTCTTAGATCCATAAATGCCCACGAGTCTCACAGGGACATAAGTTTCTACATATCTTAGGACCTCAGATGTTGTAAGGTACAAAGTGACTTTTACTTCAGGTGCAAAAAAAAATCTGGTTTTATGCTTTTTCAACTGAACTATAGTATAGTACAGTATAGTACAACACCACTATAGTACATGAACACTATAGTACATGAAAATGTGTTCATGAAAACTGGCGTAGCCCGTTCGAGGCCGCCTGTTCAGGTGCTGCTCACGCTTTTTCCTGTCTGATGGGTATACGTGAAGCTGAGACTCTTCCCAGGACAGGACTTGTGTTCATCTCGGAATTAGCGCCCACTGCTTCAGGCGCCGCACTTGCAGGAGCAGTTTGAAATCACTTATGAAAAATTAGAGCCTTTTTAATAACTGGCAGGTTTACCAGCAGGCAAACTGTGCTTTCATCTTAAACTGAGGAGACGGAGGGGGGCAGAATGGATGAGAAAGATAAAGAGAAGAAAAAAAGAACTAGAATGGGGGGAGGGGGTGGAACAAGGAGAAGAAAGCAATGAATCTTGCGTATCATATATAACTCCAGGGGCACTGACAGTCTGTGCCAGTGTCTTATTTGCATGGCTATTTCAAAAGAAAAAATAAACAGGCAACTCCGCAGCTGCCGATTAGTATTCTGCGGCTGTCGGAGATCTGGCATCGCCCTCGGCACCGCCGCCACCGGGAGCTGCCGAGGCCAGCGAGGACAGCTGAATCCCCCCCCAGCGCTCCGCTGCCCCCGTCATCCCGCCCAGGTGGCATTTATTTTAAGCTCAGTTGCCCTCGTGCGATACAGCTTGATTACTGAGGGTGAGGGAACCGGAACATTTTGTTTTCTCGTCAAAGTGGTTAATAAACGCTCAGCCCCAAACGCACAGTGCTTTCTTAGCACAGTGTAGTTCGGCAGCGTGGGCTCCATTTTTTTTTCCAGGGTTTCTATAGCATTATGTCAGAACATGATTTAAATGTAATACCAATTGTTTGGCTTGCAGTCCAGGAGGAACATGTGGTACCTTTTTACTCTTTTACTATTTTTATAAGTTAAGCTACATCATTTTTTGTTAACTTAGAGTATCTGCGGTTTCTAGGGAGAACTCACATTCCAGATTTCAATATTTTATTCTGTTTCTAGGTTTGAAATATATTTTTATTTTCCCTTTCCAATCGCTTTTTTAAAAAAAAAAAAAAAGTTTGTCTTTTAGTGTAAATCCAGATAAAACCATCCTGGTCTTGTCACCAGCACCCTATTGTAACTAGAAGTGGATATTATATTACCTCGTCCAACTGGCTGATTGCCATTAACTCTGACTTATCCATGACTTCACTGCATCGGAGACAAGAAGCATCCCATATAATTTTGCTGCTTTTCAAGATAGATTTTTTTTCTGNGCATCCCATATAATTTTGCTGCTTTTCAAGCGCAGAAGACGGCTTCTTTAATAGAAATTCCACAGTAACGTCTCTTTTCATGCAGTACCGTTCACGCACCCATTAACCTCCGACGACACGAAATGTTTGTGGAAGTGAATCTGAAGGTCACACGCACGTGTGTGTGTGGAAACCAAATGCTCTGTTTGAACGCGCAGTTGTTCATGCCAAAGCGCGTGGGCGGTCGGCCAGGGAAGGGAAAGAAACAATACGGCAGGAGCCGTCGGGCCAAAGAGGGCTGACAAACCCCTCTTGGCTGCTCACAGCGAAGCCCCACGCTTGGCTGGGGGAGTTGGTAGAGCAGCGCCCGTCGGCAGTGCCCATCCCTTCCGTAGGAGCGGGGAATCGGGCACGGAGCGAAGCTGCTGTGTACAAGTATGATAGATGCTGGCGTAACCAGCTATCCCCCCGGAGAAGCTGCTCGTGGATGTGAGCATTTTGTCACGCCCGCTCGGTTGGTTCTATTTACAGACGGACTAAAAATGGAACCTGAAAATCAAATTCCAGCAGATCTCAAGATAAGGGAGAGTCGAGCCCGTATCTCACTGGTTGCGCTCAGCCTGTTCCTGCTCCCCGTGTGACAGTAGCCACGAGGTTAATCCCTTCCAACAGCTACCAGCTCTCTCACTTTGGACCAAAAGCAGAAAATGCCTTTTATAATCTCAATATTATGTATTACCATCGAGTCTGAACCCTAAACCTGACTTAAACGTGTCCCCAAACCGCAGCTAAAACTCATCACTGTGATTTATCTCAATTTCAAAAGGAGGAGAGCCATGAGTAGTCAGTTCCTTTTTTAAAAGGGAATTATGCAGCTCACAAAGCACTCACAAATAGTTGAAAAAAATTAATTTAGGACAGCCAGTGACTTGCAAGACTTCCAGTAGTTCAGTTAAAACAATTCGCCGGGATATCTCAGTGTCTTCAGCTTCTCCATCTGCAATTCATTGCTGGCGTGGAAGGTGCAGCTCTTGAAAAGTAAAATGCCCTCCGTGTCACGGAGCACGAGAAGGGACCTGCGCTGGTCGTGTGTGGCCCCGGCGGCAGCCGAGTGGAATCAAATGATTTCGTTCTGCAGAGCCGCGTGCTGCCGAGGCGTGTGCGTGCCTCTGCGTAAGGGTCTGTCAGAATTCCTCTGCACCGCGTGGTAATTTTTTTGGGGTGTGCGCTGAGGACCTGAGTACACGGGGCAGATTACCAGTGAAATCATAGCGCTGTAATTATAGTGTTATTATTAGGCACACGTATTCCAGAATAGAAGCTACAGAGAAAGCTACGCCGCTATAACTATGGCAATATAATTAGGCGGTAGACAGACGTCTTAGTCATGCTGTATTTTCTAATATGGGTCTGTTGCAAAGCTGACAGAATGCGCAGGGAAAACCGGATGACTCTGCAGATTTCTGGAGAGGAGCCTGTGCGCAGGCTGTCGGATCAGCTGCAGAGCTGCACGGAATAAACCCCGACTGTCCTCAGAAATCTGCAGCAAAAGGTATCCCACGCTGACTCCAGATGCAGATTTTTGCCTTTAGTGTTGGACTGGAGTCCGTGGCCTGCAATCCGAAAACAAATCTCAGATGACAACAGGGCGTTTCATATCTTTATTTCTTGGAGAATTTGGCCTGTCTCATACGAAACACTGGAATACAGAATTTAATCTGCAGTTTCTCTCGTAAGCTCTATATCGGGCTGGGGATCGCGTCGGAACAGGACTGCTTGTGAGACTTCCAACCCCTGACGGCAGAAAACACCACAAGAAAAGACTTTGCTTTATTCTAGCCAAACCCAGACATTTCAGAGACGTGCAAAACTAAACAGGGGGAACACCCCAAGTGTTTTGAGATGCACTCAAGTTTTTTTTAAGGATTCATGTTAATGCGACCAGATCTCTTTGCGGTCCCTCTCTCTTTCAGCCGCGACAGCCTCACTGATAAATTGCCATTGCTCAGCAGTTCGGGCAGAACTCTCGTTTGCAGGAATGGGATTTCTTTGTGCTGAACGTATTCGGTCTGGCTGAAATCAGTGCTACGAGAGGGCTCCGCACAGCTAACCATTTCTTCGAAATGGAAGAAAGAAACCCCAAATCAAAACAGAAATTAGCTCAACCTGTTATTAGTGGTTAAAAGGGGAGAAGCTGTAATATTTGAGTCTGATGTGGTCCCACTTGCTCCTAAAGAGGGTTAAATTTTTTTTTAATATTGAAGTGTAAAAAGCGGCTTGCAGCTTTCTCTTCTTCCCGAGAAATCACAAAGATCTTTAGTGCCCTCTACAGCCCCACTGAATTCATTCATACCCAGAACACTCCACTCACTTTTTGTATTCTTCTTCTTCTTTCTGTTTCTCGAGTGAGCTGCACTGTACAGTCCTTTAAACGAGCTTTCAGCACTGCATTAATCACATGCCTTAATGGGCAAATTCAGCGTTTTTCTTGCTAATATATTTGCATGCTCTTTACGTAACAGAATGCGCAAAAGTACAGTCTGTGCAGCTGGAGAACTACAAGCTCATTTCATTCCCAACCCAGCTATGCAGCGTGTGGTTTATGTACTGAAAAGAGAAACAGAAAGCACAATTTTCCTCCCTGTGCACCGGCACTTCATCTCTTCTGCGTGTAGCCAGCTGCCTCTGATTGTGGATAACTCACGGAAAAGGCTTGAAAACCCCAAATTACTTTGCAGCCTCGTACATTTACTGTGAGTGATTTACACAGAGCGTAATGGACCTGTGCGCCGTTTTAGAAAATACAAGCGAAGGCATCTTGACTAAGCTGACGTAGCAGTTTCCACGGCTGAGGAGCTGAAAGCCCTTCGCAGACTGCAAGAGGGATAAAGCGCTCAGATCAGTGAAAATGGGGATATAACCCCGTTGTGAGCCGCAATTCCGCGCTGAGCCTGGCCATAGCTATAACATCATTTCACCCGGCATTTCATCCACATTCTTCCGCAGCAAAGATGACATCTCTTCTTAGGTGGCTTGCCTTTAACCGCAAACACAGGTTTTGTGTATTTAGCTTTGCCCTCTGGACAGCTGCGCAGTTTCCCACCCAGGAGCAGCTCCCACATGTGTCCTGTAAATACAGCCCACATCTGCTGACCTTCCACCGAGGGGTTTCACCATGGGGCCGTGAACTGTCACAGCTTAAATGCTGCTGCTCCGTCATTCAGGGTATCTCAGCGCCGCACGCCGGAGGGACGAGCCTGAGGTTTCAGGAGGCAAAGCAGCCGCCAAGAGCAGCTGGTACCTGGAGGTGGTCTCCAGCCACCTCCTACTCGCCCGAGTGGGTTAGTGCTGGTCGTGCTCCAGCTTAGAATGGTTTAGGTTGGAAAGAACCTTGAAGATCATCGAGTTCCAACCCCCCTGCCATAGGCAGGGACACCTCCCTTGACCCAAGCCATTTTAAAATGAGCTGAGGTGCACACAGCTACGCAACCTGCCGACGCGTTTCTGGATCACGGTGTAGACAAAATGACAGGAGGAGGGTGGGCAGCCCTTGAAGGGCTCGGGCGGGCGCGCGGTGGTGCTCTGTCTGTTCCCACAGCCCGGGTGGAACCTGCCGGCCACCCCGTCCCGCTGGACGCTTGGTGGTGAGAGGGGGTTTTCCAATTACATGCACCGTTTGTTAATGGTGGCAAAATTGTCCTTTTATTGCTCTGTTGCTGTAACCGACGTCTCCAAAATATCCTATGTAGGAAAAGTTAACTGATACGAGCTGAGCTATTACTTCATCAGAAACTCCGTGACCTGGGGAACTGTTAAAAACCGAAATAATAACAAACCTTTTATTTACAACTAGTAAATTACGCCCATATGTTTCTGAGCAGACCCTTTCTCAACAGATGAATTAACATGCCAGAAATAACCCATGTTAATGCACAGATTTTTTTCAGCAAACCCCGATGCTTAATACGGCTAACGACCCTTTTGTTTCACTACGTTTCACCCGCTGTTCATAGATTTAGAGTTTCCTGGAAAACCAAATTATTTATTTATTGGGGTGGGGAGGGGCAAAAATAAAAATTTTCAATTGAAAATGTCACTCTGCCTGTAGTGCTTTCGTTTCAAAATCCATTTTGATTTTGTGTGTGTGTGTGTGGATATGAAATAATACCTTGAAATGAAAATCTGTGTTTCATTTTGAAATGTCAGCCTGTAAAATGCTTTCAGCTTAAGATATCGCTTTATTCCTATGTTGAAAAAGACAAAAATAAGACTTCATGCTTCATTTTTAGCACTTTAATTTTTTATCATGTAACTTCTTTTCCCCATTGCTGACTCCTCCCTCCTCCTTCCACTCCTACCTATTCTTTTCTATGCTGGAAAAGGCAGAAAAGGCAAAAAAATGGCAAAAATATGGTAAAAATGTTTTTCATCACTTTTTTGGTTTTTTTTCCAGATAGCATAATATTGGATAATTCTTTCAGTTTATAAAAAAAGTGACAAGTGGAAAAAAGGGCATATTTTTATTTTTTGAAGTTTTCTCTTTTTCGCTTTCTATTGTCTTGAACTAAGAACTTTTTATTGAGAAAATACAAGGGGCAAGGGTGGCGTTCTTAAAATCAACAATCAAAAAGCAGGAAACTGAATAATTCCATCCATTTTCAGAAGCACAGCCTGGTCCAAACTTAAGATGAGATGAAAAACTGAAATATAAAAAATTGGAAGGGAACCACGTGGTTTATCCAGACACGTTGTTTAAAAACATTACATTTGCCTTTTAAACTTTCCAGGTTGATTTATAAATAAATTAAATCAGGGGGAAACTTTTGAAATCAGCAGAGACAAAAAAAAAGTAAAAGCTTTTTGGCCTTCCAGGTAGAGAGTCAGGCTCCACCGGAGTCGGACAGACTAAATACAGCGATGCTCCTTCCCAGGCTGGAGCTGTGCGGGGTTTTGCAGGAAACCTGAACTCAAAATGAGAAGGAATCTCAAGAAACGGTTCCTGGAGGCAGCACGTGTCCAGCACCTCACGTTCGCAGGGACTTAGTGAGGCTGTGGGGTCCGAGGAGGGAGAGGGATGCCGGTGGGCACTCAATTCGCCAATAAAGTCGGCCACTAACACCTTCAACCGTCCTTGCTTGGATAACAGCACTGTTTGTCTAAGGTTGGGCAAACTCCTGGAAAAAAAAAATAAAATAAAATCAGCCCGTTAAATGCTGTGGGCTCGGAGTGTCGACCGCAGGAAAGCACGAACGTTCGGGATCTTTCCAGTTGCGAGCTGGCTCAGCGTGCGCTTTTGTGTGTTGTGAAGGAACATAATCTGCGGCCGTTTACAGGTTTATGGCACAGACGCACATACACCCAGAAATTATGATAGAGGATACAAGTGTAGAGTAGCTGATGACAATGAAATAGGATTAGACCGGAGCCTTGTCTTCACTCACTGATAGAAAAGGAAAATCTCACAGAAGACAAGTTTAATCCAGCTGTGAAATGTTTCAGGGGGTGTTGGACACATATCATGTACCAAATAAAGGATAATAGAAACAATAAACCTGTGACAGACACATCTGAGTCTTTTGTGTATAATCACTTTATCATTTTTTTAAATGATATGCAGAGTTTATATTTCTGTTATTTCACATGCGCCGTGAAAGCAAACAGTGAATCCAGAGTGATTTGGGAAGAGAGATCGCTGGGAGGGGAGAAATGTTAGACTCCAGATTAGTTTTCTACCTCATAAATTCAGCATTTCCATGCTTCTGTTCTTTGTTCAGTTCCACACACCCCCCCTGCTTCAATACACTCTTACAGAAATAGAGGTGCATTGCTCTTGGTACTGCTCCTTGTTTTCCATCCAGTTCCTAAAATATAAACGTATTTTCTGTTTTGCATAATTGATCTGCTGGGTAAGAAGCTGTTTTCATGCCATGAGAGCCGGGGACTCCTGGTTAACCTGGCTGTTTGATGCATGAGTTGAACCCAGCTACAAGCAGCCAGCAACGTGCTGCAAAATTACAGAAAAATTTAGGATGGAAAGTGACGGTGGTAAAGATTAAGAACTATTTTTAACAATTAACATTGTTTGGAAGCTTAACTCATGCTCATTTTTATTTTTTTTCAGCTTCTCTTTTGGGATGAATAGTGCTGGACGGATCATTACTCGTATGTCCTCCAGCTCTTACTGTGCTCCTACAGAACTCTATAGGAACTGCACGTCACACCTATGGGGAAGGCGTGAGGAGAGGTTGCAGTTGCGCAGGACCGCAGTTCATTATCAGAGTTGAAGTTTTTTAACTCGGTGAGTACAGTAAAACTCTCATTTACACCCCCTCCCGTCTCCAGATCATAGAATCATAGAATGGTTGAGGTTGGAAAGGACCTTGAAGATCATCGAGCTCCAACCCCCCTGCCATAGGCAGGGACACCTCCCACCAGACCAGGTTGCCCAAGGCCACGTCCAGCTTGGCCTTGAACACCTCCAGGGATGGGGCCTCAACACCCTCTCTGGGCAACCTGTGCCAGTGCCTCACCACCCTCACAGTGAAAAACTTCTTCCTGATGTTCAATCTAAACCTGCCCTCTTCCAGTTTGAAGCCATTCCCCCTCGTCCTATCACTCCATGCCCCAGTAAAAAGTCCCTCCCCAGCTCTCCTGGAGCCCCTGTAGGCACTGGAAGATAGACTACTAGCAGACAGAAGATAGCAGATAGACTACTGCTTCTAGGAGGCAACGCAGGCACACCCCGTTGAAGGCAGCCTGCGGCAGGGGGGGGAGAGCGAACAACTTCCCAAATCTCAGCACCACCTTTGCAGTGCAGACGAGAAGCGGGGAGTCGCAGGGCAGACCCAAGGACATAATCTGCTGTGGAAAAAGCAGGCGGGGGAAAGAAAATGAAGGGAGAAACTTGGAGTCCTAAACTGAGCCTGGATGAATCAGGGAGTATTTCTGTTTTACTAATCACTAGTCTATCGTTTTGCAGATAGCGAAATGACTCCATGACTCATTTATTTTGCGCAGTTTGCCCCAGCCCGGGTTCCTGTCTGTACTCCTGGCTGTGGCTTTTTGTTGCTGCTGACTCGGTTTAACCCACCTTGACACTTAAAGGCCAAAATTAATCTTCCAAGTAAAGGATGGCCAAGATTACTAAATTATGTGCCTCTTCATTATCTTTAGGTACCTTCTTAGGACAGATGAATTGCCTCAAAGTCAGGGAAGAAAATCCTACTGGGAGAAAGCAAAGAATAATGTGCAAATACTGAGTGAAAAAAATGAATCTGCACCAAAGGAAAAAGGGAAAAACACACATGCCATTTTTTTCCCCCACTCATTCTGTTTCCTTTATGCTCACTGGTTCAGGGCCGCTGGTAGAAGATGGAGACATATATTAATTCTCCATGCAGAAAAGTAAATAGTGATCTCCGTCCTCTGGGATTCAGACGTCTGGTCTCAGCCGTCCCCGAGGAATCTTCCTCCATCGCCTAATGGTCTCTGACCATAGCAGATCCATTTAAGGGATACCATATCATTTTCTAAAGCCTCATTTAGACTCATACACAAAAAAAAAAAAACATCGCCCTGTCACACTGAAGCGATTTCAACCCCGTAAACCTCCTTTTTCTTTATTTCTCGTAACTAATTTAAAATGCAGGGATGGATTTAAGAAAGAAAAAGAGAGGTAAAGGAAGGAAGGAAAGGAAATAGCGCAGGAGCTAACTTTCCAGAGTTGCATTAAATGATGGATTTTAAAAGTCCATTTTAAAGAAAGTTGTGTAACTTTTTTCGAACAAGTGCCTGCCATAAAAGAGAGAGAAGGGAAAAAGACATTATCTGGTCTAGTAGTTTTCAGGAAGTTGCAGTCCCAATTCCCTAAAAATAAAATTTCTTTATGATCATCATTTTGCTTATTACTGCTGTTATAGTAGCACCCTGAAAACCTCAGCAGAACTTGGGATCCTATTGTAAAAACAGATTCCTGGTGACCAGATATGGTGTTTGAATAAATCCAAAAGAGGGCATTGGTGTGAACAGAGAAATCCTCCCCAGAAGAGGCTCAGGAGCTCAGAACTCATTTTTAATCTTGGGTTTGGAGGAAAGATGCAAACATCATCATTATTTGTAAACTCAACTATTTAAGAAACGTTTATTTTGACTTTATGGAAATGTTTGACTGTGACAAGAACAAAAGTTCTACTCTGACAATGTTTAGCCTCTATCATTTCAAGCTACGCATTAAAATGGAACTGGTAGCACTAAAAAGATTTGCCAGGAATGATTTGACAGAAGCAATAAGCGCCTGTGAACCATTCTGGTTAACACGAAAGGGCAGTTCCTGGTGGGAAACGTTTCAGGATGAAACTTTTCAACCGAATCGAGTCAGATAGGAAACTGCCACAGGACAGAGAGGCTGTAATGGAAGCTCATAAAATAGGAAGAGACTTGCTAAAGGGCATCTCGACAGCGGGACCAGGAGCCGAATGAAATCTCCTGCCTCTTTATTCACGGCGTAGTTTAATCTTTAATTGTAGGTGAATTTATTCCCATGCAAGAGTCCTGCTGCGCGCCCGTCCAGCACACCTCCCAGCTGCCAGCCTGGGGAAAAACATCAGCCCATCTTTCTAGTAAACGGCCGATTTCATGGGCCACTCTGGTAATGCTATTAAAGACGATATTTTTGAACAATAAGTAATCTGTTCTCTGGGATATTTGCACAGTGGAATTCCTTTTCCCTGCCCTGATTTTTCTTTTTTAAGAAAGAAAACTAAATTGCTATAGGTAATCTAAAACTGTCTTGAATAATTTATGGTAGAAAATATGATTGGTGTGGACCCCATCTCAGAGAGATTTAACTTTTCTGGGTCAGAACTTTAACTGGTAAAATTTAGTACAGCTCTGAAATCAGCAGAGCCTTATAGATTCGAGGACAATGAAATATTCTGTAATATTTCAAACCTTTTTGAAGCCTCCAACTGAAACAAATGGAATTAAGTTTTGGGCTTTTCTGAAATGACAGTTTCAGATGCTCCTAACTCTGGGCTCGTTACACATCACCATCAGCAACGATTTCCTTCACCAGAGGCTCTTCATGGGGTAGGGTCTGCCTGGGGTGAGATCTCGGGGTCCTGCTTTGCCCCGCTGCGCCCAGATCAGGACGGCGTGGCCTGGGCTGGACTGACCGAGGTCCCCTCTCCCATCCCCAGCCCAGGGCCAGCAGGATCGCGTGATGATGCAGTGCCCTCTGCTGGGAAAATTACAACTTTTACCCACATTTCAGGAGCCCTGAGGTCACGCCACAGTAGGAGCTTCCGAGTGGAGGAATCTGCATTTTGCCTCCTCCTGTAGCTATAACCTCGGGGAGCCCATTCTGCAGTCTTGGGCAGCTGCTGTTGTGTTTCATTGCCGTGTATGAATTTGCTATTCATTTCCAAAGTTGCCTATAATAAGCTTTAAACCATTTCTTCGGGCTGTAGTTGGAGCTCCCTGCTGGAGATAGAGCATTTCAGAGTCTTTTCAAAGGACATATAATAAATAAACAGCCCTGTAGCTTGGAAGAACCACTGTGGAAAAAAAACCCTGCTACCTCATGCGCGTGCATCTAGAGCTGTATGTTTCCAATTTGTTCCCTTTCCATCGCTTTTGAAGCCAGACACCCATAACAGCAACTCAATCTGCCATGGACTTTGGCGATACGTTGGTCCGTGGTCATTTGTCATTTTAATGTCTCCACCCAGGTCTGCATTAAATAGTGCACGACAGTGCCTCTGTGGCCTCAAGAAGCAACAGCCTTTGCTTGAGCGCAGAATTATGAGTTGCTAGAGGTTTTTTAATTTTTTTTTATTACCTAAAAAGAATTAAAGGTATAGGTAAGCACATAATAGAAAATAAAGAAAACATCTTCGAGAAAAATCTTTCATGTGATACCATCTTCCTGCATGATCTAGAGGTGCAGGACACCTGAAATGAAAAGCAAGCTCCCCCTTAGGGTATTTATAGCTACCCCAGATTCAGAGCAGAAAGGGCATACAGGGAAATTTTTCCAGCTACCTGCAGAAGAGTTCCCTGATCAGCTCCATTATCCTATGGATAATGCCAAAAGTTTTGCCTCGCACTCCTGGCACAGAGCTCATCCCTGGCCTCAGCGCTTGCTGCAGTGTGTTGGGCGTCCACCCATCCAAGTGGGTGTTGTCCTTTCAGGAGAAGACACTCAACCGCTGGCAGGAAAAGGATCAATCTGTCAAACCTCAGGGGATGAGGCAGTTTGTTGGGGCACAAGGCGTTTGGGTGCTCAGCCAAAACCGAAACAGCGCTTTCAGACTTTTCAGGCTTTACTTGTTCCTGTGTCAACATGTTTGCTTGCTGGGACATGACTGGCACAGGATTTGGTCTCATTTTAACTGAGGTGCATGAGTAATTTATAGAGGAAATAAACCTCTTGTGGTGGAACAGTCTTCGTAAAACAGGTATGTTCAGTGCACATCCTTCGATGTTATTGAAAACGTATATTATGACTCTAGGTTTTATTTCTGGGTTTGACTTAGTGCAGTTTACACTCTTGCATTTATTCAGAGCTTTGCAAGCAAAGGGGTCTCAGTGAGATGGATGCTGCATCTGTGTGAAATGCCCCGATCCACGTTTCCTTCTTCTCCACTCTGAAATCAGTCCTACATATTGTGTCTTTAGGAAAACAAAACAAACAAAAAAACCTTCTTCAAGCCATGATTTCCACCCCGATAGCCATTAGATGGGACCTGATACATACTGGGTCTAATCCTTCAAAGGAGAAGAGCACTGATATGCAGAACCACTTTAGACTTGAAACCCATTATCACCACAGTCTCCTTATGGAGGACCCAAACTTACTGGCAACTACATCTACCTATTTGAACGTAATTTACGTAAAACTCAAAATCCAAATAGCTATTAATTTCAGAAAATTCCAATTTAGCAGAAGGAATAGTTTCCTCTTGGATGGCCCGTGTTTATTTTAACCGTACTTTGGTCCGTATGATTCGTGCTGCTTTCTTGCTCAGGATATGGGGAATTGCAAATGTTAATTTTTCTGACACACTATAATTACTGCAGACATCAACTGGTTTTATGCACTTCTCCAAAAATATGGTCAATAGTGTTTGCACAGGAAATTCTGGCTTGCAGGGAACGCCCTGGATTTCATCCGTTCTTGCTTGTAACTCAATCTCTTTGAAAAATCAGAAAATACCTGGTTTTACTTGTCTAATTTGTAAGCTGCATGAAACATTGGGTTTTGGTCTAGACATTGCTCCTATATCCATGCTGGCTGCATAAGTTTTCCAGGAATACCTTCTTTATGTCTTTCAAAATGTCCCTAGCGTTCTTCTCAAACTAAGAATATATTTGCAGTCTATTTCTGCTGCCTTTTTCAGTATGAATAGAGAATCAACAGAAAGCCCCAGTCTGGTATGGTGGAAAGGGAGAATCAGGACACTTGGACTCCACGTCCTCTTGCAATTGTTTTCCGTCACTGTACCATCATGTCTGTAATTAGTGGTGCATTTGATGGAGTAGGGGCTACTCATGGATCGCAGTTTTGTGCAGCGCTGCTGAACGTTCTGCAACCCGCGTTTCGGCACCGAGGCCGTTTCACCACTTTTGTTCTTAGTGTGGCATTTTTGGCAAGGCAAAAAAGAGGACAGAAGACATTGTGCTCACGGTCACTTTGTGCTCTACAGCTCTTACGTGCTCGTCCTGCCCCACTGTAGCTGTACAGGCAGTGCAGGGTTTGCTCAAGCTGAGCAATGAAATATCTTCGGTCTAGATATCCAACCCCAAGAATCTCTTCATTTTTAGCTAAAAAACGAAAGGGAAAGAGAAGGGAAAAAAAAAAGCTGACAGCAATCACGTCCAACAAGTTACCATCACTTTGCAGTGTATACATCCCACCCCACCGCATCCTTCTGTCGTGGTGTCTTTCCCTTTTGCAGAAGACAGGCGGCTTTCACGATGGCTACGCGTCTGTCTTCTCCCTTTGCCTCATCCGATGGAAGCTGCTTCAGCCAGGACTGCGCACACCCAAACCCGTAGCCTGTGCGTTCATGTCATTGTTGGACTCAAGCCCAAATCTTGTTATTTAAGACCAGGGGCATCACTGCTACCAGCTGAGCGTTTATGTCTGTGGAGTAATAAGAATTGAAGTCAAGATAAAAATGAAAACAGCCCCTTTTCTCAGGCAAGCTTTACCTAAATATCAAATACAGCGTACCAGGAGCAGTTCCAAAACAATATTTGTGATCCTGATCTGGCCTAGGGACAAGAATATTACTTACACAGACTCTAGCAGCACTGCACATAACTTTTATGAGAAGCTCTCCTGCCAATTACTGCAACTGGAAACATACGTTTGCACGCTGAATATGTGGATTATGGAGAGATTTTTGTTTGTTTGTTTTGGGTTTTTTTAGTGTGTGGAATGTTGGAGACTTGGTTTCCATTTGCATGTGTGTATCTATAGGGTACACTCCTAACGGAGCCCTTTGAATTACCTTGAGTGGGTAGACCAAGTGTGGATTACATTTGTCTGGAAAATAACACTTCAGTATCTAGTGAACTTCAATTTTTTTATTAAAAAAAAGGTCTAATGGATCTATCTACCTTAAGCACTTCTTTAGCTCTCAGCCTAATATCTGGTTACCTCGCAAATGGGAATTCTTCAACACATCATACTTTCATTAAAAAGAAAGATGACTTGTTGAAACCACGCATTTTTACAGAAACAGATCAACTCTGACAAAATCATTTTCTGAACAGTTTCTTGCGTGTAGCTAACAAGAGATTGCCGGCGCAGCCTGGGTGGGTACCGATTTATTGCAACATATGGGACTATCGACCTCAAGTTCCTATCAGAAAGATGTAACACCAGAAGATGCGGGTGTGAAGAACGATGGCTGTGTCAAACCCAATGCCCCATCCTTAAAATTCAGCCTTAAGTCCTCAAGGTTATATGTTGGAGACAATTTAAAGCGAGAGGAACTTCAATCTGGCTGTTCTTATGACAAAATGGACCACATCTTCCTCTCATTGAAATCAGCATTAGAGCAGTAAGCAAAGGTAAAAATGAGCTGAGTAAGTTCTGTCAACGTCAGAAGGTGTGTGGGGGTGTACGGCACACACCTTTGAGAAAAGAATGCTGCATGGTAAATAATTCCTGAGAATAAAAAAAAAAAAAAAAAAAAAAAGGGTGTTTAACTCAATCTAATTTTGTGTAAAAGCCCGAGTTGATGACAGCCAGCCAGGCAGGGCACATTGCAGATGGTGTTTTTCATGGCTGTAATCTAATGTCATAGCTTCTGCAGAAGTGGAATTAAAAATCTTCAATTCTTTGTGGTGAAGACAGACAGATGCTTTCCTGCTTTAATTCCTGAGTGGCCATAACATGTTCGTTGACATTTCAACTTGATGTTTTAATTGGCTGATTTGAATAAAACTCAGACAGGTTATGTTGCTCAGTTTTATTTTGTGTCTCCCAGCCCAGCAGCCAACAAAAAGAAGACAGCAGGACAAGGAGGGGCAGTGACTTTTCACCTCTCTGATTCTCTCCGTGTTTTGTTTAGCTCTTAATATATTTAAATTCATGCCTTGTTAAATTAGAACTGTGTCCTGGAGGGACTGAAGTCAGCCACCGCAGTCCAAAAAGAGGGTGCCCAACATTCCTCCCAATTGTCCAGGAGAATGTTTTCTCTACAGATTTAATTTTTAATTTTTTTTTTTTTTTAATGAATCCATGTCTTTCTCACGTGCAGCTCTAAAAATGTACACGTAATGTACCACACAGCCCATCTCAGGGGTGTGCTGCAACCCTGCAACCAGAGGAGGTGGTTCCTTTATTTTTCCAAACCGTGGAGGCCACTTGCCGGGGTGGACCACTCCTCCCCATTCCCACCATCCCAAGGAGAAGAGCAAAAGCTTCTCCAGAAACTGGGCACAGTTTTGTGCCTGCAGCAGTGGCACTTTCTGAGAGCTCATGGACTGTTCGAAAATCACGTTAACCCATGAAGGAAGTGAAGCTCTCAAGTAAAGAGCACTGTGACCTTGCTAACCTGGATGTCTGTGGAAATCAGTCTAGCTTTGGGCGATTGTCATTCCTCACCAGAAAGATGAAGGGTCAAGAGGGCTGGATGGAGTGAGAGGGGAAGAGGAAGACAAGGACGGCAAGTGGTTAGCGCATCGAGTTGGTGTTTCTGTTCTAATTGGTGTTTCTCATCTAAGACTTGTTCAGGACCTGCCTACAAACTGCTTTTCTCCTCTGAATACTAAAAAAATTAGAGATGCTGAAAGCCACTCACTCGTTACTCTGGTGAATACTTTATGACAAAACTGCACCAGCATCAGCGTCAGTTATGTTCCCCTCTCCTCTTATTTTTTTCTTGAGTAAGGTATATACCTATACTAATTTGGTTTGTGCATTTCTCTCTCTGTGCATACGTGTAGACCATGAAATGATATGCGGTTTCTGTCTGCGCTCGTTTAGGTGAGCAGATAAAGCTGAAGATCAGTATCTGCAAAACCGGTGCGACTTCCAAATGTTCTCGATGGTTCTAACCGCGTATGTGTGCGTGTGCGCACATGCGCGTGTGACGGCTCAGTGATATTTAGTCTCCGAGGGGGTGACAGGGAGAACCCGCGGTGTGCGCGGTGTGTTACGCAGCAGGTATCTCAGGTACCACGGATGAAGCGCAACTGGAGTGGGAAGCGGGTTTGCTCGTCCCAGGTTACTGCTTGAGGTGCAAACCCGCAGCACAAAGCCGCCACAGACCATTAGCAGAGCCGCGCATCCATCTCTGTCGAGGGGAAGGTCAGGGCTCAGTTAGCATGGAATCTGAATTACCTTCACCCTGGAGAAAGAGGCGCTCTCGGGTGGGATGGAGGTCACTGCCAGGGCAGCATCAGAGAAGCCCCAGCATAGACTGCCGCCTTGCAAGAAGAAATTTCAGTTTCACCTTCAACACCGTCTTTGCAACTATAGAAACACCGTGATTTTGTTCCTTTCCTGTAAACTCTCCTGCTCCTCAGAGCAGAGCTGGCCTGTCGCCCCGCTCCTGGCCCTCCTTGTTCCCGCTGCCCATTTGCACCCCGCATAGCAGTTTGGTCTGCTGGAAAATCCACATCAGGTTCCAGAAATAATGCAGTAATAATAAATTGGTGCCTCGTCTCACTGCAGTAAGGAATGCCTTGACTACAGTGAGTATAATTTTTTTTGATACATAGGTAGCTTTGCTGAAAAATATGAATCAAAGTACAACTGGCAAAAGTTAGAGGAGAATCAAAATCTATGGAGCAAATCTTGAGCAGCTGTCATTTCTCCTGTTTCCATCAGAACTAGTTCTTTGATGATTAGTCAACCTAAACTCAGAAACTGGGCTGTAACGGTGCAAGAACGAGAAAAATCGATGTGATCCTCAGATGTTTCCTATGGGCTGGAGGCAAGTCCATATGAAATGAGTCCTTCCTTCCCATCAATAATTTTTAAAACTAAATTATTTCAGAGCTCTACTACTGAGCCTCTGGAATACTATAAGAAACTTCTTTTTAAAATTCTAAACTAAGCAGCAGCAGAGAGCTGAAATAAAAGCATCTCCTTCCAAAAGCAGCCATCAGGATAAACTACGAGTGAGCAAATTTGTCAGTCCTGGACATTACTTCATGGTTTCACCTGGGAGTTTTCAAAAGCGAAGTGCACCCCGGGCTGCCGACAGCGTTTGAGCTGAAGTGGCTGCCCGAGGTCGCCCCTGCCTGTCCCTGCCAGCGCCGGAGCAGCCTTCTCTCCGGGCTGTCGTGCAGAGGAATCCCACCTCGGTCAAAGACATCAGCTCTCAGAAAAAAAAGTTGGTCCTTCTCACCTTCGAGCTATCTGCTGAACTGAGTCTCTTTAGCTGGAAGGGGGCTCTTCCCATGATACGTCCCCGGGGGAGGAGGGACTGGTGGTCCCCGACCAGCGTTGGTGTTTGGAGGGATGAGCCAGTTCTCGCTGCTGTCTGTGGGCACCGACACCAGGCTGGGCTCTTGTCCGGACAAATCTCCCCCTGCTTTTATGACAAATTGCCCAAAGCCCAACTGAAATAGCATTTGCCATTTTATCTAAACGATGCTAAGAAAGCAAGGAACGCGAGTAAAAACAGTGGAAGTAAAAGGCTCCGCATGCTAAACGTCGTGATAAATTTTATTTTTAGATCAGTCTTATTTAGAACGCCCTCCACTGCATTCGGTTCAGAATTCACCCAGACACATATAAATCCCATCGACTTTGGTGAGAACGTTACACGTGTGCTGACGGACAGAATTTGAGCGTGTGTGCTGATACTCAGCGAGAGAGACACACACGTTTCGTTCACGTAGCAGAAAGGAAATTGTGCTTTACTGTATTGTTTACTCTTCCCAGTACTTTAATTTTCCCTTTGTTTAATATTTCAGCAGAAGCCATTTATCTTCCCTGATGATCAAATAAACTGGGTGGTAAAATAACGGATATGCAATTCATTGGGAGAGGGAAAATGGTATTATAAGGTGGACCAAAGGGATATAGTTTGGAAATCCAGCAATGTGTGATTTGCTACCTCGCGCTTGCCGCAGTGCCCGAGGGAAAATATTGTTTTTTCATACCGAGCGAAGACATGGGTTATCCTTCAGCACCGCCGCAGTGCAGGGGATTGCAGCCCCGAAAGCCGATACTTGACTGCTTAAAAGAGCCGTATCCCATTCAAAGCAAGATCTGTCTCCTCGGTGGAGATAACGGGGAACGAAGGCGGCGATCAGGATTTTTGAAGCAGGAGTAGCTAATTAGGAAAGGCAGGGGGAGGCTCAAACGGCGGGAGGCTCAAGCAGCAGGAGCAAAACGATGCTGCCTGAAAACCAGAGATTTTTTCCTTGGTCCTCCATGGCCTCCAGCCAAGGCCAGCGATGTCCTTCCATGGGCTTCAGGTGGATTTGCAGTGCAGAAGACCCGGCTGAACCCAACCACCAATGTGGCCCTCTAACTAACGACCTTCTCTGCCACTTCAACCCTGTGAGTGGGTGTAACACAACTTGAAGAACTGCTACCAGAAAATGGGAAAGTTTAGACTGTTGTTCCCATTGAATCTTTTATTCTTTTGCCAGCAGACGGCCAGGATTCACTCCCCTGACCTTTCCGTCAACAGTTTGTGGGGTGCAAATGCTTATCAGCTTTTTTCTGTTATGTCAGTTACTTAAATAAAAGGTCCTAATGTTCCCCGGGAACCTACGCCGGGGGTTTGGGTCAGGATGTTCATCAGTTCTCTTCCTTTCATCATTTTTTCCTAAGTTTCTGGAGGAAAAATGGGAATCTAATACCCATGTAAGTGGCACCTATTTGATTACAAACATACATGAAAAATATCACTTGCTCTTTTTAATCTGTTTATTATTCAATTTTTTTATTAAAAGCCCTTTGCCTGGCAGACAAGCAGACTTAATTTAACACAATCAATGAGAAAACAGATAAATTATATAGATTAGAGTTGCTATTTTATACCTGTTTTTTGCAGCAAATTGCTAAACTAAAATTAATTAAGAAATCTGCCATGAATATCAAAGCTCTTTTGAAAATACCTTCTTTTTTCCTCTGATCTGAATTTTTTAGTTTGAAGATGGATTAACCAAATTAAGAACAGGAAAGTGTAACAACATGATCATGCCTTTGAGGACCAGCCTTAATTTTTCCAGCATATCTCATCTAACCACATGAATATTTTTTCCTGTGAAGTAGTATTTAAATATTTATTTTAAAATGGTGAAGTGCCTTCATATAAAGACACAAATAATTGTTTTAGTTGGCAGGCTAAAGATCAAATAAAATACCTAAATGTGGTTCAGATATTGAAATCTGTTATTTTTTATGAGAAAAAATGTACCCTAAAAGGAGACCTCAAAATACTTGATTATTTTTGGGAGCAGACTGTGGGTAAAACAACCATCATCGCTATCTCGACTTTTTGAGAATGAAAGATAAAGTAAACCAGTATTCACAGGCATATGTGCTGGATAGACCTTTCTTTTCTTTTTTCAATTTTTATAGACTAAAAGACTGGTGGTGTTTCTTATGGGCAGGGGAACATGACATTCTGCTTATATTGGTGTTACAGTTACAATGACTGACGCTTCAGTTTTTCATTAAATCACTATTATCACTTTCAATTTAGAAAATCTGTTCTTCTGTGTGACATCTCTGGAGCCTAACGGCGCAGCGGAGCTCCCACTGTCGCCTTGGCCTTCGTGGTACCACACGTTTGGCCATCTCTGCTATTTGTTCATTTTCACAAAACTTTGGCAGTGTAATATCTCCGACACTTCTGCACTTAGACAAAAACATGTGGAAAGTTTAAAAAGATACTGTAGGTAAATGGATTCACCTGTATGCACACACACACGCGCGCACACGCACACACACACTCTCAGAGTACAATCATTTCCTAAGTAAACCGAGCTTAAAAAATGACGAGAAGAATCAAAGACAAAAATAACATCTTTGATTCCTACGGAAGGGATCTGGCCGGGTTGTGTCCTCAATGCAAACCCTCAAGTTCCTTTCCAGGAACTGAAATGGGACTTTTTTTCCTGGCATTTATAAAAAAACTGATCTTTTTTTCATCTTTCTTTATTTGTTTCTTTGTAGCAGAAGGATAAAATTTCTGTTGTAGGATCAAGCCTTTCTGTTTGCTTAGATTTTTTTGAATTCTTGCTGCTGCTTTTTTTTTATTATTATTATTATTATTTAAAGGACCCAAAATGTTTTTTTGAGAAAAGCTGTGGAGTAAATCAAAACTCAACTGCGCTAGACATCACAAACGTTATCAAGGCATTGGATAAATATTTACAGTTAGCAAAAGATTTTGGTTGTCTTAATTTCACGTCGTGAATTTAGTAGACATGACAAACTCAGGCTTTGCTACAAATGTTTTCTCCAAGCGTAATTGCCAAGCTCAGCTAGAAGCGAGGTATAATTGTTGACCCCATCTCTGCGAAGTCTGTCTCGGATTTTCATGGCACAAGATCAGCTGGGCAAGAGGTGCTTTCCTCCGTGTTTCCCTTTATAAAAACACAAAAGCCTGCTTCCAACACCACATTTACTGCTTCGTGTTATGATGGAAACTTTTTATAGTTTCCTATCCTATATGAAGTCCCAAGGAGAAAGCTGCTGCATAGACACGACTGAAGAAGGGATGGAGAGCCCATGGATGTGATGAGGTGCCATGGAGGCACTTTGCTACAGAGCCTGGGGGTAGAGGAGAACTTTTTCAGTGGTGAAGGTGGAGCTTTCCCACCCGGGCTTCACCTTGACTGCACTGTGAAGCATNCTACAGAGCCTGGGGGTAGAGGAGAACTTTCAGTGGTGAAGGTGGAGCTTTCCCACTGCTCTGTGGGAGCACTGTGAAGCACCCTACACAGGAGTGCTGGAGAAGACACCATTTTAGCTCCTGGCCTTTCACAAGTCCACATGGGAAGAGCACGTCCAAGCAGCGTGGGTGACCCTCCCGCTTCGCATGGGTCAGTACTCACTGACTCAAGAAGTTGCACATTTCTGAAAGGGTGGTATGAAGAAACCTTCCAGCACCACCATGACTCTGCCTTGCTGAGAAAGCGGACGATCAAAATACTCACGTTTCAAAGTTGGAGCTGTGTTTCCACTCCGTTTTCTGCATGCGGTTAAATCCTGTCGTTGACTTTACACTGGGCTGATTCCAATAACGTGGCAGCAAACACCGCATAAAGGCAGTGTCCACTCCAAGACATAAATTGGATTGCATGGGATAGAGCTGGTAGACACGCCAGAAGACGACGGCGGTCGAGCTGAACTAAACACTGCAGCTTCGTTAATAGCCAAGACGCCGAACCGAGCTGTCCCTGCACGCGAAAACAGTCTGCATTTCAGAGGGCAGGAAGGAAAGCAATTTATAATGTTAATCCCACATAACTAACGCTATTCCTAATGATGCCAGCCTGCCCAGGCACGTTACAGAGAAAGGCTTTCTCTCACTACTGCCAGATTTATGGTCTATTCATCTCTCTTCTGAAGTAGAAGAGGGAACACTCAGTGACAACTTGTTTATCTGATGGACTGTAAATTTTATCACAGAGAAACCATTTATGTCATTTGGAAACTTTCTTTTTTATTATTAATAATCAAAGACGTCACTGTGGTGCAATCAGTTGCATAGGTGTCGCTCACTTAGGAGTATTCGTTCATACTTAAGAACACAAGCACATAAAAGAGGATGGAGATAGAGCACATAAAAGAGGATGGAGATAGAGCACATAAAAGAGGATGGAGATAGTATTGATGGGGGCTCAAAAAGCACCGCGGGTCGATTGTACGAGGCCTCACACGTTTACTAAACCACGCTGCAAAGATGATGTGGGTTATATGGTCAAGACCTGCTCTGAAATAAACAATGTCCAACTTGTAGCATACGTTATGCCATGATCCTTTACTAAGATTTTTCATTGAGTTATAAAGGTCCATTCCAGGAAAAAAAAAAAAAAGGCAAACCCCCCAAATTACATGCACATTACAGGCCACTATTTGATAACGCTGACAATGTCTGACACGGAAAGCAAAGATGGTCTCCAGAGCGTTCGTTGCAATGAGTGGGGCAGCGAGCAGAGAATGGGGGTCCAGGCACTGGAAACAGCACGTCCTGGCTGTGATTGATGGGGACGCTGTTGGCTTGGACCGATTCTGCTCCGAGGGAGGTGGCAAATTGAGGAATTTATCATAAAAAGCTGTAAAGCAGGACATTAAAACAGACATTGGGTTAAAATATACAACAACAACAAAAGAGGTTAATTTGTTTTCATCTGCTGGTTACATTCCAAAAGGTGAAGTTTGTTTTTTCCTTTTGAACCAGCTTTAGAGAGGAGATACGCACCATATGTCACCAGTTGCTCTCGCACACAGAGCTGGAGCAAGATGTTTGCCAGAGGTTTGAACTCTGGTGAGCACGGCCTTTCCCTCCCAACTTTCATTTCCAGCTGTTTATTTGAATGTGACTTTCAGGCTGGTGAAAACGTGCTGGATTAACACGCCTTAAAAATTAAAGACTATTGATCCAGGCAGCAGGTAGAGCAGAGGCAGCTGTCTCTCCGGCGTCCTGAGACGGTAAATATTTGGAGGCCGATGGGTGACTGTGGTTTCTAACACAGCTGAGGGTTTGCCTGGCTTTTGTTGGAGGAATTCACACTCAACAGTACGCATTGCCCACATAAGAAAGACAGCGGAATATTGCCACATTCAGAGATTTGTGCACGTGGAGGCCGGAGGGAGCGCGGTGTTAATGTAGCTGAGCCTGTGACACTTACACCCGCCAAATAATTTAACCCCTTGGCTTCTACAGTAAAGGGATTTATTCGGTCTCTGGTGGTGGGAGAACACTGGATCCACAAAAATCACTCCTGAAGGAGACGGTGCGCCCTGTAAAACCGTGCATCGGTTTGAAACCCTCGGGATCTTCAACATCTTTACGAGTTCGGAAGCTCCAGGGCTGTGGTCACTCCGATGCTGGTGGGGATGTGGTCCAACTCGTCAAAGCCCGGCTGCTCAAAGAGGGAGCCAAAGCTCATCAGGACAACAACGCCAAGCATAGCATGGGCTTGTGCAGCAAGGCCGGCTCTGTCACTCTCTATTAGCTGATACGTACGATTGCTTAACTGCCCCTTCACTGCTTTGTGTTTTCTAATACGTCCCAGTCTTAATTCCACCAATAGACATACAACTTCCTATCATGCCAGTCACAGAGACAATTATATAAGAAACTTTCTTTTTGTTTTGTTTTGTTCTCCCCCTCTCTTTATTTCAGTTTAGAGAAACAAAGAGGTCCATTCATTCAATTTGCAGCTCAGTCTCTCAGGTTATGTAAATTGTTAAATCATCCATGCTCTTTCTTTTTAGCCATATTGCGAGCAGTGAATTTCCATACCCAGTGTAAACTTCACAACTGATCTATCCCGGCAAACACGGAGAGCGAGACAGATCAAGAGTTTCATCTTTTTTGCTTCCTTTCTCCTGGTTAACCAATATGTTATACTTCCATGGAAAATAATAAAAAGAAATCAGAAGTCTTTCATGAAAAACTAAGTGGAATAAAACCTTGCGATATAATTAGGAGACGCCTGTGAACTTCATTTGAGCTTTACTCTTTTCCATCAAGGCATAATTCAGTGCAGAAGCACAGCCAAGCTGCCATTTTTGCTCTCTTGATTTTTTTTTCCCCTTTTTAAATTATTACTATTTTTACCTTATGATTTAAATTAAGTAGAAGTTCCTTGGGAAAGCTGCTGCTTCTGCTCAATTATTGATGCCCAGTGATTTGTTAATATTGTTATAAGATTTCTCTGGCGCAGCAAACGATAGCAATCCTAGTTCCTCGTGACCACTTAATGATGCACCTCAAATAGGAATATTTTGTTCTACTTTGTGCACATCTTGGGTTCCTCCCACCTTTCTGCGATTCATTTTCAAAAGGGAAAAGAACGTTATAAAATCTGTCTGAGGCTCGGCCCCTTGGCGACACTTACACTTAGTTTTTGGCCAGTGAGCATAACTTTTTGCAAAGGATGGGCAAACTCTGCTGCCCTTGCGGCCAACCATGGCTGTGGTCCCTCCTGCAGACCCTGCCCCTCGCTTCCCACAGGCCCGGCCAAGGAGCCGGCCGGGGGGCTCTGCTCCGAGACCCCTCTTCAGGAGGGCACGCGTACCTAGTTTGGGTAATAAAAGAACATTTCATACAGCACAACGCTTAGACACACACTTTGCTTCTACTGGCTTTACGTAGAGATTTCTTCTGGTTGAGAAAAAAGCATCTCCCTGCAGACACTGCTGACAAAGGCAACAGCTAAATAATAGGAAGCAAGATGTAAAGCTGGGCAGAAGCTGTTTATGAACACCTAGACTAAAAAGCAGAGTAGAAAAACTCCCATCATTACCTCCATGACTTTCACCTTTAGCAGAACAGGCGAACGAAGCCTGAATGTGTTAAAACAGGGACTCCATCGCTGCGTACTCTGGGTGGGCTCGAAATGTCTGGTATCCATTAGAGCCCAACATTCTGCCGAACCAGGAGATTAATTCTCTTGCAGGAACCTGGGCAAACCAATAGCAGCAGAAAGTTAATCAAGCACTGATCCTCCCAATCCACTTAATCACAGCCAGCTGCTACTTAAAGCCTAAGAAGAGCAACATCCCCAGGGCAGCCCTTTTGGAGGAGGGGAGAAGCAATTCAGAGAAAGCACCCTGGATAGGAGAAGGGCATTAAAAAGTTAATAAAATAAAAGTTAATTCTTCTCAATCAAGGAGGTAGAGAATAGTTCTGGGAAGTTCTAAAGCTTCCAATATTAATTTCTTCCCGCCTTCCCAGCTGCTTATCCCTGGAAGGCATTTGATTTGTACTAAAATATTTGCTCATAACCCAAGTTTCCTCCTGGAGCGTACACAGACTGTGCAGTGCCTGAGACTTGGCTGTGGGTTTTTTCCCTCTTTCATTCCAAGTGTCTCTAAAATCTTAAAAACACTGACCACGCCAATTCAGTTTACGTTGGCCGGATAATCTTGTCTTCATTTTCTTTTGAGGTATGTATGGTCTCTTGGCCATGTCATCCTCTTAATATAAAATTTTGCCTGTTTTAACAAATGTGTTATTCCCCATTTGAACTTTATTGGACTGGAACATTTTGAGGGGTTCTGACAGGATTTTAGGAGTTTAAGCTTCCATATAGGAAATCCCTAAGTACATCATAGAGGCCTCTTTGCAAAACACTTGAACACTTCATGCGATGTAGGAAAATGCTTTTCTTCCTGAATTCTCGTTGGGGAATCTGAGATACTGATGGATTAAGTGACTTGATAAAGTTACCTGTGGTGGCTACGGCAGAGTTTAGATTTAAATCCAGCCTGTTATGATATTAACCACCTCACCATGTCTAAGACCGGGTTGAAGCCAAGGCAAGGATGAGGGCCTATCTCCCAGTCAATGGTCATCACATTTAATTGTGGACTTGAGAGAGGATTTTACGGTCTAAGCTTGTGGAAGGTCATTTAATTAACAAGAAAACTACATTAAGTTTTTGGCTTGGTGGCACAGGAATTTAGGAAGCCAATGCACTGCAAACAGTGTTTAGAGACAATCTACCTGATTATTAAGATCTGATCTTGAGCAACATGACTGTGACAAAGTGAAATAGGTGAAGGCTCTTGGCAGGTGAGGCTGGCTTGTCCAGAAGCTGATGCTTTGCAGGACAAGTGCACAGTCCCGCATTAACACGAGCTCTCACACCAGAAACAGTTGGTGTCCCTCCATCCTGGAGGACACGTGTGGGCAGCTGACGGTGGTGGCGGGAACACCAAGGTTGGCAGGGTCCTCAGTGGGAATGGTCACAGCAGGGCTGCGCTGTCTTCGGGCTGTCCGTATGGATGGAAATCCCGGCTCAGCGTGGCAAAGCCTCGGGCAAATTTCCCGTGCAGTTGCAATATTATGAAGCAAAACTCCACTTTGTTCACCATTTTAACTTGAGTCTGCTCTAAGCAAGGGGGTTTTTAAAGGAAAGAAAGTTGTCATCAGAAGTAGCTGCGTTGAGTTTCACTGGCCTCCCTCTTTTTCATGAATCTGCACAACATTTTTAAAAAGCAAAGTATTGGTCAGCAGTTTCATATTGCCGGTTATTATCTTTGCCATGGCAAATACATTCCATAATACTTTCCCTAATATTTAGTTTTCTGAAAAGTTTTCCACCAAAGAAATATTCCTGCATATTAAAAAAGCAGCATATTGGACATACCGCAGGCTTTCACTTTTTTTATTAGAACAGGAAATGTCAAAATTTTAAACAAATGTTTGTGTATATATGCAGACATACACACACACACGCACACGTACGCATTCTCGAGGTACCGTGAGAGGAAAAAACACCCTGTTGATCCCATCAGCATTCTGTGAAAGAGTCACGGTTCTTTTGAAGGTACGTGGCTCACCTTATAAAAATCAGTTGGACCGTATTTTGTGTTCTATTTCAAAGATGTTTACATCAGAATTTTTTTGGTAAGCCATCAGCAAACATTCCCACTCTTCTCTTGGCAAAACACCTTAACTAGAACAGTCTTTGGGGGCTTTCCACTAATTTCTGCAATTTTCTATAATACAGCTTGACTCACTTTTTTAAATTAACGTGGATGGAATTTTCCACGTGGCTGAAAGAAAATCTGTTTGAAGTGGGGACTTTCTATCTACTGCTTTGTGTTTACCAATTGCTGTCTAATAAGTGTACTTTCAGATTAATTAGTCCGGTAGCCACTGGTTAGGTTCCTCCCTTCCCCAGCTGTGTGCACTGCAGTAGTTCTGCAGTACAGATGTGTTGTGCTGAACATCCCCTGCAAGCTCACTCCCAGAGGTGCTCCTTTCCAGCGGCTAGAGACGTCAGTGAGTGACAGCACGGTGAAAAGCCAGTCTGGATTTCTGGGGAGAAGTTCTGTCATCGGTCACCAATCACCAGGATCCCCCCAGTCATTAAAAGCCAAATGGAAGAGAACGGTTTCAAGGAGCTGAATATATTTTTCATACATCATTAATGAGATGATTTAGGTTGAGGAACATTAAGGAGATCGAGTGATGCTCAGGAGAGACCTCGGACATTAATGGATGCAGCTTAATTCAAAACTCCCTTTCTAAGGCCATTTAAAAAGTGATTTATTATCATCACACACCTGAAAATGTCTGCAAGGCATTGCATTCCTGCAGCCAGATTCAGAAAAGCCATTAAGCACATGCTCAAATAAACTCATTAACCCAGCGCTGCCTGACTCTATGAGCAGGGGAATCATTAACGAATCACCCACGCTATTTTAAACCCGGCTGTGTTTTCTGTAGCAATACTCCCTCCAGCCCTCACGTTCCCCAGCTCCACCTCCCATCTTCTCGCGTATACCCCTGCAATTAGCGAACAACCCCCACCCAAAGCGATCATCGTTAGATCAAGAAGGTTTGCAGACCACTTTAAAAATAACCTTTGTGAGTATTACTGATATCGATAATGATTGTTAGACTGAGTTCATCGCAGAGCAGAAACTCGTCGGAGAATTTAGGAGGCCGGAGACCGTTGCCCGTGGTGTGCGACCCGGCGTAGATGGGACCTGCTGAGAAATCACAGTCAGAGAACTTTTCCTACAGAAGGGAAAGCTCCTGGCAATAGGTTTTCCTTCCACCTGGGCACGGGGGAGAAGCAGCAGAGGAAACTTATTGCGGCCTTCCAGTCCCTAAAGGGGCTCCAGGAGAGCTGGGGAAGGACTTTTTACTGGGGCATGGAGTGATAGGACGAGGGGGAATGGCTTCAAACTGGAAGAGGGCAGGTTTAGATTGAACATTAGGAAGAAGTTGTTCACTGTGAGGGTGGTGAGGCACTGGCCCAGGTTGCCCAGAGAGGTTGTTGAGGCCCCATCCCTGGAGGTGTTCAAGGCCAGGCTGGACGTGGCCTTGGGCAGCCTGGGCTGGTGGGAGGTGTCCCTGCCTATGGCAGGGGGGTTGGAACTCGATGATCTTCAAGGTCCTTTCCAACCTAAACCATTCTATGATTCTATGCAACTTGTGCTTCACACAGCCAACACACGCTCGGCCAAGGCCCTGCTCCCGTGCGTGGCCGGTGCATGGCGGGGAGGAGGACGCACCGCCGTGGCCCCCCGGGAACCCCAACACGCAGCCCTGCGCGTTCCAACCCCGTCCCTGGCGGCGATGACACAGCTCTGCGCCGCAGCAGCTCCACGAGATCAGATGGAAAAGTTTAACGCTACCCTGCAAGGTTTTTGGTGCATGAAGGATGGAAAAAAACTGAACATCCTTAAAATGTAAAACATCTTGGTCTTTTAATAATCCCATGCGGTATGTTTTCACTTTAGCAATAATTGTATTTTCTTTTTGCGTATTTTATTTAACAACATTTCAGGGCCCAGCTAATCTGTTCCATCTGTTGAGGGAGCGAACAATGTGCTGAGCACAGAAACAACTGCCTTTATCAGGCGGTGGCCGTTTGCAGAAGCAATCTAACACCCGGGGTAATTCCCCGGGAGAAACTGCAGCCTCACCTACTGTGGACACCGCCGTCTCTGCTGCTCTCAGTAACCACACCGCAACCGCAGGTGGTACGAAGACCCAGAAGAAACCTATTGTTAAAATATATCAGTGTAACAGTAATTGCAGGGAGACAGATGAAAGTCCTACAAGAAATAAAAAAAAGCACCAATTCTGCTTTTCTAAAGCTGACGTGAAGGCTTGTGGCGGCGCATTTAAATTTTATATTACAATTTTCAAACCAAACAAAGCATCCTAAGCAGATTAAGAGGTGTGACAGTTAACATTTAACAGTCAGGCTGTAGCATCTTCATCAACCCATCCAGGCTGTGGCGCTAAACGGGGAAAGAAACGCAGCAGCAGAAGAAAATCGGCCGCGCTGTCCCGCTGCGGGATTCACCTCAAAGTCACGCTCTGTGGGGAGATCCCTCTTGGCTGCCTCCGCTGCGTGAAAAGAAAGGCGCCCAGGCGTTCCTTCCCTCTGCAGCCCCCGGGAGGAGGCGGGCGGCTGCGGTGCAGGTTGGATGCGCGGTCCCCTGGGCTGGATGCTGCCGGGGAGATGTTTCTGGCAGGCGGAGGGGCGGCGGTGCCCAGCAGAGTCCCCCCTGCCCCCCGCAAACCCGCGGGTGCTGCGGCCGGGTCGCAGTGTGGGTGGTACAAAGCAGCTCTCGAACAACCCGTTCCATTACCTTAAAAGCTGCTTTCTGTTTCCCGAGCGGCACGAACCGCTCCGGGTGTAGTGGTGTGAATCTGGCCGTAATAAGCGCGCCCCCAAATTGCCCTCCATAGGAAAGGTGAAAGTCACTGATGCAATGCAGCGCTTTCTGGAAAGGATCATCCGCCGCTGTTTACTGCACCGTGACGCGCAGGCTTAGCGCAAATAGGTGGAGATAACACCTGGGAGGGTGAGAGCCAGACAAAGGGGGAAGATGCAGTTGCCCCGGCTGAGGTTTGGTCCAGCGGCTGAGCCGGACGGAGGCGGCTGCGGGAAGGTTCGGGCTGACAACGATGCAAAACTGCACCTGGGCTATTGTATACCTCAGGAGATTCTGGGGGTGGAAAAGGAGCAGAAAATTCAAATATTAACTGGGGAAAAGAGGAGATTCTTATAGTAGCAACTTGGCTTTAAGACATCCAAGTGCTTGAATCCATGTAGCAGACAGTATTATTACACCAAGGCTGGGGAGGGGGGTTGTTGTGGGAGGTGCTAGTGAGACAATCGTGTTTGGTATTATTTAATTTATGATATTGTTTGGCAGTTTATTCCTGGAATATCTCATCTACGTAGACAGTATATAAATTCTGCTATTGTTTTTCCCTAGCATGTCCAAAGTACCGCGTTTGATTTCCTGTTCTTTATCATTTTTGCATAACTGCAGAAATCCCACACTTCACATCAGAAGCAGCTTGAATAAAAAAATCCGGAGAACGAAAAGAAAACAGCCACGCTTGGAGGCCACATCTTCAGACACGGACGAGTTCCCGCTCTCTGCCGACACCCACGGTGCTGCGCACATTTATTTGAAGTGAGGACATGCTGCATGGGGTGTCGTGTTTGTTTCTCCACCAAAATCCTTTCTGATATTCCAGGGTGGACCATTCTGAGGGGGACGGAGTAGAGAGGTGCTGATATGGCCAACGCCGAGGGCAGAAGGGTGTGCAAGAAACTCCGATAGAGTGCAGCGCAGGAAAGAGGAGGCCACCCCTTACCCCCTGGTATACACATCTGGCCTTGGGAGCTGTGCTGCTACAGAAGAATGGCTGTTATTATCTGGTATATACTGGGCCAGATCAAGGGGGATGCCAATTCCTCATACTTTAATATCTTTACTTTAATACAAAGGAAAAAAAAAAAGTGGGAGCTTGGGCAAGTGCAGGAGAGAAGTGGTGTGGCTTTCTTTAACCAGCTCAACAAACTGATGAAAAATGTATTGCTGGGTGTCCCCGAGACCATGACAAAGTCCACCTACTCCCTCCTAACCCGGCCCCCCGAGAGAAGAAATTGATTTCATATCACATTTCACACTTCATTTATTCTGCCTCCCCCAGAGAAAGGCCCCCACACAATGACACAAAAGACATCAGTTTTATTTACTGCCCATCTACTTGTGTCTTTGTGTCCCATTGAGTTGCAGGAAAGCAACCCAGTGTGGGAACGCGGAGGATTGAGATTGCTCAGTGAAGCTTGCGCCGTGGATGCGGGCACAGTAAATCATGCCTGACAGACTATTGTTCTAAGGGGGGCTTTTGTTGTGTTTTGTTTTTCTGGAGTGGTGTTTGTTTTTCCCTGGGATGGCTTTGTAGCCCTGAGGCAAGGGTGGGTGTTGGGGGGGCTGGGAGGGGGCACGGGAGGCATGTGCGCCGCGGCGTGGGGGGGACACTGGCACTGGGCCCGTCGCATGACAGAGTGCTTTGAATGTTCACATTCCCTTTTTTGTTTTCCTTTCTGATTATCCTCTGGCTCGAAATATGCTAACGAGTTTGGCATCTCCTTCGGCGTAAGGCAGTAGGGTAAGAGCTGAGATAGCTCACGGGCTTCCAGCTCACCTCGGACACCTTCTCCCTGGAGGATCTCAGAGCTCCTCCATCCCTGTTTCTCCCCCTGTGCCTGAGCCCCTGAGCTCCCCCACCCCTCATGGACACATCTTCTAGGGCTAAACTTGGACCTTGTACTTTAACCTTTAACTTTAACAGGTGTTCAAGGCCAGGCTGGACGTGGCCTTGGGCAACCTGGNGACACATCTTCTAGGGCTAAACTTGGACCTTGTACTTTAACCTTTGAAAGATCTGGGCTTGTCTTTCACTGCTGACCGATATATCATCCCAGGAAGGAAAATTACCCCAGAGAGTAATGCTCTGAGGAACCATTTGATATCTAGGAAGAGACAGAGTGTAACCGTGTTTGTTGTATGCCAGGTCTTCCTGAAATTATACAATGACAACAGAGAGTAATCAGCCTTCCCAAAGTAAATACACTTCTGCCGCTAGGGCAGCAAGAGCATCTTGCAGTATCATAAGAGAGCTGGACACATTTGTACCCTGCAGATCTCATTCAGCTTCGAGAGGTGGTTCATACACATTATCCCGTTCACTGTCACATGGAATTTCAAATATCAGACAATTTTAGAAAAGCAAACCCATCATTTACAGATGCTCACAATAAAATCCTAATACTTTAAAAAAGAAATAAATTCAGGCCAAACAAATATTATGAGGTCTTCTGCAGCAAAGTTCCAGGGGAGGATTCATTTTTAGAGGCTTAAAATGGCTGTTTAGCAGTGTAAAAAGCAGATTACAGAATGGCCAACAACTATTCAAAGCAGAGAATGAGCACCATTAACTGGCTGAATAGAAGGAGCTAAATAAATGTTCCCTGCCTTTGTGGGATCATCATCTGTGACCGCGTGTGTTGCACTAATTGTGCTGGTGCTGAGGTAAAGGCATTTAGCACTGCCTCCCACGGGAGACAGGGGCCCAGAAAATGTCTGTGTGTGATAGTGGGAGAAGATGAGGGGAGGGTTCGTTTGCCACTAGAAGAAGGTGGTCAGACACTGAAAAACATTGCCAAGAGAAGCTGTGGGCTCTCCAACCTTGGAGATATTTAAAAAAGTCTGTATATGACCGTGAGTCACTTGATTTAGCTGTGAAGTTACATCTGACTGATGACGGCTGTGCCTGAAGGAGGAGGTAGGTCAGATGGACTCCAGAGGTCCCTCCCAACCCAGATTGTCCAACAGCATTATGGTATCTCCAGGTTGGACTGATGAGGTTTTGTATGTGGGTGTCAGGCTGTCTTTCTCTCCCCTGTCTATCCCCATTTGAGCATTAAAGTGAAGTTCACCAAATGGTTTTGCCAGGTCTCAATACCTTCCATGAAGCAACGACTGAATCATCTTCCTGCAGATAATTTCAAAACCTTTGTTGAGCGTGAGGCATGAACGACCGGCTCTGGGCAGGAAAGTTTAAAGTATCTGATCAGAATTAGTCTGCTTCTCAGTCTGTGAACTCAGATCTGTAGGATATAGATGAAGTCAAACCAAAATCCCAGATGAAAATTCCCCTGTGCTTTTTCCTAAACACTCAACTCCGGTTCTGCACTGTCCTTTACAGAGGAACCGACCACAACCCGACCTCCAGTCCGCCTGGGCTGGCCTACGCAGGTTGGTCCCTTGGCTTCCTATGTCCACTGAGTCTTCTCAATTCCCAGTCTCCACCTAGATTAACCATACGTATTTTCACCCCGCAGTGAAAGTGTTTTTTCTTCACTTGCCAGACTCGTGAAACCAACCCACGTCTACGAATGGGTTCTGTTTTGATGAATCAGCGTTTCCCGTCGGCAAGCTTTGCATCTGAAACTCCCTGGCCATCCCGAACCAGACGTCTGATGGCAATATTTGGAGCGGTCTTTTGGAGCCCAGGGGGAGGGACGCCGGCCTGAGTCAGCGCTTGCCTGTTTCCCCCCCCCCAGCCAGAACAATTCGGCAGCGCCGCTGAACAAAGAGCGCCCGGCAAACACAGCCCGTTGCAGCTGTCATCTACTGTCACTTCTTTTTATTCTCTCAGATAAAGGCAAACCCTTTTGAGCAGTGTAAACACTGGAGATTTAGAAACAATTGCTATGAGGTAATGCCTGGAAACACACTTACGGGGCAGGATTCCTCCTTGAAGTGTTTGCAAAAAAGCCGAGCCGACACGGCCACGCGTAGCTGTTGGGCCAACGCACATGGAAAGCCGGTGATCCTGTAAAACTGCAAGGTGCCAAACGTGCCACTTGGGAACCTCGTCGTCTTTTTGGCCTGAAAAAGAAAGGGGCTGTCACTTGAAGCGTGGGCAGAAGCAACGCACCACCGGTCAGCGGAGCACGCCTTCTGCAATGCCTTCTTGAGTTTGAAGAGTTCCAGGTCTCAGCTTTCTTTTTCTCTGCCCGGTCTTCGTCTGTATCCCATCTGATAGGAATTTTTCTTGCCTGCCTCTTTGGCTCAGATCTCTTTGTTTCAGCTGTGTGTCCTTCCTCTAGGCCTGATGCCAAAGTCACAGATGTGCGAGATGGGAGAGGAAGACCAGGACACGGAGAAGCTTGGGCTTGAATTTATCAACAAGCACTTGACATCCCCATGGAGCTGTTTATTTCACTAAAATCCCACCTGTGCACTGGAGATCTTTCAGCCAAGCCCAGCTGGGAGTAAGGCCAAAGGCTGAGTAGAGCTGCGGAGGCTTTTACACCTTTCAAGAGCTGCCCTGGAATTGCAGCTTGAGATAAACCAACGCAGTTGTTTCCTATTCTTATTTTTTTTCTGACCTTCTACACAAGACAGTCACAAGATATTTGAAGCTGATGTGTAGTAGAAGGGGTATGTGTCTGTTCAATAAACTGGGGAAGCTAACGAGAGGCTAAGGGATGAGTATCCTTACAAGATGGGAAAGTTTTGATAGCACGGATGTGTTTTTGCACGTGGCATTTCGCATCCTCTCAGGGTTTGTACCGTGGCCCCGTTCCAATGTCAAATCACCTCTGAGCGTGCAGATCTTATCTCTCGGGGGCGAAACTGAGCAAATATTTAGATACATGAAATGCACATGAAGAGCTAAATAAACTGCTGATTTTCAGCTGTTGATAGCTGGAGTTTCTGCAGATGTCAAAACAATCCACCTGTGTCCTTTCCAAAGTCGGTCATTTTCAGGATGGGAAAAAAAGCAACAGATTGCACAGCAAGTTGGTATCAGCAAAAACAAACCTAAGTTTTCTTTCTGTCTTCAATAGCAAGAATTTTCCTTCTGGACAACCTCTGGTACAGTCTGTCTCGTGTGGTCTTTTTGGTAAAGCATCACCAAGCCCAATGAGACACCCAAAAATTTGGCTTTCTCAAGCAAATGTTATCAGCTCCAAGGGGCCATGCCTTAGTGATAGCACCTAAGCTCTAATGGCCATCAAGAGCCATGTTGTACTAACAGTTATGGTTGTAGAAATGCAAAATAATTTACTTAAATTGGTTTACATGATTTTTTTTTCCCCTTTAATTTTTTGTTTGTTCCTAGCAGCGCGACAAACACATCATGGGTGTTCCAATGTAAATTAGACACTACCTGTATACCTAATACTTCCTTAAGACCTGCACTGTTTATTGTAATAATTGCCAGAAAACTCATCACTTCTAGGTATGTCCTTTTACAGTTATTGCTGATAGGACGTTGTATTTAAGAAGTAGCATAAGGGAAACTTTCTGGAGCAGTATCAGTGAGGAACAGAGGAAAGTAATGTGTTGGAGTAAATTAGAGACAAAAAGAAAGGAAGACACCGAAGTAGCTCACTGCCTGTGTCATTGACATGAGCTGCCCAAAATATTTCCAACCTTCTCCTTTCTTGAAAAAAAAAATCAGTTTCAATCAGCTGAAGTTGTTAATGGATATCTGTGGATAATATCTGCTTTGCTTTTTACTGTTTTTCCTACTTTTCATTCACAAAACTAAAAAATAACGAGTTAAAGGAAAACTATTCACAATCTGCGTATTACTTCTATTTTCAGCAGCAACAAGAATTATAGCTCGGTGACAACATATCAATAATTTCTTAGGGGAAAAAAATAAAAAGCAAAGGGAAAACATTTTGACCATCTTTGGCGTGAGCTAGCGTAGAGATCATGCTCAGATTCTTGCTGTGGGAACAACCGTCTTGGACAAGCCCTATCTGTCTGCAGCCATCAGTATCCTCCTTGTCAAAACAAATGTGTTTATCTCTTTTGCAAATGCTTTGAAACATGCTGTAGAAGATGTTTTATACACAAGGCTAAAACCCCACAAATCTAATCGCTCGCATTTTTACTGGAACAGAAAGACAGGAAAATATACATCAAACCCACTTTTTGTTGAGCTGGGCTTTTTGAGGGGGAGAAAAACAAAGCATTTGGTAGCAATTAATATGCCCCCTACATTTGCAGTTTTAATTCCTGTGCAGATGCGTAGTGTTGTTATTCTAATAACTTCCTGTGGTGCTCCCTTTTTCTGTAAACCTCAACGCCAATTAAAATGTGATCCATCACCGAATGCTTCCGAAACAAAGGGGAATGTCCAACTTTCTGATACAGCCATGAAAAATCCCAGTCAGTCAAAAGAAGACCCAGGGAAAAAAAAAAAAGCATTCAAGTCTTCCCATTTCTGTAAGAAAGAGTGGAAGAAAATGTTCTTTTGTGTCAGTCTTGTAATAGAAACAGACTGAGGGATTTAGCCTATATTAGGAGAGACCAACCAGACTTCCACTTAGCAAAAAGGTTGATTAATAAATGCGCCGAGGTTCTTGTGCTGAAATGACAATGTCTGGATATTCACCCTCTGGGGGGAAACGTCAGGGATTGGATGGTACAGGCAGATGTATCTATGGTTTCCCAAATAGCTGACGGCAGCTTTCAGGCAGCAGCAAGTGAATGCCTTCCCCTCTTTGTCTGCAGTGAGCAGAGGCAATGTTGTAATTGTGCGGAGACCCACAATTGTGCCGCCAATAGGGACTCCAAGCCTTACAGTAAATAAAAGGTGGGCAGCTTGTTGGTGGTTCACCAGCTTATTAAAAAGGGCTGATTCGCTTTTTTCTCTCCACCCTGAATGATACAGCTTCCTCTGTAATGCAAATCAGCACCAAACAGAGGGCCTGAGCGCTCCTGTTTGTATGCAGGACACGACTTTGCCACCGAGGACGGTTTTTTCATGGTTCACGTTTCCAGGCAGCATCCCAACAACCCTACAGTCGCCATTAAGTAGGACTTACTGGATGGGCCTAACCCTCCTAGGGGAACGGCTTCCCCTGGGAAATGCTGAGACTTTTCCTTGCCGTCTCTCCTTCTCTAAGACCAATGAGTCCCCATCTGGTGAAGAATACTCAGAATCTTGAGAGACACTCGACCTCCTCCAGGTACTCACTGGCTGCTGCACCGCTGCTGTAGCTGTATCGGATGGAGTTCCCCAAGGTTCAGCTTTAAGATAGATCAGCTGTAAAAATATTTTGCTGATTTTCCGGGAGGATTCTCAGCAATTATGGAGATCACGGTGGAGAGAGCTCTCTAACACTGTAATGAAGACAAGCTTGCAGAGGACTCTGTGTTCCCAACTGCCTGAACTCCATCATATTTAGTTGCACGTGTAGACAGTAGGGAGATGCAAGGGATAAATGTTGGGTGCACAGTATTTCTGGACTATAAAATCAGCACTTGTCTCTAAAATAAAAGAAAAACTGTTCAGTTCCAAAGGGACCACGTTCTCATTCACACCCAACCTTTGTAGCTTATTCCTGAGACTTTAAATCAGATGTTACGATAGAACGAATGTCTTCTCCTCTTTGTATAGCTGCTGACTACACGCTCTCCCCTCACCCCCCCTTCAGACAGGACAGTCACAAAGAGATGCAAATGGTTTATCTTTCTCAGCATCAAAATAAAAAGATGCCACAGCCAATTTCCAATGGACCAGACACATATCTCCTCCGAGTTCAGTCAGGAGGGGAGAGGAGGGACTGCAGGAGAAGGAAAGGAAGGTTGTTTGTTTATTTACTTATCTCCTCTCCAAGCCTGTTTTCTGCAGGCAAGAATCCTTGCCAAGTCTATTTACAAAGTTCAGCCTGGGGATCGTGAGAATTGCAGCTCGCACGCAGCTCCAGGTCCGGTGCTCAGCGTTCACCCTACCACAGATGTGTTCTCCTTCCTTCTGCTCCGCGATGGACCTTTGGTCCGGTTTTGGGGGAGGAGATGTGAAGTTGAGGAGGACACGGGAAAAATACTTACTGGAGAAAATATGTGCTAGTAAAAGTATAGCAAAAACTTTGTGTCTTCTTTGCTACCTGTCATTCAGACTCCATTATGATAATATATTTCTTACCCTTTAAGTATTTCTTCATGTGTGAACATTCATATAATTTACAGATTTGAATAGTAAACTCGTTCTGAGGGCCATGAGCATGAATTTAGATTAACATCTTGCCTGCAAATGCACCAGTCTTCTGTCCAGGATACCTGTTTCCATGTTTCACTGTCATCTTGCTGGCATCAAATTGCAGTTCATGAACCAGATCTGGAAGCAACATAAAATGATGCAGCTCTGAGGACCTCACAAGAAATACACCACTTAATCCTATCTTTAAATCTGTCATATTCATGCTCATTAGCCGGTTAGCCAGGAGTGTAAGAAGCCTAAACTATATTTCAGGAAAGCCTTTCAAATTAACGGCTTTATTTTAATGTAGTCCAGGCATGAATTATTGGGAGACCAAGATCGTGATCCGTTTGCAGGAAAAACAGTGTTTTTGTGATTTAAATGTACTTTTTATTGGGAAAGTTAATTTAGAAACAAGAATGGTATCACATAATCACCCCAATGTGTTTGGATATATGCTATTCTTTCAGACCTGGTGTAGGTTTTAACTTGAGCTGATTCATTGAGGTAGGTCCTGGGCTGTTTATCGAGGTTACAGACTTTGAGATATCTGATGAGGGAAATCTTAAATGCATCAAGGCTCCTAAGCGCTCTCAAGGATGACTTAAGTGCCTAAATATGCATGTGATGAAGACGACAGTGATGAAAGCAGTATTTAATGTTAATGGTGATGTTTATTTTCAATATTATACTATTATTGAAGAGTACAGTATGACCATTACTCATTTATACCACATTACGTCTCTGGAGAGGTTTAGGCACACAGAGATTTCCTCTGGACAGATTACAGTAGCGGAGCTGAGTCCCTTCCCAGCGGAAACCAAGCCTGAAACACTGATGGTCCCAGCTACGGGGGTGAGACCCACTTGGCAGCACCCCTGGCGTTTATGGCATGACTTCAGCAGAGGCATCAGCATACTGTGGAGGAGATGAGACGGGGGACAATTAGCAGTGGTATAAAGACAGGATACTTAGTGATTTCCCATCATTTCCCCTACCTGGTCTCTTCTTCCTACTCTATGAAGCGGGTCCTTAGCTCCTATTTCCATCATTGACTTGGACAGAAAAGCAAAATAATGCGAAACCACAAACAACAACTCCCAGATCTGACGTACTCAGCAACAACTGGTGGAATAAACTTCCAGGAAAAATACATTATTCCACTCTTGTCTTGGCAGTAGCTTTTAGAAAAGACACATCTGACAACTCTTACACTACCTATATCACCCACAAGGGCTTAAATTAATCAAACTTTGTCTATATGATCATAGTAATGGCATCATAACAAAACAATTACATTTAGAGCATGCTCCTCTTTCGGCCTTACCTCAGACAACATCCGAGATCTGGACATCTATTCCTATAGCACTAGTTTGGGGCAATACTAGTGTAATTGTTCTCAGTTGGATATGTCTTCCCCATTTTTAGAGTATTTTTACATTCAGGTTGTTATAGATTAAAAAAATGGTGGGTCTGGTCACCTTTAAAAATTATGCAGCACTTGTGTGTATAGACAGAAAAAAGGAATTTAAATTCATGTTTGTCCCTTTGCAATATGTTCTATGCAGAAAGATCATGTCAGGTTCTCCCATGTCTGGGTTAGGAGATCTACTGTGCAATTAGAAATCCTCAGCGTATGGTGTTAAGCTGCATGACCTGGAAGTGTAATCAGCAGAAGATGAGAAAAATTCCGTCGGTTTGTGTAATATTTTTTCTCTTGCTGTCCTTCAGTGTCATGCCTTTTGTTCCTTTCCACAACTGCCTTCCTGGTTTCCCAAGGAAGTACTTTATTAATCCCTCTCTTTTAGAGGAAAACAGTGGGCTTGCCTCAGTTTCTGTAATCTGTACAAGACCAGGCTGTACGCACAAGAATTGGTTTTTCACCTTGTGTAGGACAAGTTGAGAAAAGCAACTTCCTCCATGCAGATATTGGGGTGACTTTTAAAAGTGTTTTAAAAGTGTTACTTGAGAAATCACTGCAAATCCATCACATAAGACTTGTAAAGAAGTTGCTTTGATTTCAGCAGCTGATCATTAAGTCACTCGGGAGAAGTCAGTCTCAATAATATTTGAAGACACACAAATACCCGAATAAAGGTAACACAAAATCTTGCCTCTTGTTTCGCAAACGAGCGGAATTTCTTGCCCTAGACAAAGAGGAAAATGCTTCCTGCCTAAGAGATAAAGCAGAGATTCAGGGATTTGCAACAAGTCCCTTCTGAAATCCCCCCTCCCCAGTAAAAAGCGAAACCAGGGGGATTCTGGGGAGCTGTTGAATTGGCTAATTTAGCCTGGTGTATACACCATGAAAATATAACTAACCCAGGAAAAGGCCTTTCACAGAATCCATTTACAGGCACAACGTGAGGTCAAGTTGTAAATTGTCCGACCGGGTTTGTTTAGCACAGCCTTGATGGATCGGGGACCGCTGACGTTTTCTGCGAGGTCCGTATTTGCTCAGATGGTTCTGGAAAGGTAAGCAGTGGTTTCCATTGCAAAGGGAAAGGTTTTAAAGGGTATGGCTGCTTGGGCTTATCCGTCCGAGCGGGGAGCACAGGCACGCATGTGCTGCCTACCCCGGGAACACTAAGTGAACCTGAAAGCCTCCCAACATCTGGCTGCAGCTTGCCTTTGTTTGCTTTAGGCTTTCCATACAGACGACCACCCTGGCTGAGAGCGCAGGGATGAACAGGGCGTCTTCACGCATGGCTGGCGAGATGTTTGGGGTTTGTGTACCAGCCGTGCCTTTGGGGATGGGGAGAGAGGCTGCGGGCTTGGAGCTTTGCCTCACTTTGTCCATCTCAAACGAGCTCCTGGCACGGTGGGGCAGCCGTTCTCGTTGCATTTCATCTCACTAATGTTTCTGTGGAGGGTCACCTGCCCTGTCCCACCCAGGGGTGCATCAAAGTTACTTAAAGACCCGTTCAGGTACCCCAGATATCAGGGTTCTCTTTAGGCATTTGGTCTGGAAATGAACTTTTATTTTGCTGGCATTTGGAGGATACTGTCAGGAAGGGACTCTCCTTGCCTCATTTCAGGAAATCTAGTTTTGGTTGAGAAGAACAGAGAGAGTGAAATGGAAAAAAGAAAAACCCAGATATGTCAAAACTAGACTACTAAATACCAGACAGTTTCTGGAAGGTGGCATCTGTTCCTCTGAGATCTGATGCTTCTAGTTTTGCCCTCATCTCAGGATTCAGTTTCATATAAAATTCCATAATTCAGTGGGTATTCAGTTTTTTGTTTAAGAGAATGAAAGAGACATTGGATGGATTCTTTGGTAGCTTACTCCTCTGAGTGAATAGATAACCCAAGAAGCTGCATGAATAATCTTTAAGAAGATGAAGAAGTCTGACTTCTAGCAATAGCAACAAAAGGTGCTCTCCAGATCCTATTTATGCCATGTGAGCCAATCGTTGTGAGAACTAATATCTTTTATTGTACCCTCGATATAGGTGGAGGGAAAAGAGCGCCTTTCACAGTCCACAGCACAAGCCTTATTCAACTATGAAAGAGAATCGGCAGCTTTAAAGATCTGTACAAGGCCTTATCTACCCCAAAAGGCTCCCCTCAACCTGTATTAGTTGGTGCTAAAAACCCCTCTATCATCTGCTCCTGCAGGCGGGGCTGAGCGTGCCTCCTTCCATCATCCTCGCTGTCACCGTGTCACAACTTGTCTGCCACGGACTAATTTCTTGATCACTTTGGCATCAAGGTTACCCAGTGAAGCGCTGGGAATTGAAGCTCGCGTGGTATTAAAGTGTGAGCTTATGGTGCTTCCCATTGCCTTCGTTCTGATTCGTTTCAGACGGAGATGCAGTTTTCACGAGAGAAAGAACATTTTAAGCTTTTTCTATTGACGTTAACGGAGCTCCCTCTTGTGGGTGAAGCGAACCCTTTGCCGTGCACTTCCAGCTCACACACAGCTTTCGCTGTCCTTTAGAGGGTCTTCTTGCAGGTATTTTCCTAACAACTGACTCGCTAATAAAAAAAAAAAAAGTTTAGTTGAATTTAATATTTACCTACTGACCATTTTTTTCCCCACAGTATATTACAGTACGCAGATTTCATTCCAATATCCTTCAGATCACTTTTAGAACTAAAATTGAACTACTGGGAATTCGGCTTATCCCTTTTGTATGGGAAAAATCATGCCTTTATTGAAGACAGAAGAACTATCCTGGGGTTTAGGTGACTTGCTGTTCTGTATATTCACCGACACAGCCGAGTCTCGGGCTGAGACACTTCACAGTCTGCATGAAGTGACATTGCACCATATTTAGCCAGAAACCTGTTCTGCTCACAGGTGAAAAATATGACCCATCTTTGCATGTGCCATTTCCCCCTCCTTGGGCCCCCATCTGAAATGCTCTGTGCCAAATCCAACAGGTACTTTCAGTGGTGCTACATATTGTGCAAGCTGCACTAGAGATAAACAAAATTCCCGGGAAGTATTGGGATAGAATTAAATTTTCCCTTACAAATGCTTTGTTTTAAAGCTGAAAAGGCACATAACACTTTAAATTATAGATGAATGCAAATCCCTTGGGGGTGAAACATGTTAAAAGGAATAAAGGCAGCTTGGATCCGGGGTCAGAGAGGAACGGAGCACTCTGAAGTCATTGCACCTATGCACGTCTCTTCCAGTGGCTCTGAGGACAGAAAGGTTTCTTGCAAACCGCTGGCAAAAAGCACTTCGGAGGAGAATCCAGGTATGTCAAGTCCAAGTTCAACACATGGTGGCAGCAAGGGACTGGCTCTGGAAGGGCTGGGGATGAGCACAGGCCAGCACTGTCCTCAGCACAAGGACAGGTGTGCCTTCCTGAAGGCAAAAAAAAAAAAGCTTTCCCACTTTTTACATAAGAGATCATGGAGCAAAGATGCTCTGTTCCAAGATGTGACTCTGAAGAATGGCATCCCAGCAATGTCTGTTCTCCCATATGCCCACAGCGCTGCAGGACCGGCTGCTTGCTTTCCTGTTTACAGTCTCCCAGTCCTCGGGTGAGGTGGGTGCTAGTTTGCAGGTTGCATTGCCGTCAAACTCACCTGAGTTACCCCGGTGCTGTAAAATCAGCCCTCAGACACTCTTACACAGCCCCTGTGCCTCCTCTGCATTAACGGTTTGAGCCATAAAAGGACCGAAAACTATTTAATTCCCGAAGGTTGAAGATGCGTCCTTGGGAGCCTGCCTTTCTTGCACGAGCATCCAGATCACGAGGCTGGATCACCAATTTGCACCCGCTCGGTCCCCCTGGCTGAAGGACTGCGGTACTGTTCTTTCTTAAATACAACAGCTTCATCAAGAAAACATGGCTCAGTGGTAGGGTATTACTGTGATGCTGGTGCAGATGAATCCCTGCAAGGCAGGAGGAAGGATGTAGAAGCCAACATGGTAACGATCAAACCATTATACAGGGGCAGGGCATGGCCAACTGCTGTGTTTGAAAAGAACAAAGTTACCCCACCCTATTTATTTATTTATTTTTGTAAAGGAAAAAGCAGTAGATGATACCAAGGGGAAGGATGTGAGACCTGCTCCGAGGCAGGTGTTTAAATCCCGCAGGTATGGCCGTCTTATCAGCATTTCCTCTTGGCTAGCCTAGATAGCACTACCTGGTGGCTTGGGGATGCTCCCCTGGGAAAACGGTGAGCCCACGCCAGGAAGTGGCACCTCAAAATGCGGTGTGGTGACAGTGAGATTCACTACACTCACCTCTCTGTGAGGTTCCAGCCCAAGGATGTTTTCCTTTGACACTCCGGAGTGGTATTTATCCATAAATATTTAACTCCTTTAACTTATTATTGCAGAAGGGATCAGTGGAGCCAGTCAGTTCAGTCAATCCCTCCATATCATGCTCGAAAGTCTATAGAGTAGGTTCACTGTACAATCCAATTTCAGCCTAAGCATGTCAGCTTTGACCAGTATTTTTATGTAAGCAGCCTCCTTTTATAATTGCTAATTGACAATTAATGCAAAATACTTTCTGCAGCTTATACTCCACTTATTTCCCCTTTAACCAGTCCTGCCTTCCTTGTATCAACCCCCACGTCTGGTGACAGAGGGGAAATCCCCATTTTATTGACCACTGCTACCTTTTTTCTTGCCTGTTTGTTTCTCACAGCCCAGCAGAATATGGAAACACTTCTTTTCAAGATCACCAATCACAGTTTAGGGCCCTCCCAGTAATTAACAGGTGATTCCAGTTGGCTGAGAAGAACAAATCTCATTCCTAAAGCCGGCCAAAGCGATGGCAGTACTGCAGTGGAGCCTGAAGGTTTCTGTTCTCAGGTGTTCAGTGCTGTTCTCGGTATTTCTCTACTGGGTTGCCCAGACCAGCACGCATTTCAGATACATCCATGGACTCACGAACAGAACTGCTGAGTTTTGGCCGAGATTTTGGGAGAAGCCAGGTGGAAAGGTGAAGGCAGTGTTCACCGTAGCTACGTGCAGACCACACTCACTCACCCCATCAGCAGTAACCGCCTTCCAGCCCAAGCTCAGCCACACGCTTAATAAATCCCCAAAGCTTCCCAATTACATTGATAGCTCTTTATTAACCTGCAATTTAAATGGTTTAAGCTATCTTAGCTCATTTTGACTGACACAGGCCAGTAAGCACTTGCATGATTAGCCAGTGTGGATCAAAAGGAGAAGTAACCTCTAAGGATGGAGGATCAAGGACAAGAGATGGGCCAGGGGAGTGATATGACACAGGAGAGGACACATGGCCATAGCAAACAGGGCAGACACCTTTGGCTTAGTGTGGGATTGAGGGTTTCAAGCCCTCTTCCACACCCCCATCGCCCAACAGCCCTTTCAGCCACCGAAAACCCGAGCCCACCTCCTGCCTGCCCTCCACAATGACACAACATCCTCAAGCCCAAGTGCTGTGCCCCCATCAGCTGTCACATAAGACAGCTCGAGGCAGCCCTGGCGAAAGGTCACTTGATAAATATGTTTTTCTACGCTGTTTCCAGGACACGGCCCAGGCACCTTTTGAAGTCAGTGCTTTGGCATGCGCTCCACCAGTCCTTAAGGAGTTGGGTTACCCAAAGCCTCGATTGCTCCTCCGAGAGCGCTGCCAAGCTGAAACGGAGCACCGCGACCTCAGCTCCTCACGGTCCCGTGATGAGCGGGACAGGTGGTAGATGACGGGAGATAGGAGTGCAAATCAGGCAGCCCGGAGCACGTCAAGCACATTTCACAACCCCCTGATTAAGGTTAATGAGTACCTGCCTGCTTCAGATCAGGAACCTGCAGCCACAAAGAGTGCCCAAGCCCTCCTTTTACTTCTCATAATAAGGGTTGGCTGACGGCCACCCGAGGGAGGTGGCAGGAGTTCAGTAACTGAGGAAGACAGATCTATGCACCACCCAGTTACCTAATGGAAACAAGGGAACAAGAAGCTGATCTCTGATTAATGCCCTCATTAGCTCGCAGAAAGGACAACCAAGAGCCAGACAGATTTAAATTTTGTCCGAACACCATCTGTGCCTTTGTCTGACTTCCTCCAATGCTGATAACGGTTTGGGAGGTGCCAGCTAAACGTGAAGCATCTCACAGGGCAAGCAGTGATGGTTGGCTATTTGGCCCCTGATTTCACTGGGCACAAAATGGGACAGTCTTGGGTGAGATTTTATTTATTTTAATGAATAAAGGAAAACCAAGCTCGTGTTAGCATCTGGTACAAATATCCACGGCATGAGCTTCTGTTTTACAATGGTTTCTAGCAATCTGGGAAGCCACATGATTATTTTTTCAGATTTATCACACTAAGACAAAAATAATTATCCCAATAATGACCTAACTGAACTGATATGTCTTTTTTTTTTTTTAAATATAGCATGAGCCTCAAAACCCTTGGATTTAAAGACCTTGTTTACAGGAGTATTTCAGGCACAACATCTGTTAGTCATGGGTAAGCATGTCCCTTTGCATGTATTACCATTTAGGGCAGTAGAAAGATCTATCTGAAATTAAAAAGCCAAATTTAGCTATAACAGAATAAGAGAGCCAGCTAATATTTTGTGTATTTATGGAGGAAAACGAGGAAATTGGGGTAAAGATTACTTCAGATGAAAACAAACAAAACAACAACAGTAAGTCTGAACCAAATAACTTCTTTCCTACACCATTGCACTACATTTACATCATTGTGGTTTAACGAGGCCTATGTCTTATTAAACTGCTTTAATGGCTGCTTTTCAGATTTTGTCTTGCATGAGGGCCTTTTTCCCGGTCTCTCCACTGCACTATGGTGCACCCACACACTAAGAAGAGTTGCTAAAGTCAGTGAGATTAGTCTCAGCACATGACAAGATCCCATAAAACAGGGTGAGAAGGAACTTCAGCAGTTCATCTGTAGGACCATTTTTTGATGCCCCACGGCAGCTAGATGGTTTTTTTCCAGACCACCAACAAAAGAGGTTTGTAAGAGATAAGCAGATACTGTATGGGCACATCATATCCACAAGGTGCTCACAGAGCCGCTCTCAGCATGTTCTGCACTTATCCAAGGGACAGTCGGTCACAGCCCAACAATTTCCCAAACCCTCTGGATGGCTTTTCTGTTGCCCCAAATTAACTAAACCAAGGCTCTTCCGAAGACAGACCTGTTCCCTTTCATCCTTGAAGCACTGGAATAACAATCCCATCTTTACAGGACACCAGCACAGTAGGGCTGCTCTCAGAGAGTGTAATAAATAGACACTAACCTCGTGCAGGTGATAATTAATGAGATAATGAATGAGTCAGAGCTGCAGCAAGTCAGGCAAAGAATGCATTCAGGTGTTGCTAGCGGTCCCAAACAAATACCTCCACCCCAAACAACTCATTATTTCTTTGAAGTTCAAGTGCAAGCCTGATTAGCTCTGGACTGTGTCCAACACTCCTTGCAGTGAGGTGGGCTGCAGACTGTCGGGACTTTGCTTGGGGATGGCTGCGAGATAAGAACTCTCGGTTCCGGCGGTTTTGCTCAGTTAAAAAAGAGCCAAGTGCTCTCAGGCTTTTGTGCAACTGGGTCCTTGTGCTTTGATCCCTAATAAAAGATGTTCTTTCTCTGTAAACACTCTACTCTCAGCCTTTTATTGTTCTGCAGAAAGAGAAATGTGCCATAAAATGCGCGTAGGCAGGGTATCAATTTCCTTGTATTGATTTTTGAATAAAAGAATTGTTCATTTAATATTTTTGTTTGATTACTTTATTAAACGTATTGATTTGCAGCACAAGCTTACAGAAGAAATAGGATGCCCGTGACTCATACCTATTCTTCAGCAAGAATCCCCGTTAGATAATACATTATGCTAAGAATTACAGCTGCTGAGGCTTAATTATGATTAATTTATTCCCTCCCTTAGAGTGGATTAAATTTAATATTTGCAAGTGTTTTAATCCTTGCTAGATAAAACAACTCTGAACTGTCTGGAGTGTGGATATGTTATAAATTATGGCAGGAATAAGTCTGTTTTGCTAAGGTTATGTTGTAAATGACAGGAAAAGATTACTGTCAAGTAATAGATTAACATTTCAAAACTGTATATACTGTGGTGGGATATGGAAATGAAAACATTCATGCGACCGAATCAACACAAGCCCTTTTAAAAAGGAAAATCGGTATCGTTACATCTCGTCTGCAGACACAGGGACTTGGGTAGAGAAATGAACATCTTGGAGACTCAGTGCCAGCATCGGGCCCCTCCATCAGCTCACTCTCCCGTTCCCCCCCCCCATCGCAGAGCCCCCGGGCGGGGGCACGAACAGAAGCCCCCGGATGTCCAGGCAGAGACGGCCCCTCCACAAACAGGCACGGGCACAAATAAGCACAGATGGTACAAGAATTTTCCTGATCCGAAGTCGGTATCAGAAAAATAAGCGGCGCTGGCACGAGCAAGGTGTTGGTGGCCTCAGTGTTCGCGATGGGAAAACTGACTTCCCACGGGATAATAAAACGCAGAGAAAAAGGTAACTTTTTAGAAGGACTTGGTCAGTTTGCAGAGCGGAGTACACGCTGGTGTTTGAAATGGTGGGAAATGAGACCTGGACTGCTCAGGGAGCTCAGCCAGTCCCGTCCTTACAGTCTTCATCAAAACGCTGAACGAGATTTGAGTTACTCTAATGCCCACGTTTCTCGTGCTCTTAATTAAAAGCACTGCCCCGGTGCTGTAAAAAGAAAAAAAGAAAAAAAAAGAAAAAAAGAAAAAAAAAAGCATCACCTGAATCCCAGATGTCTTTAGTTCTACGACTAAACTTCAGCCTTTATACCTTTTGTGCAGAATCAGGTGCCAATAAATGGAGGAATTCACAGCTATTTCTGCGATGCGCACAGGGGGCAGAGGGTGGGTAGAGTTAAAGATTACAAGCAGGATTTGTACTTTTGAAAGCCACATTGTTTGTGCGTTTCCCAACTAAGCTGTATTATCTACAAGAATGTTTTAAAGCAGAAGAGTTTTTCCCCTTCTGCTTCTGCTATTAAAATACGTTTAATTGCTAAAAATTGCTAGATTTTTGCGTAAGAGAATACTGCTGGTATAAAAAGGTAGTTCAAGCAGATGTTTCAAAAAATCAGCGCGGTATAAAAAATATTGAAGATGGAGCCTGCTTTTTGTCATGTTTATTGAGGAATGAGACACGCACAAACCACAGTACAGTGTTCATTTACGATTCTATTAAGTTAATAAATCTAATAAATGGACTGAGGAGAAGCAAAGAAGGGAGCAACGAGAGGGGGTCAAAAATAAAATCAAACACATCAGATGAGGAGTTTGTCAACAAGGCAAGACTTATTGAGTGTCATTCCCACAACTACGTGCATTTCTAGGCGCCGGGGTACTGCGGCTCTGTTAGGAGGCACCGAGAGCCCCAGCAAAGACGCCAGCGGAGCGTCCACGGCTTTCCCTGAAGCAGGTTGCTCAGCTTTATTGAGATATTGGGCTGTTTGCAGAATTCTTCCGCAGAAAGAAATCGGGCAAAAGATCCTTAACTTGAATGTTGTGTTTCCCACTTATGCCCTGCGCCGGGTCCCTCTGCTCTGCAGGCGAAGCATCGCTGGGGGCGGCCCCTGCCTCCCCCCTGCCCTTGCAAAGCGCGGTTTAAAAAGTATTTCTAAGAACACAGGAGCCATTTTTCCAATCGCAGGTCACTCGGGGATATCTCAGTGCTTTCTGAGGCTCGTCCCAAGTTCTTTATCAAGATCGGGTTGCATCTATGGGCACTGACCCAGCGAGCCTGACTCCGGGAGGGGGGAATATTACCCCGGAGCGTGGGGGTCCCATGTACCCGAGGCAGAGGAGCGTGGGGCAGCCACAGCGGGGCATGTCACAGTGGGGCATGTCACGGTGGCTTCTGTCATCAGCTCTGGAAGATGGGACGTGAGCAGAAGGTGGGAGGTTTCCCGGAGCTGCCTGCCAAAACCTCGGCAGAGATAACCGGCGCGGCCGCGTCCGAACACCTCCTTGTCCTCGCCCATGTCCTATCTCTCTCAGTGGCCTTGCTCTTTCTAAAGCAATGTAGAGCTTTTGGTTAAAAGATAACGAGTTTTACAGCCAGTGATATTATTCCAAGCCCGGTGGGCTGGTGGCAGCCTGCAGGGTGACCCGCCGCCGGGGGCTGCAGGTGCCTGCTGGGACTGGTGGCACTGGGAAGGAGGCAGCACTGGGAAGGTGGTGGCACTGGGAAGGTGGCGGCACTGGGGAGATGCCTCCTTTTCTTTTCCACAAAAACTGTGATTTCTAAGGAATGATCTAGTCGCTTGCCTTTTATACAAATTGAGGATGATTTACTTTGTTCCCTAATTTTGCTCCGTTTGTTTTCTTTCCATCTGTCCCTAACTCGGGACTTGATCTAAAAATAGAAAAGGAGCTGGTGTCCCCTAAGAGGGGAGAGGGATCCTGACAAACGTTTCCATAGCTGTGGCAAAACAGTGTGCTACCGTCAGCCATGTAAGAGAGTCACAACAAACGGACTGATTTATTCTTTATTTGTCCTGAATAAATGCGGCGTATATATTGGCAAACATTTGCTTTAGAGCTACTGATTGCATCGCTCGGGATGGAAAGTTCTTGATGGAAAAGGGCTTGTCTGGGGAGCGCTGCTGTGGTACCGTTTTTCTGAAGGTTTCCATTTTCTGGGTGTTTTGAAGAGCTGCAGCCGAAATAACGAATTTTGCTCGCAATGAGGGCGATCCTCTGGTTTGAGGGTATAGAGGATATAGCAACAGATGGGCAGTCACTGTGCGCTTCTGTGAATCGGAAACTTTATCCAGAGCTCTAAATAAAGTCTGGGGATGTAGGTGACACCGGCCGACAGGCGGGAACCCCCGTGGGCGCGTGGGCGAGCGCCCCGAACGCCCCCCGCGCGTCCCGCAGCAGCGTCCCCGCGGGGCACCCAGCGCGCCGGGGGACGGGGTGGGGAAAAGCTGAGCAGCTGCTGCCCACGTTCAGCCTATTCTGTGGATAAACAAAGATTTAATTTTGCAGTAATGTTTAAACCAGCATCTTTAGAGTGAACATATGTTTATACTCATTATGCATATGTTTATTAGAGCCGGTCATAATGTTTTGACAGAAAAGTCCAATGAGAAAATGCAGTTTTGTCAAAACTGAAATGTTTTGCTGGATTGTTTCAATTTCTTCTTCTCAGTAATAGTAAAATATTTAACTTCAAGACAGTAAACATTTTGCTTTAATTTTCCTATCACAGTAGAATATTACACTTTGTGTAACGCTTCCTTATTATTGAAGCAAAACATTCTAGTGTTTCTGATTAAACATTTTGGCGAATCCTCTTTTCCAGAGTTTTGGGGTTTTTTTAAACATCTTTTATTCAGAATTAGAACTATTTCCAAAATCCAGTCTGCCCTCTCCTGCAGAGACTATTACCCGTCCAGGGTGTCCCTGTGGCACCTCTACCTGTTAGAGCACACAAGACAGAGAGGAACAACCCACTCCGTGAGACAAAGCTTTCCTGGAGTTACTTTCCCTGCTTGAAATACAGAGTTTTACCAGCTCTCGTGATTTTATCAGAAGCCTCCTGCTCTGTGTTTTGCTTTTGAAGCCAGGTCCCAGCATCTACTGATTTACATGAAAGTCAAAATGAAAAGGAAACGCAGCCATCAACAAGACACATACATTTCTGGCTGTTGTGGTTTTTGAATGAAAATAATCTAAAACACGAACCAAGAGGCTCAGAAACCAGAAGTCAATCAAAAAGAGCCCAAATGTATCACTTTTGAGAAGCCTTATGTTTTTTCTAAGTCAGTCTCGTGATTTTTCTTGGCTCTGACGGAGTATTTCCAAGGATCAGAGGCTGACAGCATTGTAATCTTCCTTCTGTTCCTCTCAATGTGTGTTGCGCGTAGGATTTTTCTTTTTCTCTGCACGTGCTCCATTTTCTGCTGTCTGCAGCGGAGTCCTGCGACAGCCACGTTCACCTCTGCTGCTGCTGGAAAAGCCCATTTCACAGAAAGTCGAGTCTGCCCATTTCCCCCATATCAAAGGAAAAAAAACCCACAAACACCCACTATTTTTGTGCACTAAGGTGTATCACTTCACCGAGACCTGACCCCAACAAAGGGTGGGAAAAGCAGCCGGGACGGGGTCCCAAAGGACCATCAGGGAGAGGTGGTGGCAGCACCATGAAAGCTCAAATGAAATCTCTTGCAAGGAAAATGCGGCACGGTGTGGAGGTCTTGCGACGGCCTAGCTTCCATTTTAGTGGCAATTACTATACGGAGTCCATACTACTCGTTTAATTTTGGTCTGTATACGAGAGAGAAGCCTTTGGTGAATGTAAGACAAAGGGTTTTTGAAGCAGGAGCTGTCTTTGTCCCCTTTTTCATAGCACCTCACACTGTGCAGCAAAGCAAGCGACACGATTTGATACGCTCCAAAGAGTGAGGAAAATAAAAAACAAATCAAGGCCAGCCAAGGTGCAAACCTTTAAGAGTAAGGCAGGCAGGAGAAGGCAGGCAGACAGCACCGCGTCTCCACCTGCCCCTCAGGGTGCCCCAAGCGCTGCAGCCCCCCGAGCGATTGCGCCCAGACAGCACAGCTCAGCCCCACCACCGCCCAGAGCACAAGAAGATCAATGCTGTTTCCCAGAAGTCTGCAATCTGAAGGAAACAACGGAGAGAGGAATAGCATCAGAAACGTGGTCACTGCAACGTCACACCTTAAAGGCTCCATGAGCTGTCTGGCACTACTGGAAGGAACAAAGAGACCCAGTAAAGCTTTCTGACTGGGCTTCCTTCGGCTGTTGTCCATAACAGCCAAGACCCTACCGTTGAGACAACCAAACCCATAATCTAGTCTATCCTGGGCATGCTTGGAAATGAAGAAAAGCCTCAAATAGCACTTCCCCCCTCACAGCCCCACACCTGCTGGGACATTCACAGGTGCCGGTCCCACCAGCGCCGATGGTCCCAGCTGGCCGGGATCTCCTGCGAGGGGGCTCCAGCAGATGGGCAGCCAAGTGCTTGTCTTGCTCCCGAGAAAAGCTGCTGAGGAAGAAGAGGCCTAGAGCGGTTGGGATAGTTTTTCTTCAGGTAGGTAAGGCACCTGCATGGTGTCAGTCCTTATAAATTTTTATACGTTGTGAAGGTTTCTGAGTTTTCTAAACCCAATTTTTTCAAGTTCGGCTGAGTTCTTTCTGGTTTGTGGGTCGGTTTGTGTGTCTGGTGTTTTCTGTAGTATGTGAATGAAACAGAAATAGTCCTTTTTCTGTTTATGATGGAGGAACATACCTGAACTGTGTAGAAAGTAATATTCCTGTTTTGTTTGTGGGGTTAGTGTTTGCTGTGGTTTTTGTGGGTTTTGTAAGGTCAAAGCTAGCCAGATTGCAATTGCTTCAGCTGTTAATACTGGGTTGGAGCGCACTTAGTAAAGAAATAATAAGTAAATCTAGCTTTGCACCTTACTTTTTTCTATTTTCTAACTTTGTGAAAGATGAAATGAAATATCTACTAGGCCTTTTGATTTATCGGCTGCATTTACTCCTTGCATTCAGGCCGGTTCTAGGGAAAGCCTCCCCCGCTGCAGCCGCACGGGGAAAGTCCCACTTCTGCAGCACTGTGTGGTTACAGCACTGTACTGGGTGTTCTCGCTTCGCTCTCCCACAAAGGGAAAAATAGTATGTAGTAACGCAGTTTTTCCTATGAGAGTTAATGTTGATAAAATATTTCAGAGGCTGTGAAGTCCTGAGATTTAACTGCCTTAACTGTAGATACTGGTGTGAGTCGGGTAGTGCTGTGAAGAGTAGCAGTGTATCAAAACTGGGCTAGCAACCTTTATAAATGAAAAAAAAAAAAGAGAAGTTTCCATGTGTATATCTGTGCTCGTGGCGTGACAGTAGTATTTTAGTTTTGAAGCTAGTTACCATCTGTGCAATGGGGTTTGGATGAGAAGGCTTTCAGTAACCTGATAGTCTTGAACATAAAGTATTTTCTTTTCCTTGCTTGAGGGTATATAAGTTGAGAGGTACCATGTATAACCAAGCAGCTAGAGATAAATTTAGGGATGTATATATATACACACTATTTTCAATACAGTGACTGTAATGATAGTAGAACATGTGGTCTTGTATCCGTTCAGGGCTTACTTCCAACTATCATACAAGTGTATTTTTTAGCCTGACCTCTTTGTCTTTCTCCTCTTTCCCCCTTTGCCATATAAAACTTGGCTTGAAGAGTGCAGATCTCAATGGGGTTATTTCTACTGCCTGCGGTGGGGTCTGGATCCGACCCAAGGGGAGGGTGAGCGGAATAGAATAGGTCCCCAGTGGATAGGGTGTGAGTGATTTCCGTTCTTTCCAAGCCATCAACAAAGCACAGCCTCCTCACCTGCTTGTTTTTGCTCTTTCACTCCCGCAATTCAATAGCTATTGTCAAGCCATAAGCCAGAGGCACGCGAGCTACGTCCGAAATCCGCAGATGGGCAAAGCAGTCGGGGTGTTTGCGTGGCAGCAGCTCTCCAGGTGGACCTCTATTTGAGGCAGAACCGAGCCCTGAGAAACAACCTCCCCAAGCTGCTGCAGCGGTGTCCCAGCCGAAAGCTCGGCTTTCCTCCCCTGGGCTCGCCTGGCTCCGTCCCACCGCGGGCACAGGGGCCCTGCGGGTTGCTCGGGCCATGCAGTGCCCTCCAGCCCCGGGACTGTCCTCTTTCCAACCATTTACAGTGTCCTTTTTTTTGCTAGAGCTCAGTTCTGGATACAGCTCCGGCTTCCTACTCCTCCTTTTGGGCACGTGGATCGTGCAATCATAGAATCATAGAATGATAGAATGGTTGAGGTTGGAAAGGACCTTGAAGCTCATCGAGTTCCAACCCCCCTGCCATAGGCAGGGACACCTCCCACCAGCCCAGGCTGCCCAAGGCCACGTCCAGCCTGGCCTTGAACACCTCCAGGGATGGGGCCTCAACAACCTCTCTGGGCAACCTGGGACAGTGCCTCACCACCCTCACAGGGAAAAACTTCTTCCTAATGTTCAATCTAAACCTGCCCTCTTCCAGTTTGAAGCCATTCCCCCTCGTCCTATCACTCCATGCCCCAGTAAAAAGTCCCTCCCCAGCTCTCCTGGAGCCCCTTTAGGGACTGGAAGGCCGCAATGAGATCTCCCCGGAGCCTTCTCTTCTCCAGGCTGAACAGCCCCAACTCTTTCAGCCTCTCCTCATAGGAGAGGTACTCCAGCCCTCGGATCATCCTTGTGGCCCTCCTCTGGACACGCTCCAGCAGGTCCATGTCCTTCTTCTGTTGGGGACTCCAGAGCTGGAGGCAGTACTCCAGGTGCAATCAAGGTGCAAAAGCTTTGTGCAACAATTGGAAGAAAGGTTAAATTCTAGATTTTTTTTCATAGCAGTGGAATAAGGAAAAAAAATCACTGGGAATGAGCGAATTGGTTAGGGTTTTTTGAAGGCTCCAGCTGGCCTCTCGTACAAGCTCTCTTTACTTGAATCGCTCTTTGCTTCGGGAGAGAAATTGCACTGTCAGGAGGGTACACGGCTCGCTGTAGCTAAGCCAACACGCCGAATGACAGAGCAATTTGATGAACTTGACTTAATTGAAATTGTGCATTGACAGCATCGGGGATCTGTCTCCAGTGCTGTACGGTTCAATTTGGAAATGATCCTGACAATCAGAATGTGTTCAATATCCAGATGGAGTGTTTGGTCGGGGTTCTGTTAACCACTACAATAAATACTTGATAGGTACAGCTTGTTAAAAGTAAATACTGAGAGAAGTTTATTCTCTCTGTGTCCTGTGGTCAGACCGGCGTTAAAGCAGCTATTCCTTCTCCTTCATGCTGGAGGATTACAGATGTTGCCTGAAAATCCCCGTTTCCTGCGCTGGTCTTGCCTGCCAGCCTGGGGGAGGCTGGAAAGGTGCAGACACAGGATCAGATGTCCACGTCTGATTAAATCTGTCTGACTGCAATGTGTGAAGACTCACCCTCTTCTTCATCCAGTTACTCCGCGTTTGCAAATGTCCCGAGACACGTTTGTCAGAGTAGGCGGATCTGTGCGAAGCTGTGTAACAGCTTTTCAGGGAGGCATTTCATCTGCTGGAAAACGAAGCGTGTAGTTACCAATTGGCACGTTCGAAATACTTCTCGTTGCAATTTAAATGACTCAAATTTCGAAAATTTCATAGAATGTCTTCAACAGATTTTGAATTACAGCGTTTAAGATCAGCACTTCTGGAAACAACTTGATTATCTCTTTAATTCACGTGAACATAATTTCAGCACTCAATGCAGATCCCAGGTGTCTTGAATCTTTTTTTTTCCAATAAGAAGACCTATACTGTTATGAAAATACTTATATGGGTTTGCATATATGTGTACATGACATGACAAAACATACCTTTCCTGGCTGTACCCTGCCAGGGACTCGGGTCCCCTTGGGCTGTTATTTGCGAGGTTGGATGTCAGCGAGTTGTTTGCTTTTTCGCTTATAAACAGAACTGTATGAAGCAAAACAAATGACAGACAGCAGCTGAGAAATTTAAAGGTGGCCAAGCGCTCACATCTCGTTTAAAGGTCAGGATGCAATTAGCTATGCTAATTTGTTAGCCAGTGCTCCCCTCTGACAGGGCAGACTTGTTCACATCATGTCATTCTTTACAGGGGCTGGTGCCCCTCTGTGGTTTCTTGTTATCATTGCTGAACAGTAGGAGATAAGACAAGGCATTTCAAATACTTGTTTTCCTATCCATTCCTCCTCCTGCGGTCCAGCGGGTGATTTCCCAGGGGCCGGTATGGCAGGTGAGTTGCAGGCAGGAGTTTGAGAGCACACTCATTGAGCTCTTCCCACTCCGGCGATGAGCAGCGACCCAACGAGCCTCACCTGCAGGTGCGAATGGATGCCCACCAGAGGTGCGGGACAGCCTGAAGTGAGCTGCCCTCCCCTTTGCCTCTGGATGAGCTCCTTGGCTGTGCCCTTTAGGCTTCCTGGAGGCTCAGTGCCATCCCTGGCTCCGAAGGCAGAAAGCTGCACTTAAAAATAAAAGAAGCAGCTGACGGCTGTTGCGTGGCGTCCTGTGATATGATATAAGTTGGGATGAGCGGGACAACAGCAAGTTTGCAGGGGCTCTTTTTGGCGTGTTTGTACCAAAGCGCTCATTTCTTTCAGGCTTTCAGACCGCTCTGTGGTTGGCAAGAGCTGGGCACGGGGAGGGGGAGGTTGAGCAAGAATAGGCTCAAGGGTCGGGGTTGGTTGGCTGTACCTGTAAGAGGGGTTTATAGCTGTCGGGTTTATCCCACACATAGTTCGCTGCGAAAGAGTACGTGTTCGGTGTAGGACAGAGATGCAGAGATGTTAATATAGATGGCATGTTCTTGGCAGGAAATCAGTAGTGACACCGGATCAAGAGGTCTCCTGCAGATTTAAAAAAAAAATAGCATAAATAACTCATCTCCTTTATGCGTAAGGCTTCTGATTTCTGCAGTAATGTAATCCCTGTCAAAAATATCAAATCACAAAATAACACCACAGAAAAGGTTATTAGGCTTTCCAGTGTGGACTCTGACTGCAGGTATATGCAGCTCTCATGTTTGGAAGTAAATTGGAGGCCTTTGGAAAACAAAAGCATTGCACAGCAAGGTGCAGACTGTCTCTACAGCCTTTCTTCTGCAGCTTTGGCTGCAAAGGAACCTGGAGCACTCTTTCGCATTTCCCTCTCTAGAGATTTGAGGGTCCTTTCTTATTAGAGGTGCTCTCTACTGTTATTTTCAAAACCGATGAATCTGTCCAAATAACCTCACCTTCTCCCACTTTTAACCACTTGCTTTAGAGAGTTTTGGCATTTTATGAATTTATATAGACTGTGCCAGGACAATAAGAACCTAATGTTCCTGGAACGCTACTGGTTCTCACTGTGATTTTCTGTCTTGGCCAGTTGTATAAGAACTGGATACCTTTTGAAAAATGGTATAAAATAAAAATGCTGAGGAATGAATAACACTTCATATAATTTGCAGAAAGGCTGAATTAATGTGACTGACCATCAATTTGGCTTTCTCCCACTTGCATAAAAATTACTGCAGTGATTTTCATCCTCTTCCATGCGGAGACCTCAGCTCAGCATGGAAAAAGATTCAAGAGCTGCTTCTCCAGCTCAGAGGTTTGCCTTTTCTCTGTGGACATCTAAAGTAGCAGCAGATGCACAGGACCATCCAACAGCTATGTCTGGTCCTCTAGTTTAACTCTGGTGTAACTGTGACCGATTTCTCATTACAGAACAAATTAATAAATGTAAATGTTCTTTTCAGAGTGGTTTGGGTATGTGAGAACCTTTAAGAATCAAAAATCTGAGCCTACACCAGCTGCTAATATTTTCTTCAGTTACTGTCACAGTAGTGTGAAACCCATCACATCAATTTGACACACCCAACTTTAAAGCTCAGCATCTTTCTTTAAGTACAGAAAATGTAACGCATTGCTGTATGGACGTACTGCCGATTGATGCAATAAGCAAACACGTCATTCCCCAAAAAAATCTGAGACCTACAGAGTGGTCTGAAAATGTTTATCATCTAAATGACAACTATGACAAATGAATGGTTACGTGAAGAGAAAATACATTTTGAAGTGATTGCGCAGTAACGCTTCTGGCACCACTGGCACACTTGAGGGAGGGAAATAAGGGAATATAAGCGAATGACGTAGAACAGAGCAGCGTTCTGCTGGGGATAACACAGGCTGGTAATCTTCTTCTGGTTAAAAAACCTGCTTGTTATAAAACAGATTTTGGACTTCCACTTTGTAGAACTCCACTGCATTTGTACAGCGGTGGTGTTGATGAGTAGAGTCTATTCTCAGCTCATCCATGTGCCAAACTCCTGGGCTTTCATAGATGCACAAGAAAGTAATATACTGATGTATGGAGAGGTACTGTGTGGAACTTTGTCATCAGAAATTTGCAATCTTCATAAATTTTGTGCAGATTGTGCAGCTGGCATGGTAGACGGTGAAAGGATTGTGTTAAAGGCTATTTTCCCTGGTTTTGGAAGGGTCAGGTTTTGCCGATGGACATATTGTCCCTTCAGAGATGGAATCTGGAGAATCGCTCCCTTGATAATCTGGAGAATGACCAGTGACGCACAAAACTCTTTGAAGGGTCCTGCTAGCTTGTCTATAATAATGAAACTATTGACAATTATTGCAGTGTCCTTTGGCCATGATATTCCATCCTGACCATAAGTGCATCTAATGAATAGTAGAAGTAGAGCTTCAGCAAGCATAGGTGAAGGCTAGAGAACACTTTGGAAAACAAGAGCATCTTTTCATTAAATTAAAAACAAGTATTCTCTTCTAAAAATAATAGAATAAAGGATTTAAAGAATGAAGGGTTTGTTTTGATTCCAGCTGTTCCGTGGCCTTATTTTAGTCATTTCACATAAAACAGATTCACTTTGAGGATATGGACTCATGGATGACTCATCTCAATTCCGTTTCGAGAGTACAAAGGGCTTGATGTAATTGTGTGGAGAATCTGGGTAAACCTCAGGTCTGGCAAAACCAGAGCAGTCAGTGTAGGTAAATGGATCTTACAGTTAACAAAAGATCTAAGCTGCACCCGTATGTTCCCACTAATAATTGGGGTGGCATATGGGATTTCCCCTCTAGCTTTTATAAATCTGTGTCGGTGATATATGTACACACACATATGTATGGTTTGCTTTCAGATACCTGGATGATACAGACTAAACACGCACGTTGACAGGATGATGTGCACTGTGGTAACTCACTGCATGATAGTAAAACAGAGATATTGGTAATAAAAGCACAAATAGCCAAAAGTTGCATCGGCAAGCTAAATAACAAGGTATTAGCCTTAAACATAGACCCTTCTGCTATTTATATGATTTTGACCAAATGAAGTTTACCGAGCAGCACTTTTCCAGTTTTCCAAAACTTCTCTTTTCCTTCCAGAACATAGGGAGATCTTCTCAGCCATGGGAGGTCCTCTCAGAACAAGAGCAAAGTGCTTCTGCTTTATAGCAGTAGTCTGCATAACAAATTGAGAAGGAAAGGAGGACGTGAGCAGTTGTAGATGGACACACGAATGGGGACATAACAGAGACCTCGTGACCTGTTCTCTGCACATTTGTTTGGTTTACCTCAAATCATTACCTATATAGATCGCACTGTGTGGAGAGAGAGATTCAAGGTCGAACTTCGACGGAGGTGATGTCTATTTTTAAACAGCACAGATGGCGCGGGCCCCCGTCTAGGGCTCTTCTCCCTGCAGGGAAGTTCAGGGCTTGTTTGGAGTCTCACCCTGGTGGCGCACGGACCGAGCTGGTCAGTGCGCCGCGTGTTCACACTGAGCTCCGCACAGGCACGGGGCGGTCTGCGGTGGGTCGGGAGGTGACGGCTCTTGGGTCTGGGGAGGTCCGTCACCGGCTGCGGGAGACAAATGTTTGGGTACACTCTTTAAGAAATGAATGAAGCCGCGTTGTTAAAAACAATTAATTTTCCTCCTTTTTTTAAAGTATATTGGTTGGTAGCTCTGGGACTTCATTTGTCTCTGGTCTGAAACCACTTTCTAGAACGCACCCTAAATATTTCAAAGTCCAATTAATATGTACAGTGGTTTTTGTGCCAGCATTCCGCAGTTCTCCTTAATTCTGTCCATTTTCTTTGTGCTTTCTGGAAACAGTCAAAGGTTTTCAATATTTTCTTTTCCCTCTGTTTTCCTCCCTTTCAGCCACCACGAGTCCTACAGCATGTTTGGTTACAGCTGTCCCTCAAAGCTTCTGCATGAGATATTTTGCATACGGAACTATTGATTTTGCAGCATTCGCTATTGATGTGCAGATAATGTAATGCTCCTGTTCAAAAGATATGTTTGTTTTTCTTTAACCCTTTACGGGCTCATGCTAGGCTTGCTCAAGGAAAGGTGTTAAATGTGAGATTCGCTTTCTGGGTCAGTGTAAGAGAACACCCTGTACAGCTTGCTGGTGTATTTAAAGAGCACTTCATGCTCTGTGGAGAGTACATGGTGCTCGTCGGTGATTAGCAGTGTATAGTGTTACGGGCGGGATTTCACTGAAGGAGGTTCTACAGCAGGATAAAGGGAAGCTTTTATCCATTTAATGTGGGGAACATCGCTAGCTTTCATTAAAATATTTCTATTTTAAATGACAACATTTCATTGCCTACAATCGCTTTACGGCTCTGTTCAAAGCGCATTAAGGTTGTAAAACATTGGAAGATTATTTGAATATTTTTCAGGTCCTGTTCTGACTTTTTTTGTAGCCAACTATTTCAATTCCCAACACACTTATGGCCTCTTCAGAGGCTGATGAGAACTAGATGTCAGGTTAGTATCAATTTGCGCTACCGGGAATTATTGCTGCAAGCGCAGCAAAGAGATGCTGCGGAGAAAACGGGTTTAAGAAAGCGAAAGTGGTAATGATGGGCAGCACAAAAGTAATTGCTAAAGGGTAGGTGCATGGAAATAGCAAAGGTTTTTAAGAAAACTGTTAGAAACTTGTAACCTCATTATCTGTCTGGATTAGTTGTGTGGATGGTCTGTCCTGTTGCCTTCGTGCTTGTCGCGGGACAATTGATCCTCCAGAAACTCTTTGGCTCCTGTCATGGTAGATGTGAAATGCTCCTGCGGGGTTGGTGTGGGTCTGGTATGGAAAGGTTTCTGAAAACTTGGGGTTGGAACTAATCCTAACCCATTTTGGTTTGCAACGACTGGGCTGGAAATATGAAATCAGCAGGATTTCCTCTCCTGGAAGGGAAAATGGGTTTGAGAAGTTTAGACACAGACCGTTCAGTCTGAGCTCTCCTTCCCTGCGCACCGCTTCCCCCGCCGGTCGTTTGTCTCTGTCTCCATATGAGCGCTAATTTGTCACACGGAGGCCCAGTAGGACTTCTCTTTGGATGGGCAGGATGACAGGGAGGGACGGAGAAGGCTGAGCTGTTTGCTGTGGCAGCGCACCCCGTCAGCACCGGGGGCTGATGAGGATGGCTGTTATCCTGAGAAAACTGTTCCAAAGATGGGCTCGGGAAAATTTAAACACACAATAAAACCTGTTATTTTTTTTTTTTTTTCTGATGTATGCGCTCTCTATTTATAAAAGGGATAGCTCAGTTGAAGAGTTCCTCAAATTTTACTGGGTTCAGTGCTGTCTAACTCTGCCAAAAAATACCGCATGGAGCGTTTTCGTATTAAGCACAGTCAGCTTCAGAGAGCGTTTTGTTCTCGGGTAAAACTAAAGCAGAGGTTTTTAGCTCAACACTGGCATCTAATAGATCTGCAAAGCTGCACTGAAAATGTCAACTTCAATTTCAAATTAAATAATGTTTTAACATCAAATTTCTTCCCCACCTGATAAACAGGCAGTGCAAACAGGGTACCATTTGAAATGATTTTCTTCAGTAGGTCAGAAGAGGTCAGCCTGGGACTAAGGGAGCTTGCGGAGTGAGCCCTGGGAGCGCTGCCGGGCTGTACGGCGGGGACAGGGCTCTGTCTGGGAAGTGAAATCATCTCCCACCATCAGGTACTCATCTTGAATATCTCGAGGGCAGGAACGTTTAGCTTTAGACACTGGCGATCACGTTGGTATTTATGAAATGTAATTATAAAATAGGAATATTTTTTGGAGACTCAAACCCTGGGTGTTTCTCTTCTAACCATCTTCTCGATGCTTTTGTTAACGCGCCAGTGTGATGAATGGGATATCTGCTTTACAATTCACTTGAAACCATCACTTTGCTGCCAGCCAATTCGCACTGGTTTCCATCAGACTGGCTTCCCAACCAGAAATGCCATCGGGTAACTTCTTTGTACCCTGAAAGGGCAAGGAGAAGTACGGCGGGAAGACTGACATTTTATGTACGCCGTCGTCCTTTTTCAGCGTCGCCTGCTCTTTTCCCTGCCGTAAAATCCCTGAAACGCGTGGTCACAGGGAGGATGGAGTCATTGGAATATCGCGAGCCAAAGATGGTTTTAGTGAATGCAAAACATATGGGACGGCGCTGTAGCTGGTGCATGTAAGCAAGTGTGCCAATACTAGCAGATTCTAGACATTTTCTTGCAGCACCAGATTTTGTAAGTTCTTGGGCCTTTACCATGTAATTTGAAGGTCTAAAACTCATGGAAAGAATGAACTTAGTGTTACAGCACAGGACTCGTGGCTGTTGCTTGAAAATTACTCAACAGATAACGCTGCAATAAGAGCACAACTCATGCTGCCTCATGCCCCAGGCTCAAACAGCATTAACTTTGCCAAAGCTTAAAAGAAATCAAGTTAATGTGACATTAATCAGGATTTCTGCTTTCAATATGTGTAAAGGACCATCTTGCTTCGCACTGACTTATCTCAGAGTGAGGCAAATCCCCTGAAACTTTTTTCTGTGTAGAGACATTGCCGCCGCTGTGAAGCGCTGGCAGGAGCTAAAGGTTGTTTTTTATCAAACTTAACTGTCCGCTAAGAATACGCTTAGGAAAGACAGCTCTCCGAAAATGTGACAGGCTTTGGTTTCCATTCTGTGTAAAGCGGAGCTGTACGGGCAGCGGGAGCATTTGCCTTGGACTGTCAGCTGCAAAGAGAATTTCTCAAAAAACTGTGGGTATGGGTACCTTCTGAAATATTTGCTTATGGTGCCGCAACTAATTAGTCGCAGAATAAGTAGACTGTGGTGACTCTTCCTCCAAATGTTACTTTAATTGCGAAAACCCTTTCTAGAAATTATGAAAGAATTGACTTCCAAGAGTAATATCATTTTACCTGTGTTGCAGACAAGTCCTTGAATATGTATGTGGAGAAAAATAATTTTCTTAACATTATTTCATAGTTAAAGGTCTAAATTTTGTTAGACCAAAGGAATAAAGGAGTCTTCCACTGAGCCCTTTCCAGCATTAACAGCACTGTAGGGGGTTACTTTCTTTAAACATCTGGATCTGAACCTAAGACCTCGTTAGTAATAACTCTGTCTAAACTGCATTACAAGTTGTTCTGAGTCAGGAGGATTTATCTTGCTTTAATGCAACTATAAGAATAGGCTATTGCTACTCAACAGTTAATGAACCAGTGAACCCTCTCAAAACCAATATATAAGTGATTCCCCTCTGCTGTGTCATTAGCTCTGCCCAGAGTGATGCTCTCCAGCTGTGGAGGAGGTTGAGCTACAGCCTCATCGGAGCCTGGCTTTGCTCGTCCCGCTCTATCCCAACGTGCAGGGCCGACAGGAGAGACTTTCAGGCCCATTACTTATGGTAAAACAGTAAGACGAGTTCAGGTGTTAATCGCCTGCAGCACGGTAGCTCACGGAGGTACAAACGGGATCGGGGATTCTCGCCGGGCGCTGGCGTGGATAAGATGCAGCCCTGTTCGGTGGTGTTTGAGAAGGGAAGGGGTAGACTGGCTGGCAGAAGTGTCTTATGGGCAAATGGAGCTTGACCGTGATTAAAGATGCCCTCCAGCGACAACCGGTGACTGCAGATTGGCCTCTTTGACCCCAACCCCTCCACCCCTTTGTCTTGTGTCTCTGCAAGAAGTTACTCCTCCGGGAGGAGGATGAGCAGAAGTGTGAGTGGGTTGTTTCTCTGCAGCCGTCAGGCCTGCTACCTTAATCAAAAAGTGATTTAAGTTAATATGCCAAGCATTCAGTTGTATTAAGGCCGGTATTGTACACCTTCTTTTTTTTTCTGTCTCTTACAAGAATGACCCTCCCGAGCCCAACTTATGTGAACTGGGCAGTGAAATCATCTCCCACCATCAAGTACTCATCTTGAATATCCATACTCTTTGGAGCAAAGAAAAATTGCAATGTACTGCTGATTATTCAGCCTTCAGTAATTATCAATGCACAGTACTGGCAGTCACGTAAAAGAACCGCTGAAGAAGGGATGGTGAGATGACAGCTTCTTTTGGCTTGGTGCAGCCACTGTGCAGTGCTGGGGGTGCTGGTGTGTAACTCGTAGCTGCTGTGTATGTTTGTAATCAAGTTCAATCTGCGCGTTAGGGCTGTCTGAGATCTCTCTTGAAGTCCCCCCCGTCCTGGATTTAGCGAGGTGGGGGGGGAAAGGGCTGACACAGATAACTTTAAATGCTGCTGGCTCTCTCCACGCCAAAACTTGCTGACCCTTTTTAAATGAATTAGTTTCAGCAGACAGCTGAGCAGGTAAGAGCTGGCATTCCTTGACGAGTTAATGTCCTTTTTAATGTCTTTAAGTTATATTAATATAATAGCCTGCAGGGCTATTAACTGATGATTATAAAATGCCACAGCCATTAACTTACAGTAGATGTGAACGTGTTGTATTTGTTTTGTCTGTCAGAGGTAGTCACAGGCTACGCTGCGTCCTCCGCGTACCCCTACGATGGGAGATTCGCCTCTTACTCTGCCTCAAAAGCAGTCGGGTCCTCTGAGGCGTTCTCGTGTCAGGCTCCGCCGTCGGGCTGCGGTGCCTGGCAGAAAGCGCAGGGTGACCTTTCTGTCACTGCTTAAGGAGGCTTTGAGCTTTACGGCGTCTTCCATCTGAGCTCGCCAATCGCGTTGGGAGGATGACGTAAAGCCTCACGGCACCCGGCACTGCCCGAGCACGCAGCCGCTCCTTAAGGTCGTGAAAATAACCCGCGTGTCAGCCCCATGCCTGGGAGCTGCCACCATCCTTCGTATGCGAAGGGATGTGACTGCACGGACTCGTAAAAGCAGCATTGCTAAGATAAAGGCTTGACAACGTCATTTCCTACTCTCTCTAATATTATAATCCCCTCCCGGGAATGCTCCCTTGGGACATGAGGGGATACAGTGAACTACGGAAAAGTTCTGGTTTCGTAGCCTGCTGTGCTCTTCGGTTGCGAGTACTGTTGGGTTGCCCTGTCCCTGCTCTCAGGCCACGTCTTACGCTGGGAAAGAAGACCTGGAGGATGTGTCCCTGGTCTGCAGAGAGCCTGAGCACCAGGGCTGGATGATCTGAGGTCTGGTCTCGGACTGGGCAGGGGCCATGCGAAAATGCATTTTTCAGAACTTCTGCTGGAGCTGCTATATAAACGTCGGAAGGCTGTAACGCCACAGGCTCCTGTCCATACAGCTTCACTTGAGGGTTAGGCTGAAACATGATGAGAACGTTCCTGTCCAAGCAGAGATAGCTGTAATAATAACAAAGGCAGCAAAGGCTGAGTTTGGCAAACCCGGTTGGTGTATAACAAATGTTCTTTTCTTTCAGTCGCTGTGTGCCAAGGGACTGAACAAAGTGTTCATTAATTTAATTTTTTTTTTGCATATATTTTTGCTTCAATTTCATTTTTCTTTCATATTTTGATAAAAGCCAGAGATTCCATGTTATATTATGAATATGGATTCGTAGCCAGCAGCTATGTGGAAAAATCAATATATTCCCAGTTCACTCCCAGGTGTTCCTGCTAACTGGGAGGGCAGAACCAAGTGTCCTGCCAGGAATGTATGCTGCTCCCTGCTGATTAGAATGGATCGGGGCAAAATGGCTAAAAACTACTGCAAGTTGAAGAAAAAATTGTGTTCGTTGCATGAATTAAGGTTCGGTTAAATAAAGATGAACTCGAATGAGAAAATATCAGGAATGCAAGAGGAAATAATTCTTCAAAGTGAAAATTGCCAATTAAAATATACCGTCTTGTATATTTTAAGACTTGTTATGCACCTTTAACAAATCCATGTAAATAAAGTCAGACACTCTGTGACAGATCAGTGATAAATAACCTACTCCGAAATGATACTCACTGCTCAGCTACTTGTCTGCAGCTGAGTCTTCTAATGGAAAACATGTGAAAAGTATTTACTGAAGGAGCAATGTAAAGTGATAGCTCAAAGTGCATGACAAAGCTGAGAAGAGCATAGAAACAACAATGAGAAAGTTTTTTTTTTGAAAGCTGCAAACTGACTCTGATCAAAAAAATATCCCTGGCTATTGTGCAAAAATAAGTGATAATGCTCGTCCGCATTGCAATCACAGATTTCATTTTGGACACGATGAGTTGGGATATTTCTCTAACTCTCTGAGCCAAAGGCTGCGCATAGTTGGATTTAAAATAGACACCACTCTGAAAGGGCCTAGAACTCTCTTTTGCATGCTGTCACATCTCTGAAAATATGCCAGTTACTTAGTTAATTAGCAGATGACAAATTAAATGTTTGCTAAGTGAAATTGAAGACAGTTGCATTAGCAAGCTGCCCAGAATTCTGTCATTATTTGAGATAGTTTGGGCTATGATGCCTCAGCGGGGCTAGGTATATAAAGCTCGTGTTTCATAAGGGTGGAAAAAATATTAAACTTACGTTCTGCCTTCCCAAAAAGATTTCATCCAACTGCCAATGTCATCAATAGGATTCCATCAGCTCCGGGTATGATTACCAAAGCTCTGGCTGAAATCACCGGGGACTGAAGTTTAACGCTGTGCCCTGAGCATCTCCCAACTGGAAACTCCCCACCTGAGACACGGTAACACCTCTACCTGAGAAAACTTCAGAACCTGTTGGATTTCTCCTAGAAGCGATATTTTAAAACAAATTTCTGCCAGTTATATATCTGAATACCCGCTCTCCTTCGTGGCAGAGCAGTAAGGTGGTCCTTGCTGGGCAGTGCTGTTGCACGCGTGCTGTTCTTGCCTCTCGTGTGCGGTGCTGCTGGGTACAACTACCCTCAGGGAGTGTAAGTCGAGACCATATTTTGTTAACTACTGTAGGGCTTTAGATCGAGCTGAAAATCCACTCAGGACTCAGCTTTCTCTGGCTGAGATCAGATTTTAAATAACTCCCTTCTGGTGAACAGACATACATATTTAATGTATGGACCGAGTGATGCTATTTATTTTGATCTCAGTAGTCTTGAGTGCAGCAAAACCAGGCTGGATTTTCATGGTGTTCAGGGCGGGCAGGTCTGTACTGCCCAAGCACGCGGGCTAGAAGCTTTGTTCTGTGCCGGGGGCAATAGGACCTTTGCAAAGCTATTTATTCACGCTGCAGCAAGTGGGAGCAGCCCAGCCCAGCTGCTGAACCGAGCTGTGAAGATTCGCGCTACCCATCCCTTCACACGGCTGAAGTCTGCCTTTTTATCACCATAGGTTGTGCAGCATCTTTGCAAGTGAGTGTAACTCACTGCGCTCTGGATTTGAGATCTAAGCTAATGACTTGTTCTGACATTGCTGTCTCTCGCTGAGCTTAGTTTCAAATACCCTGATTATTTTATTTTTTTTTTCTGTGGGACTTGAATAAATCAAATGGTGTAGAGCAGAAATGGAAAAAAAGGTAGTGAAAGGGAGGACAAACTAAGAGAAATCTATCCTGTGGAACTTCACTGCTGACAGTGCTTAAGGGCAGCTTTAGCAGCGTCCGATAGCCCCTCTGATTTACGGGGCGGGCAGCATCTGAAAAATCTTCCTCCTTCATTTGAAAACACTTGTTCGGAGTCTACTCAAATGAACAAAGAGGGTGAGATTTGGCCCAGGGTTTTATCAGCCTTTATTGACTCAGAGCCTATAGTAACGCTGTGAGGCTACACTGGAAAGATAGGAAGGGAATAAACAGAATTTCTGCGTGGATAATTGTAAGGCATTTTTAAGAAGCCTTAAACTTTGGTCTCTTTCCTTTTTTTGGAAGGAGCCTGCAAGCCCTAACACACAAGAGAAATGTCTCTTACCAAAGGTCACTTTGCTGGCACCAGTGGTCATCTTCTGTTGTCAGATTTACTGCCACGAAAAGGCTTAGTCCAGAACCAAAATAACTGAATCTATGGGAAAGCTTTAAAACGAGTACGGCAGTCATGTCGCTGCTGCAGCACTCCTGGGGACGAGCCTCTGGCAGTGCTGAGCAGGGCTGAAGAGGGAGAACAGTTTAGTTTCACTTTTTCTTTTTCCCGAGGAGGGGAAAAAGACTTTTTTTTAGTATGTCAGAACAGCACTGGTGCGCTCACAGCAACTGGTAGAAAATGGAGTCGCGTGTATTTGTTACAGTAGGAAAAGGATCGATGCTGCCAAAGAGATGCCCGGGAGCTTCCCTCGACCGTGCCAGGAGCCGGTGCCCAGCCGCGGTCCCGGGGTCACCTGCGAAGGGTACATTCCAGAGGTTATACCCGCAGTAACTTTCCAGGAGCTTGGCGGGTAGACAATGATCCAAATCGGATTGGAGGGCTGCGGGGATTTTTCATATCCCGTCAATCAAGTTGCCCTTTCATTTTATAATCCGCAGAGGCTGTGAAAGACGGTAGAAGAACAACGCAGGCGGAGGTGGAGCGGGCAGAGAGCAGTGCCCGGTGCCGCCGTCTTCTCATCATGTACATTACGACTTTAAATTAACTCGTGCTCTTGTCCAGCACGTGCTGTTTCCCCTTCGGAGAGCTCCGCGCTCTCCCATGCAGTGCTCCTGGTAGTGCCGTGTAAACCACATCTGCCTATTTTCCCACAGCCATTGCAGCTGTGCACAGCACTGTCGAGAGGCAGAGAGGGACTGCTCAGACAGCAGTTTATTGTTACTCTTTCCATTTTTATTATATTTGGATAATGTGTTTAAAATTGAGAGTGTAAGAAAGAAATTATCTGGAGATAGGACAAAATGCTTTGGCATTTTCTGTTTAGCTTATAAAAAGGATTGAGTGGTGATTTAAAGGTAGTCACTTTCCCTTTGAGAGAGAGTTTTGGTACTTAAAGGTCTTTTTAATCTGCCAGAGAATACATAGTATTTCATTGGAAGCTGAAGCCTGACAAATTGAAATTAGAGACTGGGCACATCTTTAATGCCATTTATTGATTATATGCTGGAACAAATTGCCAAGGGCAATGAAGATACTCAAAGGCTGAGAATCCGTTACCCCAAGAGAGGGATGTGTATTAGCTAAACACTAGCTTAGGCTTAGTCAAACCCAAGTATATTATTCAGGACTGTGGATGACTAATTGAAGTTCAGTCTTCTGGTACACAGAAGATGAAATCAAACATTCTAATGTGCTTTTCTGAATATAGAGTCTATGGCTATTACCAAGCAAATATTACCTGAGCAAACCTTGGCATACGTGCTTTGAAAAGCTCTTGTATTTCTCTTCACGGTCCTGCTCCTTCCAACTTACAGCTTTGTTTTAGAAAAATCCTTGTACATAATTTGCAGACATGCAAATATGTAAAACAAGTGAAAGAGGTTTTTCCCGGTGTCTTTCACTGGCTGATGAAGAACATGGCCACATGAACGGATTATGCAGAAGATGAAAGAACGTTCTGGTGACATCAGGGTTAAGCTAAAGTAAGACAATCTCTTTACAGAAGTTGCATATTCTGCTTGGTAATTAAATGTAGGTGTGATGATGTGATAAGGCATAGTGTTTCTGTGGCTATTTAGTTCTATCAGCTTTATCACATCCACTTATTGTGATGCTTTGGGAAAAAAATAGCCCTTAATTTCTTGAGTAATGACTTCTTGAAAGCCACTTCATTTTCTTTCATCCCCAAATTGTCGATCACCAGTTATCATTAATTATTTTTAATAACTATTGTCCATGTGTCTGATTTGCTAACAAAAGTAACAGTTACAGAGCATCTATCAGGGACAATATTGTGGGTCAAATTCCTTACTGTGCCTTTGGGTCAGTGCAACACAATTTCAAATATTAAGCGGGATCTGAGCTAGAGAATTGCCTTGACAGCCCTTTTTTGCCAGGCTAAATTTGGTCATATTTCCTGGAAACATTTTATGTTAACTTATAACTCAAGATCTCAGTACATAAGCAGTTCAGGGTGAGCTGAACTCTTTTTCCATGAAACATCAGAGTTCATAAAGTCATAAAAGCCTTTTTCTCCTCTTTGCTCTGGCATCAAAATGAAAAGCCGAATGAATTTTCTATTGAACTAAGAGCAAGTTTAATGCTCTCTGATGTCATACACTGAAAGCGCTCGGTTGTGGATGAGATCCTGTCTGCAAAACACTCCACATAAGGAGTACCGCTGCGTACGCGGTACAGGGCGCAGTACTTCACCCACAAAAGGGAAAAACGCCAGCGAGCCTTGGCTTGAAATCAAGTAGGGAGCAAAGCGGGTGACCCCTCTCCCACCCAGCGCAGCGCCCGCTCGTGCCTGACCCCCCGAATCGTGATAATCCCATTAAATAAAACTGGTTGGGGACGGAAGGTGGGGAGGGCAGCGCTCCGCACAGCTGGTGACAGGAACGGGGGACGCTGGTGATTTGTCAGGGCTGCCATCGTTGGGCATTTGGCTGTGCCGCGCGGCGGTGGAGGAACGGTGAAGGGCTTCAGGACCGACGTGGGCACCGTCGTGCTGGCGCAGGCGCTCCCGGCTGCCGTTCCCATCCCTGCCGCCTTCTTCCCAGGTAGAAGGCATTTGAGAAAATGTCTCGTTTGGTGCCTCGGATGGGAAGGGCTTCTGTTGAATTTTCATCACCTCCCTGATCCATGAATATTGCCTGAAGGTAATCCTGAAGCTTGGCACCAGGCAGAATATTCCGCGCTTAACTTCTAGGAATTGCCCGTGAAGCCAAGCTGCTCTCGCTTCAAGGCGAGGTTTTCCCTGTGGTAAATCAGAACAGGGAATTACTTCCCCATGGCTTTTTGTTTGCAGTTAAATAAACCAAATGGCGAAAATATTTGCCCTGTAGCGTAGCAACAAATAAATGGGCTGTTTAGCAACACAACTGAAACTGATCCTTAAAATAATATAGCTTTTCCCATGCAAAGAGATGATGTCGGAGGCACCTCACTAGGCAGGGGAATGATCCTGTGCTTAGACATTGCGTAAGAAACTAAGAAATGTGGAGATGCAGTTCTTCTCCGGCTTTGCTGCTGCTGCGCTCCACGGCCTCGGCTGTATCTCTCTTTCCCTGTGCTCATGTTTCACATGGACTCATTTAGGCTTTTTTAGACTTCGAAGTGCCTCGTGCATCTCTGCGCTGCAGTGTGGTGGTACCTGACCTTTGTAGGTTCTTGGTATTGCTGGAGCAGATGCGGCCATAGATTATGGTGTTGCTGTTATGATAAGAACTGGACAGACCCGCTCAGTCACTGCTGCTTTCTATAACTCGCTCTACTTTCTCCTCCCGCTCTTGAGGATGTGAGTTAGTCCTGGACTGGCAACTTTCTGGCTTGCCTTGGCCACTGTCAGTGTTTGGCCCCGTTCTGAGGGTGTTACCCAGATCTAATTATTCACAAGCAAGTCCAGGATCTGTCCACCGCACATGATTTAAGGGCAGTTTTCAAAAGCCTTTGTCTGCTTGAAAAATCCCAGAGCACCGGCATATTTCTAATGCATACTGCCATTAAATAATAGCCTGTCAGAAGGCAAAGTCAGTAGAAAAGCCTTCTGTAGTCCTCGGTGCTTTGTGCTGTATTTTAAGAAGGAGGTGTAATCACAAAGCAGATTTTCGTTTCCTGTTTTTCATTGTAAATCATTTTGAACTGGTCTTCATTGGAAGAGCAGGGCTTGTTAACGAACAGGAACTTTTATTTGGGCTTTTATTTCTCAGAATTGTATAACGTGCAGGGAAATTCCTTTTTATGGCTCGGATTTAATAGAAAGGAAGATGGGAAGTTCCAGCGTATCACAAAAAGCTGGAAGTCCTGGATGTCAGTAAACAGATGTTCCGCATCGGTCAGCTACTGCCGGGCCAAGGGCATAATCCTTCATCGGTGATTTAAATTTCCCATGGATCTCTGGCTCGCCAGGAGCGTTCATTGAAAGGGCTTGTTTGCAGCCACACTTTTCGCAGTGCTTTGAGCTGGGGCTTGTGCCGTTTCCCAATGCCGGCGCGGGGTGATAACTTGGCATCCTCAGCCAGCAGAGGTCCGTGGCTGGTCCAGGCCCGGCTCCGTGGGAGCTGCGGCGGTGGGCGCCGCTCCTCCGGGGCAGTCGCCGCTCCTCCGGGGCAGTCGCTGCTCCTCCGGGGCAGTCGCCGCTTTCGCTTCTCTCTGGGAAAGAGAAGGAGCAGAACATTTCCATTTCCCTCTTCCATCTCTCTTTCTGACGTCTCCCATCTGCAGGCTTTTCGCCCTGCTTTTTATCTTTATTCTAGTTCTACCTGGACGCTGGTAGAAGTGAACTAGAAACGGGTTTCTTGCTTTTGTGTGCCTGTCAGTGACTTGAAATTCCAGGTAAAGCATCTTCTATAAGCGAAGGGGGTTCTGTGCAGGCAGTGTTGTCACTAATTCCTTGGGGTCAGCACGACTTTGCCACTGATGCAGCTCGTGTAGGTGCAGCGGAGGTGTTTGTGAGGTCTTGTAGGAGGTAGGAACTATTCCTCAGGTGAGCAATTTGGGAAGGTGGGAAAAGCTTCCGTGCCTGAGCTACGCTTTCACTCTGCCCGTTTAGAGCCTGTACTTGGAACATGCGATGAGTGGAACATTTTGTAGTGTAATTCAAAGCTTTCCTCCCCTCCCCTTTTCCTCCCCTCAAACCTGATTACTGGGTATGCACTTCATTTCATACTCCCTTTGATTTTTTATATATATATATATTTTTATAAGAATTGGTACAGCAGAGGCTGTTCAGGACCACGGTTTTCTATGAAATATATAATGGAATCATTCTTTTTAACAAGTGAGAATCCCCATTTTTATGGAAAAGAGCTTTACATTTTTTAAAAAGAAAGGCTTGGCTGGTGGGATAGCTGCATCAATTTAAGCAAGCTCACGAGCTGCTTGCTTGATGGCGTTTAGTTACGGATAATTTCTGGTCCCACTGTTTCTTTCCATCATTCCAAAGACAGACTTTTTTTCCTCTTCCTCTTGAAAAAATACAGAAAGGGTGCTTGATAAAAACCAAACCTGTGCAATCGGGTATGTGCAGGAGCAAAGTGGAAGCTTTCTAGGTAAATCCCCTGTGAATCACATGATGTGAATAAGTGGCATCTATGTACCTCTCTCCTGAAGTATATTTTTTTTTAAATAAAAGTAGCCTAGGGGCAGATAGTGCCCCGTCAGCAGGAGAAGGCAGGTACAGACGTTTTGCACAATTGGGTTTGGAGAAGTTATGCTCAGTTGTGGCTTACGCAGAGCCTTTCCCTGGGACGCCGCTGTCAGCCCCGCTGCAGGAGCGCAGCCCCAGCACAGGCGTAATAACAGCTCCCAAACGCGTTGCTAAAAGCAGCAGGGGGGTAAGCGAAGGTCCTCTATCGCAAAGTATCTCCGGAGCCCGGCAAAGGGCTGGATGAACTCTTCTGATGACAACTCACTTCAAGCCTCTGATTCTGGTTGGGGGTTTTTGTGTCACCCTTTGGTTTAGATACTTCATGGGTTTTATTGTCTTTTCACTTTTTTCCTGAATGAAAGTCTGAAAGTCTCCATTCTAAAATAGCTAAATAGCAATTTTTCTGAAAGCTTATTGCTTTTGTTCTCATCCAGGCTCCCTTCCCCATGATAGGGTGGACTAGATCATCTTTCGAGGTCCGTTTCAACGTGGGCTTTTCTATGACTTTGTGCTCGCCAAAATTCTTTGTCGGGTTTTACCTGAACGTGTTAATAGCTTTGATCAAGGCCAAATCTTTTTTTTCTTGTAACTTACCCAGTTCTCCGCTGAAATAATTAATTTGGAGATAATGTAAATCGGTTGCACAGCTGTTTTCCTGGTGCCTTTCCGTTAGCGGGGTCGTTTGCCTTTCCCGGGCAGGCTTCAGCAGGGCCGCCGTTCCTTTTTCATGAAAAGCGAATTTACCGCCTCTGTTTTGTGCTGGAAATCCGGAGGGGGGGTAGATTGGCGCTGAGTGGGATTCCTGCGCTTCCTGGGCTTGATTTGGCAGGAAGCTCCATCCTTTACTGCCACGTTGTTACCGCGGCTTTTTCTGTGTGAACCTGGATGAGGCGGAGTGTGAAAGTGGAAGTTTTGGCTTCGGGATTAGCGAACCGACTCGATGTTATTACTGCGCGCGGCGTTCTCGCCCGCTGCCTTCGCTTTCTTGGCGGTGGGTGAGGCTCTCCAGTGCAACGCTGCTGTAGCTTTTCCTTTTATCTCTAACGACAGTGCAAGAAGCAGATGAAAGTCTCGGTCCCTCCAGCTGCTTGATTGCTCTAAATAACTGTAATTTATAGAATCTCATTTGTTCTTTGTCCATTATCTTAATATGAGCTTAAAAGTCATAGAAATCAAGAGGTAGACTTAGTGTTTTATGCTGAAGGAAGAGGAATCCACCCGTTTAAGCTTCCCAAGTGTTTTGTCTAAGCAAAAAAAAATAAAAAAGGTGGTCAGCCAGCGGTCCAGGGTGCTGCCCTGTGGTCTGCGAAATCCTGCCTGTTCCTATTCCAGCCTTGTCATAGAAAATGGATTTGGAAATGATGGCTGAGGATGGAAAGCTCTTTCCTACCCCCGTGTTCAGCCGTGAGTAACCCTTGGAGCAGCTCGGTCTGCTGGGGCCACCGTGCGTCATTGGTCCTTAACAGGTGAAACGCTCTCACTCCCAAATTTCTGTAAACACTTTGGAAACTATTTGTAAACATTTTGTCTTCCTGCCTGGTTCCGGATGTAGAAGTGGAAGGAGCGCTGCACCGAAGGCTGACACAACAGGCGATAAGTTCACGTCACACTCCTTCCTGCTTCGTCTTATAACCGTCTTTTACAGTTATCCATCCCCGCAGCAGTTACTGGAATGCTGCGTGGCAGGGGATGTCCCAAGGCTCTCCATAACTCTGTAGAGTTAAAGAGAATATAATAAATTGCATCTGAAAACGTCCACTTGGGGAATCATAATGATACTATGAATGTCAGTAGGAGGGGGGGAAAAAAAAATCTGTGCTGTGATGTAAGAAGCAGCAGTTGGCAGCAAAACCCTTCTGAGCGGGGGGAAATCTAAATGGGAGCCACTTACGAACCTTGTGCTGCTTTCTCCAGTGTTTCCCAGAACATCCCTTGGTGCCTCTGACTCCCTGCCAGGGCACCAGCTGTGGGCACTGTCCCACCTTCTCTCGCCCTGGGAAGTACTGCCACGATGCTACCAAAACCCACCCACCGCCTCTTTCCAGGGGCGGGGGCATTCTATGCAACGACAGCCTTAATTGAGGAGAATTTAATTGCCATTAGGAGGAGCTTGTGTGAGGATATATGCAGGCACATGTAGGCGCGCTCGCAAACATGAGTGCCTCTATGGAAATAATTCCTGTTCCCCTGCACTTTATCCACCTGGAATATTTTTTGTATCTTTTGGTAATTTATGAGAAATCTGTCCCACCAGCAGCCTGCAGTAACAGGGCTCAAAAACCCACAGATCTTAAGCTGGTGGCAGCTCCGCAACTTTAGGGAAATGAGCAGGGTGAACGAGGCTGATTCAAAGCGTAACAAGCTGACCATAAATTTTAAGATAATCTCTTCAAACAAAAACAATGAGAGCTTTTTCCTTTCCCTGTAAGATGAAAATGGAAGCAACATTTTCTGAAATTGTCATGGGAGCTCAGAAAAAAATATCTATGTGCCTTTGTAAAAATCTGCTAGTAGCAATATGGGGTATTTCTTCTGCTTTTTCTCTTTAATCAAATATAATACCTCTCTGGAGGCAACCTGCTGAGCAAGTGCTGTTACAAACTGCCCAGCACATGAGGTTATACTTGCAGAGATGATTCCACAATAAATATAGCCCATGAATTTCACCTTCCATCTCTGCTAACACCTTTGTGTTTGAAAATAGGACCGTTTAACTTCAGGAGGGTGACACCTGGGTCTTCAGTTCCAGGTTGGCTGTATATAATTATGGTCACTTAAAGGACTGAGTAACACCTTGTTTTAGCACCACTGATACCAGCACTAATTGCTCATTGAAATCCTATGGAAACTGAAGGCATCCGTGTTCACCCTGCAGTGATTCATTATCTGCGTAATGCCGTTCCTGCAAACAGCGCAACGGGGAAAGCTTCTGTGTTTTCTTTTAATAGCGGCTTTTAATTAATTTACTGGAAGCAGTTGTGATCAGTCAGGCACCACGGGATAATGGCCACCTTCCCCGTCAGGGTTGGTAATGTTTCTCTTCATGCATAGATAGCTTAATCATCTCGTGCTGTAAAGGATTAAACGCACCAGGAAATTCCTCACTAGTTTATTTTCTTAACCTTTTCCCCATTGAAGGCAAGAGTTTGATTGTAAATGCAGATTGCAGAACTGACGTGTGCTGTGACCACCAGCCCGGCCTGGCTGCAGCCTCCAGATGTGCGGGGTGTCCTCCTGCCCAAACGGGGCTGAGCGCCGGAGCCCCGTGCCCGGCACGGGGCACCTTTGGGGACGTCCCCTCATTGCGGAGCGGATGTGTCACCCCTGGGGTGGCCCGAGTGGGGAAATGACGATACAGTCCACTCAGCCTGGACAACTAATTTTTAATCGCTAAAAGCTGTTTAACTTCTGTAGGTCCTGGTGAGTTTAGAGAGGCACCTCCAGAGGACAAATGCTTCTATTTTGGAAGATAAGTTATGATTGTAAGTGTATCGTTAAATGCTTACCTTTGATAAAGGGCTCGGGAAGATAGACAAAGGCGTTTTCTGGGGAACAGTTTGTGACTCATTTTCAGCCTGAAAATCGTTTCTTCAGCCTGTGCAATGAAAGATGATGGCTCCTGCGTGCCAAGAAGCTCTCATCTCTTGCTGGAGGATTTGCAAAGCTGGGAAAGGTGTGGAATTGGTCATGAATTCTACTTGTAATGAATAGCTCGGCAGTGAGGACTGTCATCCCCTTTATTTTCTTAAAGCTGTGGCTGGGGGACAGGCACAGCCCGGGAAGCGCGGCCACTGTCTTCCCTCGAGAAACTTTTAGCTAAAAAATCCCCATTCACAAAATGCACATAGTGAGAGTTCCTTTGTCCACAGGAGGGGGTGAAATGAGAATAAATGTGGATGCTGAAGCATGGAACATACAGGAGAACTTACTAATGACTGCAAAACAACCACGGCATCCCTCCGCTCTTGCCTACTGTTGCAGGGAAGCAGCTTTGTGGTAACTGGTGCATTGCAATTTTGCATCGCTTTGCTTATGACATCCCAGCTGTTACAGGAGCGCACACAAAAAATACTGCAGTGGCTGTTAGAACAAAAACAGCCAAAAAAACCACCCTTTCTAGAAGCAGAAGAGGGAGCTTGCTCTACCAAAGCCCTCACAAAGCACTGCGGTTACTTTGCAGGCGGTGACATGGCGAGAGCGAAAAATGAGAAAGATCTTTGATGCCAACTGATGTAAAGAAAATGAGCAGAGTAGCAGATTTATGAACAAGACGTCCGGAATGATTGAATTGGAGAATGGTGATATAATGATTAAGGATTTATCAGTGATACTGAGGTAAAAGCTGGAGAATGTTAAAACAAAGGAGCCCAAACTGTCTCCTACCGAAATTCGTAGAGGCTGTTTAAGTCCCCCAACCTGCTTTGCCAACCCGTACCAACCTGGCAGGCAATATTCTCAGTGCTTACTCACATCCCTTTTCGGTGTTGAATTAGTAAATGTGCAAATAAAAACAGTACTTTTTTTTAAAGTTCTGTGCAGCAGCCGCTGATCTGGATGAAGTCAACTGATTCTGACAATTAGAGTAATTATTTGGCCTGCCCAGTCCCTTCTCTACTTCCAACTCTTATTCAGCCCTTGATGGTATCAAATAATTTCCTGAATGAAACAGCAATTCTGCCTCAATAAAATATTTATGATTGTGTTGAGTGTTTCCTGATCTCTGCTTTGAACTTGTGTTTTCTTTATTTGTTTACTGAGATCCATGTTTGCCCGTAGCTCTGGGATGGAGAAACCAAAACCCCACTTGTTACACGAGTGAGATGAACCAGCCAATTTGGGATGTTGGAAATGGTCCTGTAGTAATTTTCATTTCTTTTTTCCTGAGGCAAATACCCATTTGAAGATGCTGATTCTCGACCTTTCATTTTTCGAGTGGTTAAGAAGTGATTTGCAAAAAGCAGATAATTTATCCTGGGTTTAAATTACAACCTTGTTCTTACTTTCTACCACCATCCTTGATTCTTATTAGCTTGTTACAGGTGATCTCTCTTCTCTCCCTTCCTCAAGATGAAATTAAGCTGTAGCTGTAAATTTTATGTCTTATGATAACGTTTTCCTTAATCAGCCGACCATAAGTCCAGTGCTGAGCTGTAGTAACTCAGGATAGAAATGCGAGCGTGACATCTGAGACGCTGCCAGAACTATTTCTTCTGGGTTTCATTATTATTAATTTAATAGCAGGCTTGTGGGCAGCCAACTGGCATTGGTCATATTTGTTGTTGTTTATGAAGGTTAAAATGGAATTGACCCTCTGTAGATGTTTTCTTAATGCTTCTTTCATAGCTGGTGCCAGACAAGGTGACTAAATCTAATACACCATAAAAGTTAAAATGGAAAATAAGCATCTGCTGGCGTAGGTTGTTGTTGACCAGTCAGAACGACTCCGAATAGGAAGCAGCTCACACTGCTCTGCCTGCAGAGGCTGCGTGTTCCTTTTCAAATAGTTTCTTAGTTGGTTTGGAGCACCATTTTTTTCCTCTGGGACTGAATATGTGTATTAGAACTGTTGATATTAGTGCTTTGGTAAAGCAATGCATACTGCCCATCATCAAATGCTCACCGAGTGTCCCCACACACGGTAGTTTGTAAGATTTCGAAGTAATGGAAAATTCAACAAAGAAACTGGGCTCAGTAGCAGTACCATACCAGCCACCACTCATCAGTTAAAAAGTGGGATAGATTTATTTTGTTTTTTAATAGGGAAGCAAATATTCCGCCTGTTAATTTGAAAGTCTTCAGGAATGGGTCTGGAATGAGGAATGAACTTTGGGAATGCCATTATTTCCTCTTCAGAGCATCCTGCCATGTACAGGAATAAGGGGAAGCTGGAGTGAAATTTGGAGTTAAGGAAACCACCCTTTTCTGGAATGAGCATTTCATTTCTATGTATTCACCTGTAGGTTGCGCCCACCTCTGAGCAGTGTTTAAGAACACGCTGAGGCAGTGGGTTTTGCCCTGAGGCTTGCTATATCCATCGCAAGGCAGACCTACTTTTTTAAAGGATTGAGGTTTATGGCCAGAGATAACTGTTTTTATCATAATGATATAGTTCACATCAAGGGCCTTATATGGAAAAAGGTGACGTGTCTTCCTGGGCTCCTGCAGATTAATTCTGTGCTTATAAGTGGTTTCACCAGCACGGTAGAAAGGTTTGAACGCCGATGATCAGGTGCACGCCTGCCCCTGCTGAAGTTAAGCCGGTTGCTTACAAAGCCATGATTGCTGGTGGGGTCTGGCAGCAGTTTTGAATTTGTGGTTTTTTCCCTTCTATCAGGTGTGTCGATTTTTCTTCCTTTCACAGCTAATTCATATCGCAGCCTCATTCCTGCCTCGAATTTGGGTGTGAAAAGAAGCCTTTTGTGTGTCTGGAGCTTGGATGCTGAGAGTCTGGCTTTCCTTTAAGCAACACGCTCTGGCCACTCGCCACATCCAAAATGCATGAGCAGAACTCAAGGGTGCAGAAGGCACGAACTTCTAAGGGGATTGCAGCCAGGTCAGTGCAGCTACCCAACTCTCGTCTTCCCTAGAAATAAAACCAAAATAAAATACCCCTTTCTTCCCCCTGAATCTACAGAAGCAAGGCAATGTGAAAAGCAATTTTTTGTGATTCGCTCTTTATGTAACTTGGTTTAATGATGCTGATCGCCACCAATCCTGCACTGGAGGGTTCCCAAGGATGGCTCCATAAGAGGAGGCTCAGCTGCTAAGCTGCCAGAGTGCAGGGGATGGCTCAAATAATTAAACTCACAAGCCTATAATGAGTTGCACTGTAATTTCATTTGGTTTTAGAATTTAGACACAGCTCGGAAGGCTCAGAAAGAAGTCAAATGGCACAGGATAAGGATAAACCCAACCCCACAGTCTCACTCACCAGTTTTAGGCACGCGGTACCCTGTCCTGTAACGTGTCGTAAACATCTGGGCTATTTACTAAGCTGGGATGAAATCAGGCCGGGGTGGCGGAGTGGGGCGATGTCGAGACGACAGCGCCTGACCCAGATGCGGAGTGGTTAGATAACGGGTGACGGGATGAGGCAGTTGGCAGCGGGCTCTTGCCCTGCTCCTTCTGAGCCCGAACAGCAGGTCACGGCTGGACCTCGCTCGCTGAGCTCTTTCAAAAAGGTATCCATGTGAATGACGTGCAGGGGAGTTAGAACAAAAGGCAAAAGCGTTTATCAGTCTTCATTTTTCCTTCGTTCTTCCCTTCCCAAATTTCACTCTGACTCCAGCACGCGAAGCTTTATCACAGCCCATAAGTTTTCCCTGGACTATAATTCTTTCACTCTCAGTTGCTTATCTGTTGTCACCTTTTTCCTCTATCCTCTCAGTCTCATTTTTTGTCTCCTCTTTTGTTTGTTTTTCCTTCTCTTCTGAGAAATCTTACCCTCCTTGGTTTGTTTTCCTTGCAGCCTGCAAAAAAAATTGCTTTCTCACTTGTGCTTGGGCAAATTAGTTTTTGCTGACATATGTGATTCTCTTCCAAAGAGCTCATTGGTTTGGGCAAGAGCGCTTGCATTCGGCTGCCTCTACTGTGCTTGAGGTCTTATAGCTGCCTTTTATTTTATTAGTTGCATTTTTAATAAAAAAGAAAGATAAATAGGAATCCAGCCATGTATCTTCTAAAGCAATTTTCTTGCTGATGTTTCAGTTAAGTACTGAGCAGTATTCCAACTTTGGCATATTTTTCTACACTAATCCTTAAATGGCAAACAGTTCTGGCTCTGTACAGTATCTTAGCAGGCAGCTGGAGCCCAGCAGAAGTGTGCTGTGCCTGAGTCATGGCACCGTCCTCTGCAATAGGTGGAATTATGATGATTTTTATTAGGAGCGTGACTGATTGTTTACCTCCACTTTGGGATCCGAAACGCAGTGCAGCTGTCGTCGTCTTGCTGACCAAACGAAAAAGCAGTAACTGTCCCAAAGAGCTTAGAAGCGAAGAATAGAGCCAAGGTGACAGATGGCTTAGGGCAGATGTGGGAGCTCACGGGTGCAAGATGCAAGTCCTGTTGCTCTTCTTACGGTAATCCCCAACAACACACGCTTTCTCTCCCAGCAAAAGACAAAACGTGTTACCAGGCCAGAAACTGCAGCAAATTCAGATGCATTTAGCATAAAGGATTTTCTTTTGCTCTTTAGCTATGGATTTCCTCTAACGGCAGCCAAACCAAAATACCCGTTGCAGGCATCAGAATGTGATCTCGGGCGAAGAGATGCTTGATGCGCTGCTTGTTAAAATAGTCTATGGCAGCAAATATTAGTATTGGGTAAGAAATGAAAACTGGAACTTAAAGTGAGATAGTGAGATAGATAGTGAGAAAGCCGTGGAGCACCAGCTCGTGTGGGATAGTGAAAACCTCAGGCCTGATGCGGTGAACCCGGCTCACCTGGGGAATGGTTCATGTAGATGCCCTTGAATTTGGTGGGATCATAGAATCATAGAATGGTTTAGATTGGAAAATACCTTGAAGATCATCCAGTCACACCCCCCTGCCCTGGGCAGGGACACCTCCCACCAGCCCAGGTTGCTCCAAGCCCCGTCCAACCTGGCCTTGAACACCTCCAGGGATGGGGCAGCCACAGCTTCTCGGGGCAACCTGCGCCAGGGGCTCACCACCCTCACAGGGAAACATTTCTTCCTGATATCTCATCTAAATCTCCCCTCTTCCAGTTTGAAGCCATTCCCCCTCATCCTATCACTCCATGCCCTTGGAAAAAGTCCCTCCCCAGCTCTCCTGGAGCCCCTTTAGGCACTGGATGTCTCACTGGAGCAGGACCACATGTGAGCGAGTATTTGCAGGACCATCCCTTTGACTTTAAATTCTGGATAGGCCCAAGTGCTTCTGATGACGTGACCACTGTCAGCTCAAACAAAGAGCAAATGCTGCTGGAGCTGCTCAGAGCTTTATCAGAAAGGGACATAAGTCTTTCGGTACCAGGGGGATCATAAATTAAGGGAGTGTTACAGCAACAAAACACCTGTCAGTACAGGATATAATACAGATGTGAGGTAATTTTCCTACTTGCACATCTCTGGGAGTTAACTCTTTCCTTTCTGCACAAGCCGGCAGTGGAAGAGGTGTCCCCGCCTGATGACCGTGGAGGGCAATGCCTGCGTTACTCAGTGGTTCCAGTTCCCATCGCCAGGGGAGAACAAACTCCCCGTTTACAAAGGTTCAAATGCAGCAAGAGGAGAAATCTATCACTTCTGCCCACCACCCTGTGCCAGGAAAACAGTTTGGACTTTGACATAAGCATAATAATTAAAGTGACTTTTCATAGTTTGGCAACTTCCACTGCCTATCTGCAGGCAGAAGGTGGTTATAAGGATTCTTCCTGCTCCAGGCTGAGGGTAATGCTTGTTATAAAAACTCATAAGGGGGGCTTATTACTGGTTTCAGTGAGCTGAGGGGCTGCTTCTTATAACAGCTGATGGCTCTTCAGTCACCCCACTCACTAGCTGTGACTAAACACAACTGTCGGTTACCCTACGCCTGCAGTGATTTTTTTTCTCAACAACCACGGGGATGGCAGGGGCCACACGAAGCAGTGGCTGGGTTTTGGTTTTAGGGAGGGACGGAAGAAGGTGGAAAATGGTGAATTTTTTGAGCCAATAATGGCTGCTTGGTATCCAAACTATATTTCCATTAAATAGTTCTTGTCCTTAAACTTTTAAAAGTTGTTTAATATAAGGTCAGATTCAGAGAATCTGAATCTTCCAATTCTCTAAAAAAAGACTGCACCACAATGTATCTAGCCACATTTCTAATAGTATTACTTTTGAACAATGTACGATGTGTTCCATTTGAAATACCTGGGAACATCAAATTGGGTCCTATGAGTCTCAAAAACACAACTGATAAAAAGACCGTAATCCAAGAGAACACCATTAGTGAAAGGCATAGCTTAGATAAAGCAAAAGGGACATTTGGTTTTAATGGTAATTGCAAAAACAGCCTCCTATTAAAAACATCACTTCCAATTAAATCATCAGAATTTACTTTGTAGCATGCTGAATGAAGTTATTAGAAATGACTCTGTAGTACTGGGTCTTTTTTGTTATGGGAAAGTATATTGATTTGGTGCCAGGCTCCGATTAACAGAAAATAGCAGCAAGCCACGGCACTATCATTGCATTAGGATTCTTGTTCTAATTATTTTCTAATTAGAACCATGAGAAATTGTGCCATCATTACTCAGATAAACATCCCACTTGTTAAAATAAGGACTGCGACTTCTGGACACTTGGGTAAAAATTCAAAGCTTGGAAACTTTAGTGAAACTTCCACCGATGACAGTGTTCTTATAACTGTGTGAAGGCAGAATTTGGCCCTTCTGCTTTGAGATGCTTGCTCGATCTTGCTCTTCATACTGACTATTTGTACACCTACAATTGCTGTTTTTTATTAAAAAAAAAAAAAAAGATTGTAGGGAAAAATGGGTTCCCTGATGGATTTCACAGATTGCTTGGCTTAAATACCTTTAAGTGTGAAAACACCAGGATAAAGTCTCTTTGGTGCTAATATATTTTTTTTTCTCTAGAATTTCTCTCGCGTTGTCAGTTTTCGAGCAGTGTGATGGGGAAGGCAGGTTTTGTGGAGCTTTGAGCTTCGAAATAAACGCTAGGACTTACCTTCAAAGAAAAACTGTAAAAGTCAATGGCTTCACATCCAAGGAGTTCATACCACCTGCCATGGCATGACATTTCTCCCCTGATATCATCATTTTTTGCCGTTGTTGTTGTTGCGTTGTGTTATGGATAGGTTAAAGCCTCTACCTTGGGATGGAACCTTTTGTACTGAATGGTTTCGTTGCGCGGCTGAGGCTGATCCCTGCGTGCTTGCCCGGGCCAGTGTTGTGTTTGGAGAAGAGGTTCACTGCTGAGCTTCAGTCTCCTCTGGGATGCCGACAGTCAGTGTGTGTGGGGTGGACTTTCCAGCCCTACCCGTGGCTTCTGCGATGAGGGCTGCTGCTTGCCCCTAAACCTGCCCTGGCGTTCTCCTAAGAAACTGTCTCAAGGTTTTAAATCGCTGATGGGATGAATGCAGCTGACCAGCCTGGGGTGATGCTTCCCCAAATCCTTCAATGAGCGGGTGCCTTTGTGCCCATGGGCATGTTCCTCTGGGGATATGAAAAGCTGTGTTTGCAGCATCCCATGTCACTGCTGCTTTCGGAAGCCCATCCAAAGATAAACTGAGCCAACGGAAAGGCTCCGCTGCCTTTAGAGCAGACCTGTAGGGAGCAGCTAATGAGCTTTTATGGGAAATAAAAATCTTCTGCTCTTTCCTGGGTACCAAATCCCAGAGGTAGTTATGTGGTGTTCCTGGGACAGAGAGTGGCTTCAGCAAGACTACTTTATATCAGAGGAATTGGCCTCCCTTCCTTTGCCTTATAAGCATTAATCCAACCTCTCAGCAAGACTCTGCTGTGGTTTTGACTAGTCCCCAGTAACTTCAGGAATAAAATAGTCTTTGGCACAGAAATCACGTCTGCCAACTCCTTTTGACAGATCACGATACAGTAAGTGAATTCCCCGTGGTCAGTGATGCTGCCATCTGATACGTGTGTTTCCAGCAAGTTTTATCTTTGTCAAGTTTCCTGAAGAAATCAGACTTCATGGCCACGGAGCTGGAAAGGATTTCTCTTTAGTGCTTTTTTTTTTCATACCTGTTATGTTTGGGGACTTAGTTTTCNTTTTTTTTTTTTTTCTAATGGGAGGGGGGAGCGGGCAGAGGGGAGCAGGAAAGTGAATCCAATTTGGCAAGCTTAATTTGTCTTTCTATCCTGCAGCCAAAGCAGGAAGGAAATGTCTTGCTTTTGGCCGCTGTCCTTTCTGGACGTGTCTAATGGTTTAAAGTAAAAATGTGATGGCTCTGGCCACCCTGGGGTTCAGTGCCAAATTTAAGCTGGTCTTACTGGGTGGCAAAACCAGAGGTGTGTGACATGGAGGTGTTTTGAAAGGAAGGGAGGGACAAAAAGAAGCTGGGATGAATAAAGCAAGAGTTTTCTGTTACTGAATATAATATTCTGAATGACACAGCAATGTCCAAAAAATGTGTATCATGTGGGGTGATTGAGGATTTAGTGAGATTACCCTTAATCTTCCTCAGTCAATAAAAAAGGAAACAAGAATAGATCCTTTCTTCTTAGAAAGACAATGACATTTAGTATGTTTGCTAGAGTTGGAAAATTGGCACAATGTGTTTCATGTCATAATAACATTTAAATCTTCATAGGTTTAGACACTAAACTTTATCTGCTTTGCCTTAGTGCGTCCATGGCTAAATACATCTTTCTGTAAAGCTCTGAAACTCCTTATCTGACAGAAGGCTCATAAATTTGCCTCGTAATAGAAATAAATATCATTAGTACAGACATGCTGCTGGGTTCTTCTAGTTGTCATTGGGAAAGACAACTTTAAACAGATACAGGCTTTATCTGTCTGGATAATTAATGAGCTGCCGCATCATGCTTTTGTGTTGCTTCCTTTTCTAACCTGTGGATTTTGAGTAGAAACAAAACTTGCTCCAAGTGTGAGTACCATGAGGGGTCCCACGTGCACCCCACTTTTAGAGCGGGAGCTGGAATCCAGGTGGTCTGACCCTGAGGATGCTCAACTGGGCTGGAGAGACCTGGATTAAATTTTTTATTCTGTCAGCACCTTGAGGTCTCCAGCAGAAAAAGGCTGTGCTAGAGCTAGACAGTAGTAATTCGTCTCTGTCTCAGATCGCCACTTCAAAATTGGATAAAATTACTTCCATATCTTACAACACCTCTTAATACACTGGAGGTTGGAAGACTGCAAGATGCTTTGCTGCAGATGTGGAGGACCTCTAGGATTAAGCATTATTTCTGCAGTGATATTTCTAATTAGAAAGTAACATCGCAAAATCTTGGCTGGTGTTAGCGAGACATAATCCAAAGAAAACCATATCCATGTGAATGTTGCTGAGCATCCCACACCTGCGTGCCTGAAGATCACCTCTGTCATTTATGTTGCTGTTAAGGCATTAATGTGTCTCGATCCTGCTGATACACCACAAGAAAAGTTTTCTCCAATAGAGCAGGTGAAGATCAGTTAGTTGTGCACATGGATTTAGTGTGGGGGCCTCAGAGAACGGGCACAGCTTGGGTTTCGTAGAAAATGAGCTGTGCCAAGCAAAGCTCATGGAGGAAAACTGCCTCAGTTGTGCAGACAAAGCCTGTGTGTCTCTTTGCTTGAGAAAAGCCCCATCACAGTCGTTGCCTGCCCTGAAACCAGAAGCGTTATAAGCCCTTTGGTGGATTGAATTTGAGAATGAAATCCCATTCCTTTGAAATGAGCGTGTGAGCACAACCAGACTCTGATGATGTTGGGGATGGCATCTTGAAGATTCAAGTCTGAATCTCAACTTAAACTTAACTTGCACATAGGTTTACGTATGATCTTAAACTTTTGTATTCCTGTATCCCCTGTGTGAACCTGGCACGGGTGGAGCTCAATAATAGATGGATGTGTCAATAACCCATCAAAGTCCCTGGCGTGATACAGGTGAGTCCTTGAAGCGCTTGCAGTCTGCCTGTAAAACAAGAGACGAGGGGCAGCGGCGTGTGTGGGACACGGAGCAAATGGGACGGTCAAGAAAACGTGAAACTCAAACAGCAGGAGGTGTAACTACGGACAATAAACAAGCTCTTTCATAACACATTTTGAACCAATATTTAGTTTATTTCCTTTTTCAAGTTTGGCTCATGAATCTCGCACGCTTGGGTTTTGCAATCTGCTGCTTAGGGGACCTGTTTTAGCCCCCACGTTTCCGAGGTAGATGCTCTGGTCCCTCCTGCACAGCTAGACTTTCCTAGTTTTCTGGTACTTCAACTCAAGAACGACACTGCTCTGGAAAATGTCAAGTATTTTTCATAGTTATAAAAAAAGTTTGTTAATGGATATTTCATAATAAATCTTTCTCTATACAGCGAAATGCCTACCCTGCATGGAGACTGGCTGTCACAAGCAGCTTGAGCAGCATTTGGCACCAGAATTTTGTCAGTTTTCACCTTTTTGAGTGTTCGCAAAAGTTTGCAAAGTTAAAGGGTGATATTTCTTGTTTTTCCACCAGTGAAGGAGGCTATTCGGTGATGAAAAATAAATACATTTAGTTTGAGCAAAATCTTATGGTATTAGTGATTTGCCACACATGGAAATACATTATTTAAATGGCAATGTTCTTATTTTCACCTTACTAGAAAATCCATCTGTCTCCAGTCCCATAAAAATACCCCAGATAAAAATGGAAAATGCTATAGATAGCAACAGTTCTTCCAGGAAAATGTCAGCAAATCTGTTACCCTTCTTACCGCTATCATGTAAATATTAATCAATTTGGGATTCATATCGTATACAAATTAAAAGGATATGAAAAGAAATCGGAGAATTGCAAGCATTTTCATTAATTTCCTATTTTACTAGAACCTGATGAGCTTTAGTCATCCATGCTACTAGAAGGAAAAGGTCTTTTAAACTCTTTCTCTGCAGTTTGGCTTGTAGAAATTTCCATGGCTCCACTAACTTCAGCTGAAATATTTGAGCTTAATCAGCTCAGGGTTTGGCGTCCACTTGGTGCAAACGTGTGCGCGCTCACAACAACCGACTTGAATAACCGGCTGGGAACAAACACCCCTTCATTGACCAGCTCGAGGGTTTTTTGTTGGACTTGTCTGCACTGCTGCAAAACTCAAGAATACGCATTGAGATTATTTTTGATCCTGGACTCATTCATGCATTTAAAACATCCCATACATTGGAAGAAACGCTAGAGGGGTATGGAAGGGAAGAGCCGTCTTCTGGTGGGTGCCTAAAGCTTGCCGTCTGTCTGGCCCGAGAGGTGCAGTGCAGTGATGAAGTAGTATAAAATATGCTGACTCCTCAGCTTTACAGATGATTTCTGATGTTGGCGCTGGGTTTTTCTCCCTGGCGATCACAGCTGCATACCGCTCCGTTGTCACAGATGCTTTTTTGGCAATTAAACAAGCTGTTACTGCTCACAGCAAGTCCTGGCTCCCCGGTTTTATTTGGAAACCTTTACCTTAAAAAAATGGTTAATTACTCAGCTTCTCTCAATCCCTATGAGCTGCTTTTTTCAAGTTTTCTAATTTACATTGCCATGACTGGGCAGCAATAAATCAAAGCCCAGCTGCAGCTACTGATCTCCTATAACCCTTTTTTTCCCTCTTAGTTGTAATTTCAACTATAAGCTCGACAATAAGCCCATCTCTTAATCTCAGCATGAACAAATGGAAAATGGTCAAATGACGCACAATTTTAAGCTTCTTGCTGTATAAATTAGACAGAGTGCGTCAGTTCACTGGAATACTCTGACCTTTTCTCCTTAAAAATACTTGGGGGTGTGTGGGGGGAAGATCTGGATTGAGCCCTAGGTTAAAGTCTTCTATATTTACAGGGTGCAACTGCCTCAGCATAAGGTACCAATATGCACAGAAGCTGGTGCTTAAAATATATGGGCAAATGGAAGCCAGGGCAGATAAAGAGTGCCAATAAAAGCCAGACTGTTACTAGCTTTCAGCAGCTAAATTTACTATAGTGTTGGTATAGCATAGTGTTGGTATAGCATAGTGTTGGTATAGCATAGTGTTGGTATAGCACAGTATTTCCCATCCTTGGGTATAGGGAAGGATGGAGACGACAGCTACCCGAGGGATCTAAAACTGAATTACTCATCATTTTAGTCAGTATTGCCCTTCTTTAGTTGAGCTGTAATGCAGTGAGCCAAATTTGCCAAGGGAAGGCCTGTCAGCACCCCGCTCTGGCGGCAATTAGCACTCCAGCAAGTCCACCACAGCATCGCTGGATAATTTGAATATTAGTCTTAATGCAGCCTGTGGCTGAGGGTGAGCCGTCGGGTTACGGACTGATCTTGCTGTTATAAAAGTCCACTTTTTCGGCCAGTGTGATGGGAATGGATTTCTCCCCCTTAGTGCCTGTGCCGGTGTCGCAGCGCTGTGGTAGCAGTTGGGTTTGGTTTCAAACTGCCGCCTGCTGTAATGGTCATCAAGTCATGCAAACCAGTACGCTTTATAAACTCGGCAGGTGGGTAATGTTTTGTATATGGGCATAGAGCTGTATATGTAGAAAATATTTAAAAAAAAAATAAATCATTGTATGTCACCTAATACGTAACTTAAAATAATTACTTCTACAAAAGAGTTCTTCCAGAGTTTCTGGACAAAAATACATATTGAGATCTGTATCTCAAATCCCAGAATCACACAGAATCCCAGGATGGTGGGGTTGGAAGGGCCCTCTGGAGCTCCCCCAGTGCCACCCCCTGCCAGAGCAGGGGCACCTCCAGCAGTGGCACAGGACGGCGTCCAGGCGGGTTTGGAATGGCTCCAGAGGGGGAGACTCCCCCACCTCTCTGGGCAGCCTGTGCCAGTGCTCTGCCACCCGCACAGGAGAGAAGGCCCTCCTCACGTTCAGATGGACCTTCCCATGGTCACATTTGTGCCCGTTCCCTCTTGAGGTATTCAAATTCTTAAAGATGCAGAGCTGGCCTAGGGAGATGTTCAAGATCCACATCCAGGGTGTGCTTGTGTTTCCACCACGAGTGAAATGCCCATGTGTACTTCTGGTCCTTCTGCGTAATGCTTCTTCAGAGGAGTGGGAATAAGCTCCAGGCCCCTTTACGACTCCCTGCCATTCCCTAAATCTAATCATGCATGTGTAGTGCACCTGTATTTATCAACATATATACATCAATCTTCGTTTGTTCCTTACATGCTGTTCTTAATTCACCTACTTGTGGTGTGGGTAGTAGAGCTGCAGGACTTCACCTTTTTGATACACACAGGCTCACTTTAGAAAGGCTGAAACCTGCTGTTTAATGCATTATTGAACGCTGTGCTTTATTTTTAAACTTTCCAGGAAGTTAAAAATAGACCTGATCCTTTTTATTCTCTTATAAATAAAGAGCAGATCGGAATTATGCATTGAACACTGTGCATAATCCATTGGTTAGGGATTACATCTGGTGAATGCATCAGTTAACTGAATCGAGTCTATTTATGTTTTCTTAAAAAAAAAATAATAAAATATTCCAAGTTGATTCTTGGCCACTTCTCTGCTTTCAGGATTAAGGCAGCAGTCACAGTGCTCTTGCCTAGCTGAAGTGTGCTTGATCATCGCTGGGTTTTGAGCTGTGCACTCTTCCAGTATCTGTAGATTGACCGGGAGTTTGAGTGGATGCTCAACAGAAATGCTTTAATTTTGTATTAGTTGTAGGTCNGTGAATGCATCAGTTAACTGAATCGAGTCTATTTATTTTTTTCTAAAAAAAAAAAAAAATATTCCAACCTGATTCTTGGCCACTTCTCTGCTTTCAGGATTAAGGCAGCAGTCACAGTGCTCTTGCCTAGCTGAAGCGTGCTTGATCATCGCTGGGTTTTGAGCTGTGCACTCTTCCAGTATCTGTAGATGGACCGGGAGTTTGATTGGATGCTCAACAGAAATGCTTTAATTTTGTATTAGTTGTAGGTCTTTTACTTTCTCAGAATATTCTCTGAGAAAGTAATAGCACAGAGAATGAACATATATTTAAAAAAAAAAAAATTCTGTCCTTTTGTCACTTTGAAGTGGGTATTGTTCAGGAACACAAACCTGCATGCAGAGTAGTCCGCCTTAGCACTTTGCATGTCACCACGGAGTATAAGAATTAAGATAAGCGGGGCCAAAACAATCTCTGCAGCCCTCAGCAACTTTGTTAGAGAGTCATGAGAAGGACCTGGCCCAATGTGGACAGGGCCGTGACTGCACTGGATGCCAAATTCACGTTTTCAGTTTCTATGAAAGCATACGATGCTGCCAGGTAGTCGTGTCTTAAATAACATTAAGCTGCATATGTGCAAGGAAAAATCCAATCAGTGCCTAATTTATTACAACGAATTGTCAGAGCCATAGGGGTTTGCATGCAGTGCTGTGAATAATTAATCATTACAGGTGGGATTTTCAAAAGTGCTTGGGGGCTAGCTCAGCCCCACTCACGCCAGGGAGATGGATGAATGCTCTAGAAAATATCATTGAAATACCAAAGATTACAGCTAACCAAGGACTATTTTTCTATGTATGCCCTTGTCTGTGACCTCCTTTACTGGAATTTTGGGACCTGAAAAAATAAGTGTCTTGCACAAAAATTTATTGGAAAGATAATTCTTCATATCTTGGTTTGACTTTTAATTTTTTTTTATAAAGGAGGCTGCTAAGACATCAGAGTCAAAAAAGGAAAAAATCAACTAGTTTCACCAAAGCTGTCAGCAACTGATAACTTAGGATAAAATATTGTAACAATCATTTTTCACTTGCTCGCAAAACAGCCGTTGTGTCTATAGCATTTTTCTGTGTAATTATATTTTTTCTTGTGCCACGAGTTTCAATGGGAGGATGAACTTCTTAGCTCACATCTGTTTTGAAGACCATCATATGTGCACTTCTGCAGCTTTCTACACTTCAACTGTGCTCAAGTCTAAGAAAAACAATCTCTTCTTGAAAGGGGGCTTTTTTTTTTGGATGTAGGCATGGAACTAGGTCGTTCTGAGACAAGCTGCAGAGTGAATTTGTAATGAATGCTGCTTCTCTAGAGGAACTATCCCTGTGTACGTTTATTATTGAAAGTACGGGCTGAGCAAATGATCCACCAAGAGATTCACGTTGAGCACAGAGCAGAGAAACTCTTGCTTGTGTTCATTGAACATCTCCTGCAGGACCATTGCTCACTAACTGGAAGAGCCGTCAGTGCTGGCTCTAGCGTGCATCTCGGATTCATATCCCGTACTTTGTAAAATGTAACTTCCGTATGTGGAGTATAAAATATTTTGTGTGTGGTAAGAATTGGTCTCTGGGCTTTAGCTTTTTCCACATATAAAAGAGAATACTTACTAGAGAATGGAAAAGTTCAGAAAAAAGGGAGAACTTTTTTGTTGCTAGAATCTTTCCTGCAAGGTGTTCCATATCCTATTGCTTATGAACCCTCTGATCTATATTTACCAATGGCCTTAAAATGGCAGGTAAGCAAAAATAGGGTTGGATGAAAGGAATATTGCCAGCCACCTGGCTCACCAGCTTAGTATCGTGTTCAAGTCTTTCGACCTTGCTAGAGTCTCCACGAGGGGTGTTAGAGCTCAGGGGGATTAGAAGGAATGAAAAGCACTAATTCAGCTTTCCCCACAGAGAGCAGGTTACACCCACTGTTGCTATCAGTTACAAGATGATTTTCTGTTTTCGAATGGAGAGGAGTTGGCTGGGGAAGCAGACATGCTAGCTGCTCAAAGATACTGGCTACCCTTCAGAGCTCGCTCTGTATTTTTGGAAATAAATTCTGGAACCGTTGATGGAAAATCGACAAGCGAAGAACAGTAGCCACCATTTGAAAAGTAATCTGGAGATACGTTTGTTCTCAGCTGGCTTCACCCCGCCTTGCAGGTGGCAAAGTGCGAAAGAGAGGTTGAGAGCCTGACATTTTGTTCATCACTTCAAGACACCAGGCTGGAAAGGACCTCACGGATCATCTGGTCCAACCTCTCTTGGCAAAAGCACGGTTTACACAAGGTGGCCCAGCACCCTGTCCAGCTGAATTCTAAGTGTCCAATGTTGGGGAATCCACCACTTCCCTGGGGAGATTATTCCAGTGGCTGATTGTTCTCATTGTGAAAAATGTTCCTCTTCTGTCCAATTGGAATCTCCCCAGGAGTAACTTGTACCCATCGCCCTTCATCTTTTCCATGTGACTCTTTGTAAAAAGGGAGTCTCCATCTTCTTTGTAGCCACCCATTAAATACTGGAACGTGGTGATAAGGTGTCCCCTGAGCCTTCTCTTCTTGAGGCTGAACAAACCCGGTTCTCTCAGCCTTTCCCCATACAGCAGGCTTCCCGGTCCTTCGCTTATCTTGCTGGTCCTCCTCTGGACCCTCTCCAGCTTTTCCACATCTTTTTTTGTATAGTGGGGACCAAAACTGAACACAGCATTCCAGGTGTGGCCTGACAAGTGCTGAGTGGAGTGGGATAAGGACTTCTTTATCTCTGCTGGTGACGGCTTTGTTCACGGAACCCAGTGTCCTGTTGGCTTGCTTTGCCACTGCAGCACATTGTTCACTCATGTTGAGCTGCTTGTCCACCAGGACCCAGAACTGTGTGAAGACCACATTGATGGTATGGTAGGCAGTTTAATGCAGTCAACTCCTCATCAGTTCTTTGGCAATCCAAGCTGATGGTGGAGGATATGAGTTTCTTCTCCTGCTCAGCAGCAGTAACAGCAGAACACCAGATCTGGAATCCATCCCGGTTCTTCACCCATCCCTTACCTCCCCCCAAGCAGCAGCAGCCCAGCAGGTGCCTCTTGTTCTTGGAATGACAAAATTCAACCTTGCTGCTGCGTGATAGCCTTGAGCCAGCCCTGCTGCAGCTCTCTCCTGCCCTTTTGGGAAAGGGCAAGGAGAAGCAAAAATGGATTTGTAAATAGGCTGGATTATTAGGTACTCTTATTGCAACATAAGAAAGACTTTGAGTGGAAGGTTAGCAAGCGGAACACTCTGGCCAATACTCTATTTAGACTAAGTGTTAAAATACTTCAGTCCTCTCTGACATGAGCTCTTGCCCATGTGATTTCTGGTCTGTAGCATTTTTTTCCTCTTCATATATGGCACAGCAACTGGATGACACCAGTCTCGTATTTCTGGAGATACCACCTAACACAATGAGCCCCAGACTGTCCCACTTCTAAATATTTGATTTTTATTGTTTTTAAGGCTCTCGCGTCTTCACCTATGTGAATTTTCCACTTTAAACCAGCTGATTAGTGCTCATGCTACAGCAGTTTTAAGTTCCCAGAAGCAGTATAACCTATCAGCCTCCAATAAGCCTAAGCAATCCCAGCTGGAGAAGCTTAGGAAAGGTCTATACTGAGATGTACGTAGGCTTTAACTGTTGCGCATTGCTCTGGTTCAGAGCGGGATTCAGCCGTTCCGTGGGGGAAACGGAAAGTTCCACTGGAGGGCTCCACGCAGAGGCTGAAAGACAACGAATCAGGATTGTTTAGGTGAGGAAGGGTGACTTGTGTCCTGGACGCTGCGTGCTAAGCGAGTGGCTGAAGATGTTGAGGACAGACTAGAGCGAGGGCAATGAGCAGCGACAGTTGGAAAATGCGTTTTCAGTAATATCCTTTCCTGATAAACTGCAGTTACCCGTTTGCAGCAGTGGGTCTTCTCTGCTGATTGAAAAATTCCTGGGGAACATCTCTTTACTTGAGTTTCTCTTCTTACCCTAACCGGGAGTTGAGTAGGAAAATTTGAGAATCTCAGTTATGTCTGAATTAATAAAAATGGGAGCTGCTCCAAGTTCATACACAGGTATTTTATGATCTGTCTCAGAGCAACCATTAGATATATACAAAAGTTATGTTGAAATTGATGTCTCTGACTCAGAACCATGCTTGGGAAGGTACATCCAGCTGGAAAACAAATAGTCTTAAACATGATTTCCCCTATTGTAGCAAGGGCAAGCTGTGCTGGTTGCTTTTTTAATATTTTCACATATTTTCTAAATGTGCATGCTGAGAAGTAGCAGTGTAATGTGAGAGCACTTACTGTCATGAAATGAAGGCAGAGAAGCAAAGAAAAGTGCATTTGAGTGTACGGAGCTTTTTTTGTGTGAACACATCAAGCAGTTGCTCAGCCAGAAAGATAACGCTCACCAACAGGCTGTGTGTGGAAATATGGGTGTGTACAAGTGGGCTTCAACCCTTGTACGAAGCTGCAAATGATTAGGCCTGTAATGTTAAGTGGAAACATATAACACATAAAAATAACTGCTGAAAAATAAGCTTTCCAGTCTAGAGGTCCAGGATTTTATATTTACAAATTATTTTTATGGATGCCATTTTCTCTTTCCAGTATTGTCTGTGTCATTGGTAGGGGAATTATTCATCTATTCCACTCCTCAAAGATTTATTTGCTAATCTCCACTAACAGGTGCTTTCCAGGCATAGGCGTACCCATCCCTTTGTTAAGATGCTCTCGATCTGCTTTTGGGACTCTTCCCCCATCTCTGCTCTTAAAACCCAAGGCCAAAAATTTTTATCTGTGTGCCTACTATTAGGTACCTAAATCTGTTTCACTTATCACGTGTAGAATAAGAGCGTGGAAGCGTGCTTGTAAAGGGTGGTTGTAAAACTAAGCTTGTGCTCTATTAAGAGAACTATTTACAGAATGCACCCGCTCAAAGTCTGGCCAGATTTACAAGATGGGTTTGTGGGTGCCACCTCCAAACTCCTCCCTCTGACTTTTGTTTCTTTCTCCGAGATCAATAAAATGGTTAGTTTTCCCGTTAAGCCAAGTTTGCTGGCTCAGGACCTTTCGGTTGAGTGGCCATCAGCTCCCTGTGAGAGAGGTTGCTGTCGAGTTGTGTGCGTGGCCGGGAAAGCCCCTTGGCCATGAGGCGTTGTGGTCCACATCTGCTCTTTGGCGCATTATTTCCTCTGCTGGTCCTCTTGGCTGCTCCAGCAGTTCACTCATCACCTGATCAGAAACACCTATGCTTGAGAGGTGATTTTTTTTTCACCAAGACTATGCTTCTTTCTTTCATTTTTTCCTCCTTACAGATCAAATTGTTCAATTCCATGATATATGGGATTCTCTGCACACTTCTAATGGTCACTGTATCTCCGTTTAGGGCTGCAGCGCAGGGAGATGTTGTCTGATTTACAAGTGAGAAGTTTAAGCAATGAAAACAAATGGTCAAGGTCATAAAGTCTGCTGTGTGGTAGAAAGGGGAACCTGAGTCTTTTGACTCCTTCGAAGCCTCTTAATTGGTTGGATAATAATTTAGGAATTGTATCGTTTTTGTGTGATGACCCAGCAACAGGCTGAAAAGAAAATACGCTTTGCATTAAAACCGAGTGAAACTGAAGCTTCTACCAATAACTGGGAAAGCATGGCATTCTCCAGATCACGGGGAAAATTAAGAAAGAACAGGTCAATGGTTAAGTCTCGCACCAGCAGAGAGATCATGGCATGTTCAGAGAACATGAAACCCATTGAGAGAGGCTAAATGGATTGTCCAAAACCACAGATCAAACCACAGAAGTCAGTGCATCCCTGATAAAGCTGCTGAAAGGACCAAGTTCAGAGGTGAAAAGAGGACCCTCTCTTCGCAGGGGGTCAGGGTAAGGGAATTGGAAACTAAGCACTGATGGAAAAAAATAACTGCTAGGTTGGAGATAAGTGAATAAAAATACACTGCCAGCAAGCAAGGACAGCTGTGGTGCTACACCCAACGGCAACTGTGGAAAAACAAGGCTGTAAAATAAATATACACATGGGGAAAGGTTGGGCAGGTCTTACTTTCCACCCTACTGTTACTGTAACCCATATAACACCTTATTTTTGATTGTGAACACAACAACAGTGATCCCCTTGCTGTCAGCTAACCGAAAGGATGGGTGACGGTTTGGGTCATTCAGAATTCACTGCTTTGGTCCATCTGTCCCTCCAGATGTCTCTGTCATTCTCAGCTGTAGGGACAGGGGAACTGTAACACGGAGGAGGAACGGTGCTGTGGTACCTCACTATAACCGTTGTCTTCACGCAGCTGGCGAAGCAGAAGTGTCCTGTCCTTCAGGGCAAGTGTAGCTGCTCTGGCTCCAGGTCCTGGAGTAAGCTTAGGGAGAGGTCCCTGGCGAATTATCACAAGTAGGAATAGAATAGGGATATATCTGTATTCATCACAGCCTTTGAAACGGTGGTAATTTCTCAGAAGATGGTAATTTCAACTGCTTGCTAAAATCTTACTGAAATGTAAGATTCTGGCTAAAATAAAACACGGAAATTGGAGTGGTTGATTCTGTTCTTTAGTTTGGATATTATAATGCGTTTCAAAAAGTAAAGGTAAAAATGACCAAAGTGATTCCACGTTATTTCACACATGGTTCTAACTCAAGGAAAATAATCCTTTGTAGGAATAATTAGCTTTGTCTTAATTGCATATATTACTCTTATTGTCTGCAGACATTTCAGGATTGTCCAGAAGTTATCAGAATCTCATCTGTCTCTCCATTATTTAGACTTATACCAGGTTTTAGAAAACATTTGGGTTTAATACCTGTATTAATGAGAATCTTGTATTTATGCTACCATGGTCATACTGTTCTGTCAAAAAATATGTAAAACAATCAGTTTTGCCCAGAGCCTTAATCAATGTAAGGAACTCAATGTTCATTCTTTTCCTACTAGAAGTGTGTGGTATGAGACAAAGGTAATTTGTTCCAGGTATAAAAATAGGAAAACTGCATCATTTCACAATTAGATCTGGCGTGGAAAAATATTCAGGTTTTGTGCTGTTCTAAGTGGGAGCGTCATGAGATGCTCTATAAATGGACACAGCACTCAAGTCAGGCGAGCAAGTCCCGCTGCAGTCATTGGCACAGAGGCGAAGGTAACAGCGATAACGTTGCCGGTTTGTGGAGTTGTTTGAACACTTTGGCTCTGTGTGATGGGGAGGTGTTTCTCCCTGCTGAGCACAACCGAGGCAAGAAACAAGCAACTGCAGAAGGCTTCCATCTCCGTGAAGGACGTACAAAAGGGTTTTGGCCATGCTGCCTTGCCTCGCCTCTGGTGACAACTGATAAAGCATTTAGCTCTTCTCACACAAGGTTTGCATGGTTTAGATGTTAGGCGATGTCTCCACAATCAGTCCCAAATATTTTGGGAAATTAAAAAAAAAAAAAATATTACTGGAAATTATAAAGATGAGCAAATAAATCTGAAAATCCCAACCAACCATCCTACCTCCTGTCCAATAGAGTTCCTTCCCTGCAACAGGCTGGACAAGGGTCATTGCTCAAGTCTCCTGCAGTCACTCGGGTTATTATTAGTGCGCTGTTGTTGGTGCTATTTAGGAATTTCCAGTATACCAAACGGTAACTTTAGTCAGCATTGTCAGAAAAAAAATACCACCTATAAACTATTTTAGACTTAAGCACATCAACAGTTACTAATACAGTGCTTTACAAGGCTCAGCAAGTTATGGAGCTAAGCTGTCTGCTGGTAAAATAAAACCAAATACAATATTTAGCCTGCAACTGTGCACTTACAGCATATAAAAAGTTGCTTAGTTTTCCATAGGGGAAGGAGCTTTTTATGTTGTAATTATCAGGTGGCAGTTGTGCTTGCAGAAATGTACTTGCCACTTTGACAAACACATTTAGTAAGACAGTGTTCAACATCTGACAAATGTTTGTCCTGTTATAATTTTGATGAGTTTCACGCATGCAAAAACAAGCATTATAGTCATGAAAAGTTGTGTTAAGCAGGCTGTAACAAGTGATGTTTGTATAAAAAAGAAAATGAGTAAAAATCAATGCCTACACTTCTGAGAATCACAAAGGCAAATGACTAAGCAAATAAATATGTAAACTGTCACAGCGTCAGAATAAAAAATTCAAACACCAGAAAATGAAAAGCTGATGGTTTTACAGATACAATACAGAAAATTATCAGTCTAGCTTGATTATTTAACTGCTCATACTATTGGAAAAATGAACATGCCAATTAATTTCTACTAAAGTTCTTCAGATCTGCCTTAATGACAGAACTGTTACAAGTGTCTTTACCTAATGATGCTGCTATTCAATAATATGGCTTACTGCACAGTTTGCGGGTGCCGTGGGCAAGACCTAATTAAGAGGTTGTAATCAAGCTGTATCTGAGCCCTGACCCAACATTCACTGAAGTCTATGATAATCCTTCCATCACCCTTGACTGGTGGTGGCTCATCCTCTGCAGAGCTGCTACATACCATACACAAACCACTCCTCAGCTGCGCTCCGGCAGGGAAGACCCAGTTCTGGTGGCTTTTGAGAATTTCCAATCTTAGAGAAGAGCCATCAGATGGTTAGTTAAGATTGTTTAGGATCACTCTGTACTGTACATGACACATCTTGTAAGCGTAAAAACAAATTGTTGGCATTTCTCTTCCAGCAATCACTGGAGAGTGATTTGGACTAAGCTCTGTCCCTGCCAAATTCGAAGCTGGGGGAGCCTTACTGTTTTGGCCAAGAGTACAAACAATTTCCATTGTGCAGCTCAAGCAAAAAAATATATACAAAGCTGTTGAATCTTGCACTTTTATGTGTTTTCATTTGGCACAGGCAAATGTAATCATTAAACAAATCTGTTTATCTAACAGGTCAACTTTGATGTATCTTAGCAAGTAAAAGCCCTCATTACTGCGTGTCTATCTCTTGAGGAGTGTGAACTTAGCTCTCTTAGAACAAAGAGCAGAAAGCTGATGCGAGGCACGGAGGCTGCCAATGAGGTATTTTATAGCCTTTCAGTGTCTTCCAATACCTTTGAAAGGAATTTTTATTCTTTATAATGTACCTCTTCCTAATTTACCTTTGGAATCGCCGTCTGCTTTATTAAAGTAAAAGGCTTTTTCATTCCATTATGATTAGTCTTGGGGCAAGTCAACATGATTTATTGAAGGCAGATACAAGCTCATCCTACTCCTTGCTTCAGCCAAAAGCCACGTAGGCCCGTAGTCATCTGGGTTTGGGCTCAGCGCCGCGCGCGCAGCAGCTGCACGCTGTACATTTTGGAGATGCTGCTGTCTTGAAAGACAAGGGGGCTTCTCTCACACCTTCAGACCATAAAGCAAAGCCCATCACCTCAAGTATTCGCAGTTCGTGTCTTCAAGGTTCAGTACTATCATCTGTCAGGTTCTCTCATCTGCAAAATGTCTCGTGAGGCTGTTCTTGATGGGGCGTAGGGAGTTAATGGTGTTATTCTTGACCAGGTGTAAATAACTTTGGGAAAGGGCATGAAAGAACCCAGTCCAAGGTGCTGTCAGTGTTGTGGGTGCACATTTCCCACAAATCTTTCTTTTCTAGCTCTTCCCTTTTAATGAGTTACAAAACTTACTAATCCACTTTCTCTCATTTTATTACAAGCTGCAAGTGTCCAAATATTTCCCCATCTGAATTCTGACTGTACAATAAGTTGTCTTTCCAGTCCAGTAAAACTTAGCATTTATGACATTCCAAAAGCTGTTGCCCATTAGCAGTTTCTCAAGCTTCAGGGTGTTTTGCAACACAGCAGACTAACTAATGATTGAGGGGAAAACAACATAATCATGTGCTGACATTCCAAGTTATTTTATAAGCCACTTTTATCTCGGACACCCTTTTCCTCCCTGCCATGTTAGTCTAAATCTGCTCCATCCACCGCTGCTTCATTGACACATTTCTGTGGTGGAGCCTAGAGGTCCTCCTTCAGCTGCTTTGGGAGGCAGCGGATCTTCCCTATCGCAGGGCACGGCCCCCTCACACCCCAAAGGTAAAAGGAATTCAGCTTATGGTAACTGTTTATTAACTGTCCTGACTCCGCACCACAATTACCCCTGGAGGCACCTTTACTGGCGGGTTTAATTTAATGTACGTTGAACGAGAAAAAAAAAACTGCGGCTGTCTTTCTGGTGTGCAGAAGTTAAGGACGTTCCTTGATAATTTATCTGGAGGGGTCAACCGGGCTCGGGATGTCTAGGTCTAAAAATATGACTGTTCCCTGCCTGTGCCGAAGGCTTAGGGATGTCTATGCATAACAGTTGTGCATCCAGAGGTGTCCGAGCTCCCAGACGGATGTAAAAGCTTTGCTGTGTTGGCATGTCTTGGGTGCCTCTTCTGAACGGAGGGACTTATTCACAGTAATTTAGTTTCCTTTGTGTAAGCATTGCAGAGAAATAAGGTGTTTCATGGTCACGTAACCCACAGGTGATGAGTGAAAACCTCCGGGGTCCTGCGTGGAGCAGAAGAGAGCAGAATGGTTTGCAGAATGGGAAAACTGGGAGAGCCTCAGTCCAAGGAAGACAGCGACCCCAATAGCATAGTCTGTGCGTTTAGAAGTTCTCCTGCTCCTTCTGGATACTGGAAAATAGTTGTTTGCTTGTTTTTTTTACCCTGGGTGGGTGGAAGGTGTGCCACAAATTCAATTTGTCTTTGCAAGGGTTTTGTTCAAGCTGGTTCCCTTTGAGCCACGGATGAGCTTCTCTTTGATGTCTAAGTTCTACGTAAAACCTGACCCTCTCCACACCAAGCTGTGAAACCACAGGTACACACCGTTGTAATGCAAAGTGACAAACTGGCCCCGGTTCCTGTGATGTTTTCCAAGTAAACAGTTTGTCAGCTTGCAACAAAAGACCAAAGTAGCTAAAAGCTTACATTTTTTGGGGGGTTAGTTTTTAATAGAAACAGCCAAAATGACCTTTTGCTGAGCTGAGATTTACCTGTTCCCTTACAAAGAAAGCACAAATCTATTATTTAATTGAAACTAGGAGTGTTCCCGTAATCCTTAGAGGATGGGAGGGGAAAAAAGGTGTAAAAACCAAACTGAACTCTAGTAATGTGGCCCCACTTGCACTGTGCAAAATAAATACTGCAAAGTAATTTAGCAGTGTTTTTATTCCTGGTTGATTTCTTTAATCCCTCCAAGAAAAGTTAGGGAATCAAAAGTGATACTCGCTTTTGACAGTGTATTAATGGAAAGTTTGAGGCAGTGGAAAATAATTTCTTGTTTTTTTAATGTCAGTGATATTTACAATTTGCCAATTCACTGACATTTTCGGCAATTCCTATACATGCCAGTAAATACCAAATACCAAAACTTGGATGCAAAACACAAGAATAGGATAGTAAAATGATAGGGATTGTTTTATCTGTGAGCCAAGGCTGTTACCTTTAAACGAGATTGATCATTCTCAGGACAGATCAACTATTTCTGTGGGTAAAAGTTTTATAAAGACTATTGTCTTGTTAAACTATGGAAGAGCAGAACTTGAACTCTCTCTTAAAAGTATCTGTCCAAAGCTGTACAGTTCTGTTTATGGTTATACACATGAGGCCAAACCACTGTGACTTCAAAAAGAATTTTCAGAAGAAAATAGAACTCTCATTCATTCATTCCAGAAATTAAATTTAAAAATAATTAAGTAAATTGAAAAATAAGAAATTATTTCTGCATTGTTATATGTTCATAGTTTCCAGTGTTTAGATGTTAAAACTGTGGTCGTTTTTCTTGGTGGCTGACTAAAGAAAGAATAGAGAAGGGAAAAAGGTCCAAAGGGGATTTAATTAAAGTATTAAAAGTTATGAGGGGCACAGCTGTCTGATCACTTCATTGTCCCTCGGGGAACAGTCAAAGGGTCAAGATTAATGACAAATACATTTAAAGCATGTCAAAGGCAAAATATCATACATGTTTAAGCAGCCTTTGGAATTAACTGTTGCAGGAAGCCGCATGAGTATATGGTATAGCTTGACTTTTTGAAGAGCTGGATCACTTTATAAACAGCAATAGCTGGGAGGTGGTATTTATATCTTGACGCTTGACAGCTTTAAACTGAGCTATGCTGCTGGATTTTAATGGTGCTAAAGTCTCACACACTCTCCTTGGCATAAACAAAAGTGGGCACTGCTGTCTGAAACAGCAAAGCCCTGCACACAGATAAGTCACAGAAATCTAAGTGAAATATGAGCGTGTATATACATTAATTCAGGATTCAGGTAAGCGGGTCATTCATCTTTTCACGGAGTAGCTGATGAGATACGGGAGTCCGAATCTCTTATATTCAGATTAAAGCGGGGGTGCTCTTCTGGGTCACCAAGAACACTTCGTACCCGAATGTGCATGCTGTATATCTCTCTTATAGACTCTGCCTAACCGCCACGGCTATGCAAAGAAAAAGCAAAATGTGCAAAGAAAATAAAAATAATCCCCAAACCCAGAGTGAAGCTCTGAAATACAGTTTGTTTCTGTACAACTAATTCCTGTAGCAGCTATATTGTACGCGCTTCACAAAAGACTCGGAATACATGGGATCTTTTTTTGCCAGAATTAATCTTTATTGCTTCTGTAGCAACACTTCTAACATTCCAGTAGTTAAGGAAGGGGCAACCTGCCGGAGTGAAGGTACTTCCAAGCAGTGGACGAAGTGTCACCTAGCGCAGCTTATTGATGCAAAATGCAACGTGCTTCTAGGGCTTATTTTGTAATCTTGTTTGGCTCCTGAAGAAAATCTGCTTGTCTCCCATCTATCTTCTACTAGCCAGGGATTGTGAGTCAGTCCCAGGTTTGCAGATAATTAACTCGTCTATTCTTAGTTTATTAAGTAAAGAGTGTAAGACTCGCAAGTCAGAGCAAAAAATGATGAAATGCAGGAAAACTTCCTTCCCCCTCTTCCAAGGGTTTGTTCTTTGCTCGAGTCCCTTCTCGTCTCTCATCTTCTCGACATTAGCATCATTTTCAGAAATCATATCCCCTGTTAACCCTTGATATTTTTTATTTCTCTCTCCTTATGCCCGGTTATTTCTGCGACCCAGCCGTTCAGCAGAACTACAGCCTCCCCTCCTCCAAGTGCCATTGTGATCATGGATCGCTAATTTCTATTCCAGTAGTCCCCACTGTGCCATCCACTTTCTGAGGGCCAGAAGCAAAATGAGTGATCTAGCCCTTGCCCCCCAGATAGCCCCCCAGCTCCTGGATGCACCAAGGATGCATCTCTGTCCCCACCCCACTAAGGCACACAGGGCACTGATGTCCTTTTATTTAGGGTCTGGTACCCAAACATCAATCCCTTCCACAAAGAACCTCAGCGTGACACTACCTTCAGTCAAGGAACTGGAAAACTTTCATAAGAAAAGCTCTTACGGCTTATAAACACTGAGCCAGCTGCTTGCTCTTTGGATCGGACCCATTTGTGTCTTCCTTGCTCTAAAGCTTCAATAAACTTGGAAGGCAAAGGAGATACGCAAGTTCATATCACTTGAAGACCTGACTGCCTTTTATTAACGTTGTGCTGGTTTTTCTTTTCTGTTTAAGATTAGGAATGGGCAGGAAAATTTAAACATTTAAATCAAGCGTCCTTTCCAAATGCTAGCCAAACCTGCAGCGGGCTTGTTTCAAGTGTATTGATGGTTTCTTCTTAAAGTATCCTGGCAAACAACAGCTTCAAAATATTAACAATTATCTTTGAATCGGAGTTGGCTGAAAGTTTGCAAACATGAGCAAAATCAGGGCAAGCCACTGTTAGCGTGTGTACTACTGCCAGGTTGGAATGAAAGCTCACTGCCAGGGCGTTTGAAGCTTACCTTAAATATTCCCCAAACTGCTGTCTGTGACCCTGGAAACCTGGTGCAAGTTAAAGGCTGAGATATATCATATACCTGACATGTGCATTCACTCCCTGAATCCTCAGATACATGAAGGGCGGTCAGCAGGAGAGCAAATACCATTTTCTCCTGCTCCATTGGATTATATCCTTCAAGGGGAGGTACAAGAGGAGAAGTTGAATTAATTACAATATACCATGGACAATTCTGAAAGGCACAGCGATGGAAAACAAAGGGTGAGTGTGTCAGCTGCTGCAAATTAATGGGGATTCACTAAGCCAATAGCCGTGCCATGTTTTAGCACCAGCTGGGGAAGGATCTGGCCCCCTATCTTTCACTTACATGAGTTAAGAAACGGAGAGATTCAGTAACATGCCTCTCTGCTGAGTCAATAGAGTAAGAACCTTTCTTTCCATGTGCATTAGTTTTGCAGCTATGGCAACAGTGTATGCGTGAGGAAAGGGAGCGCTTAAAATAGGCTCCTGCTCCTAGTTGGAAAGAGCTGACAGCAAACACGTGTGGTCACCCGAGAAGAGCGGGAGGCAGCGCGCTATTCTCAGCCTCCCTCCGGGTCATCTGCCCCGGCCGCTGGAGGCTGTGACCCGCAAGGTGGATGCGCTCGCTCACAGCAGAAGCTTTGCTGTGCCTCAAAACCTTCTCTTGAAGCTCTGAGGGTTCCTCCTCCGTGCCCCTTCCCACCACGCCGGCTCGTCTGCGAGCAAGACGGGATGTGTTCATCAACAAGGGACTCGAACGATGGTGGTCAGTGGTGGAAGAAATCCTTTGTGGCTGACAAGCAGGCTGGTGTCTTCCGTCAGAGCGTTGTAAGGTCAAGACAAACTTCCCCCGCAGTACCGCAAACACACGGCAAAAGGCCTGCAGTAATGAGTAGATGTTGTAGGGTGTCCTCCTTCCAACTCTAGCTCTACTACGCTGCTTCAGAGAGAGGGGGAAGGCTGGGGAAGTGGAAAATAGTAGCTTTGGCTCATAAGCTGTAACCTGTTTTGGTCTCCATTAATTAATTTGGCATTGGCTGTATTGTATGCTATTATTAGGCTCTCTATTCCCCTCTGCAACAAATTAGGGCTTTCACATCTGCCTAAAAATAAAACTTTCCTGTCTGCTGGCTAACGAGCAAAACCAGAATGCAGCATATGTGTAATAAAGATGCACAGCTGTTCTGTCTATGAACTCGGGAACGTGTAAGGGTTTTTTTTTCGTTAAGGATAGAGTAGGTACCCAACAGTGAGAAACAGTGTTTCCAAGAAACTGTCAAGCTTAAGGCATTGGTAGAGATGTTTACAAAAGGTGAAATCAGAGTGAAACATCCAGGAAGAATACAAGAACTTAAATAGAAAAACGTCAGTTGGCTTTAGTTCTTTCTTTAAGCCAGTCCTGAAAGGTGACATCCTTGATTAAAATGAAATAGTCATAAGGGAAGGTGTAATTCCCCTGGTTTTTTGTGTGACTCCCAGAGACCCCTAAGCTTCAGAGCCTTTGCAACTCTAATTTTCTGCCTCTCTAGTCCAACAGCTCGTACTGTACTTCCCACCAGAGCCATGACCCTGACCCCCCTCGCCGGTGGTCCCCAGGCGTGGAGCAGTACCTGCTGCCACAGCCAAGAGAGGAGGGGGCTCCTGCAGCCGTCCAGAGGTGGGGGGGGAAGCTGCACCTCAGCACCAGGCACAGCCCTCCTCTCTCCCGGCCTGGGGGCTGAAGGAGGAAAATGTGCATCACTGGTGGCTTGCAATGACACCAGCAGTGAGATCATGAGTATGTATTTATTATCAAAAGAATTTCATAATATTTCTTACCCTACGGAGAGGAAGATGCTACGCGAGATACGTTTCACCTCGCCAAAAAAGGAGTAGGATTTATAGCGCATTTTATTGTGGCAGCAACCGTGTGCTCGGTAAGACTTTTGCCATCTCCAAACTGTTGCTTCTGCTGCTTAACGGTGCTCCGAGCAAGGACTGGGGGATACGTAACACAGCGTGTGCGCTTTCATTCTTCCCGCGGCTCAGACAGGCAGGCATCTTCAGGAGAGCCGGTTCGAGCTGGTCCAGCTTTTTCTCACCTGACACATTTAGATATGCTCTTTAGATAAGATTAGCTAATGAATTTCCTTTGACATTGGTATTTACTCTGTCTCTGCATTAGTTACATCTCTGTGATGTGGGATCCTTGCTTTGCTCTTTTTCATTCTGGCTGTCTGCATGATGTATTAATATTGAAGTCTGTTATGTAGGCAGTAAGCTTTTTTTTTTTTTTTTTTTTTCAGAAATTGGTTACATGGAAATGATCTGTTTTATTTTTGCATTTGGCCCCAAAGTAACAGCACAGAATTGTTAACTAGCAAAACAATGGGTCGCAATGCTTTTTTTTTTTTTTTTGAGATAAAAAGAGGAAAAAATCTGTTAATCGGATTAGTGTAAAATGTACTTACCATGTTCATTCAGATGTGTTAGGAACCAAAGTAATTAGTACTTTTAATTCCTAATTTTACGTACGGGAAATGGTAATCTCCGAAGCAAGGGAACTCGGCTCCGAGGTCACGTGAGGTATCCTCTCAAAGCTCTTTCCCCATCAACAGCGCTTTCCTGGTACCTGAAGGATTTTCCTGAGAGGGTCAGAGGAGTGCAGGCTCCTGATTGCAAGGTACAGAGTCTGACTACCAGACCACGCAAGAAAAAAACCAGAAATAACGCTCTCTTGTTTTTCTCCTTTTCTTTCTCTTCTGAATTACATGACATTTCACAGAAATGACTGCAAAACTTTTTCCATTCAGACTTTAGCACTGGTTTGGTGACAAACTTGGTAAGATTAGCAATTTTCCATGCGTTATAAATGAAAACTGTTTCTGAAGCTGACTAAAACTTTCCATTCAAAGACGCGTTTTCAGGTTTTTAACAACTTTGCAAACCTTTAACCTTGGTTTAAGGATGATGTTTTTTAGGCCAAGAATCCTCTTTCCTATTAGACACAACTACGCACACTTTTGCATTAGCAGGACCCTCATCCACGGCTGTTTCTGGCCCCATCATTTCATCATTTTCTATGCTCCTTTTCCTGGCTTTTATCTCACAGCACACTTCCATGCATTTTAAAAGTGCGTGAACAAGATAATGTCCATAAAAAGGGAAAAATCCTGAATTTTTTAAAGTATTTGTGTTTTGCAAGTTGAAAACAAAACACTTTGAATAGTTTATGCCTCTAATCAAACATATAAAGCTTGCAAGCAAGGATACATTGGAAAAATATGGTTTTCTTTTTAAAAACAATCATTTCAAGTTCATTAAAACTTAATGCGCAAAACATGAAAAAGTTCCAGAAGTCTGTTTTCATGTGCTAAATCTTATTTGCGAAAGCAGACCATTTTTCAACTAAGAAAAACATTTTGTCTGAAAAATATTGATCTGCGGTAATACCATGCATTGCCAAATATGCCTTGTCTTATCTCTCCTGACTTCCCCACCTTTCTGATGATAGAAAAAGCAACAGCTTTCCCTGTTCCTGATGAGGACCTAGTTTTCTGAGCCAATGTCAATAGCGCTACTAACATGCTATTTTCTACCAAAAATAATGAAGTTTCAGAGCTTTATTTGGTCTTGGTGAATGTACATAAAACCAAAAGTAAGATTTCACAGGCGTAAAGTGGCCAATAACTAATTATTTTCTGGTTTTAAACTTCTTATCCAATTAGTATAGTAACTACTAAAGCTTAGCAATAGGGTACAGAAATGATACCGTGACGTGAATCGGTATTTGTAATCAATTTTTGAACAGCTATTATTAACATCCATTCATGCAGGGTATAAAAAGCCCTTGCAAGAGTGACTCACGTTCCCCGAGTCCTGCGCGGTTTGTGTAGGAACGTCCTGCCTTAGACACAGCTCCTGCTGAGCGAACGAGGAACAGGTTGTGACTCAGCACGGAGGAAGATCTGTACGACCTTCTCCGTGCTGAATCAGAGAACCTGATGAGAGGAAAACCTTGCATCACAACAACATCACAACAGCATTAGGGCTGGCAACCTGCGGGGATGCAACCGGCATCCAGCCCTGCGCAGAGCTGAGCGGGACTGGTTGAAGATGATGGACTGAAACTTTGGGGTGCTTTATTTGGGATGTCCACCCTCCGAGTGACACGGCGATGGAGCTGGAAACTCTGCTTGGGGCTTGTGGTCTGTAAACAGACGGGCTGTGAAACAGATGATGGTTTGAGAAGGTGGTCCTGGACGTGCTGCTGGCCGGAGCGTGGACACCGATGGCGCGTGGCCGTGCAGGGGCTCAGCACCACCTCGCAGAAGGCTGGGGAAGTCACTGCCTGCTTTCACACTGAACCTGGGATCTCCAGCAAGGAGAAGCACTTGGGATGGAGGAGTGAGCTGCGCTGCAGAGAGGTGCCATGGGCTGAGAGTCTGTAGGTTTGGTTCTTACTGGCGTTTTCCCCAGACTGCAACAATTTCCCTTCTGGGCTGTCTCCTCGTGTAGGTTTTCCTTGGCTTTCCAGCAGAAGGGTCGCACCAGCACACACCGAGTTCCTGTGGCTCTGGGAAATGTATGTGGAAAAGACCAAAATGGTTCGATAAAGATGGAAACTGAGAAGTAAATCGAAACGCACTGAAAAACTCCCTTTGTAATGCGTGGTTGAGTCGAGCTCTTTGGCATGTCTGACAGCAAATGATAAAAAGGAACGTGGGGCAATATTTATCTCCATCAATAAAAAGTCTGTAGGGATCTATAGGAGAGATGTAAGTCTCTGTGAAATAATAGCATTCAAATAGCTTCAAAGCCAAAAAAAAGGTTTAATAGAAAAATCCATGTTTTTCATGCAAAAAAAAAATAGATAAGAGGCCCGGATTTCAGAGGTTAGATCTGTCTTTGTCAGTTAAAAGCTGCTTTGCTCCCACAAAACAACATAACTAGTGGGAAGAATTATATTGCTCATTTGCCCTTTCTGACAGTTTTCTTAGAGATGGATCAGCCTGAGAACGCAGTGGAGCACACAGACCATGCTCTGCTCCGTTTGATGCTCTTTCTATCAAAACAAACCTCTTGGTTCTCAAGCAAGACCACCTCACATCGTCTCCATCATCACCTTACTGTTATTCAAATACTTGGGCTGATTTACGTTTTCGAGTGTCTTCAGCTAGTTATTTCAGGCCGTGTTCCTAATAATTTTTGTAATGGCAGTATTATCATGCTATAGATGTATTTGTTTAAATCCTGGCTGACTTTACAGGGGCAGTTTTTTAAAGGAAGAAGAAAATGAAGATCACAATCAAAATATGTGCTAGCTTTTTTGGGATAGATGCCAATCCGGTTTGAGCTGGCACAAAAGTGAACAATAACTGTGGGATCATACGCCCCTTTTTTCACCCAAATAATCATCGGGTTTTATTGCGTGAGGTTTCACCTGGCTGCTCTGTAGTTCATAACCCTTCTCAGCCCAGCAGGAGAGGGCAGGACTTCTCTTTGCGTTCAAGCTCTGAGTTCATCAGTTCTGTTCCTTAGTAGAGACAGAAGGAATTAGGGGAAAAATGAAATCAAAATCTCTATAATTTTTCACCCATGGTTTCCCCTGATGGAAAGCTGTCTCTCCACATTGTCATGTTTATGTTTTACTCTTCTACTGTGGAATGAGGACTGCATTTAGGATAGCAAGTATTTTCATTAATATTATTAATTTGAATTTATTGAATTAATTTGAACCCGTTGGATTTTAGCACTTAAACAGGTATAAGTAATGATGATGCGGATGGTATATCTCCAAGCTTTATTTCCACACCTTCTTATTATCGGGCATCCTGAGGCTTCCTCTGAAGAACACTGAATTAGGCATTTTCATGGGCAACATACTGTGGATCTGACCCAACATGGTGATTCCTGAAAAAGGAGCTGAGGATTGTTACCCAAGTACAAGAGAGGTTTGGTGTGAAAGGTGATGGGTAGGGAAAGTCATGTATTCAATGGAATAATTTGGAACAAATCACATTTAAATAAGAAGGGAAGACTTTGGGTGTATCTCAACCAAATACGGATCATCAGCCTATTTTGCTCATGTCCCTCTAAACTTTTTATTTCCAATAGCCTCAACCTGAAGCAATCCCCATAAACTAGATGTGGGAATCAAACCCAGCTCCTGCATCAGCCCTACCGCTTGTCCTTCCTTTTGGTGGATTAAAAGTTTGGTCCAGGTATCTTCTTTGAGTAAACGAAAGCAGCTGAGAAAATTCCCCTCAGCTTAGCTCCAAGGCTGAGTGAAGAGTGGGGCTGAAGGGCTGGACCGGTACGGCAGGGGTTAGCACGCCCCAGCACCTGCCCCTCCACACCGACTCTGAAAGCCCAACCGTGACCTCCAGCCCAGCCAGAGAACATGGGAAAAAAAAGAAATCCTACTCTCGGACCTTGACCAAAGTCTTCCGAGTTCAAGTTTACATTCTTTAACTTCTAATATTGGCACCGCTGCTCGTGCTTTCGCTCTGAGCGTGCTGCATGCACAGAAAGAGAAAATAAAGAAAAAATTGACAGACGGAAAAAGTGTGCTTTAGCCACAGCTGTTTCCTCCTTCCTTCAAAAAAATGATTTAAGCACCTTATAACCTAAGGGAGAAGAAATGATGGTTTTCTCAGTGAAATATGTCCTGTCGAAAAACCTGCTATAAAATTTCTTATTATTTAGTAAAGGAATCTCTCAGAATTATTGCTTAATGATTTAGGATTTGGGTTTTTCTTAACCAACCATTCCCGAAATTTCCATTGCAAATAGGAGGAAACTGGCCATTGGTGACAGGCTTTATGAGAAAAGTATGAACAGAGTAAGGAAAACAGAGAGAGAGAAAAAATAAAAAAGCTAAGGATTTTGCTTGCATATGATGTTCTGCCTAGTGCAGATGGGAAAAAATAAAGTATAGTCAACTGGTTTTGCTAGCAATTAAAGAGGAGATGAGAGCACCTCCCCACCCAAAGAGTGGGAAGTTCCTGGCTGAGGTTCATCCTCCCTAATATTAGATATTTATGTCTGTCTGTTAAGATAGAAAAAGCAGAGGGATAAAGTGAGCAATTAATGTTTTAGGCAGACGGAATCACCCTCCAGGTAAGCTCACGTCTCTCCATCTACCTGAAAACCTGAAATGACCATGTTCTTAGTGCAAGAATCACACCTTGGTCGCAAAGATCAGGTGAGACAAAAGCAAGACCAAACCTTACGCAGGCAGGAGAATGGGTGTGGAAACAGAGCTCGTTTTAAGCAGCACCTGAGTTTTGCGTATCCCACGGCCGCAGCCCCGCACTCGCACGTGCGCTGCTCCCTGCACGGCTCCGAACAGGGCCGGGGAAGCAGATCACTACAGTAGCAGACACTTTCTTGGGTATTGGTTATTTCTTCCCATTCTACTTTCCAGCTACTAAGTCACTGCCACTTGAGATGACTGCTGGGAAGGGTTTGGAGCTGCTTTGTCTTACCAGGGGGGACAAGAAGTCAATACAGTTAAGAGAATAAACATCACTTTTAAGATCTGGCGAGGTTGGTATTTGGCACTCTGCCTACAGCTTTTCACCTGACAGCAGCCGCGTTAGAGGTAAGAGAGTGGAAAGGACCCAGCTCGATCCTAACAACAACATAGCTGCATTGGTTGTTAGACAAATAAAACTATTTTGGTCTGAAAACTGAGTAGGCTTTGTATGGAAAACGGTAGGGAAGAATAGATGGAGCCCTGGCCTTACATTTCTTAAGGCCCCGGTTCCACAAATGGTTATATTTTAGCTCACAAACGTCTCTCTCTCATTTTGTAAGGTAACTCAAATGCATAAAGCCAAGCAGATTTAGAAATGGTTGCCAAACGTGGGTCTAAAACAGAATTTAAAGAAGTGCTTGAAAAAATCTGCAACAGAAAAGTAACTCGGAATCATAAAGTATTGCTGCCTAGAATAGGGGCCCTATGTCAAAACAAAAAAAGCTGCTTATCAATCTTTAATTGAGCTTTTGCATGAGACATGAGACATCAGGTATTAACAAAAATAGACAGGTTTGAAATAAGAAGCAGATGGTCACCCAAAAGCTCTTGTCTTGGAAAATAAATGAGAGGAAAGAAAAGCAAATTGACTAGCAGTGACGGTTTTATATACAGTAATCTGGTCAGAGATCTGGAAATAGTTGACAATTAATTGAAATAACACATTGCAAATTGTCACCGTATGATGAAAAATCTTCGGGGGGAAAAAAATGCTGTTTGGTCTGGAAATTTGGATTGTACTAAAGTCATTGTAAGGAAAAAATGTAACCCAACTCAACCCAAATTTCCACAGAATTTTCCCACCCAAAACATTTGCAGGGATTTTAAGTACAAGCTGATATTTCATGTTAGACTTTTTAACCATCAAGAGGTGGAGGTGTGCTTTATCTAGTATGAAACGCTGACTCCTTTCTCAGAAGAAAAAACAAAAGTAAATCTTTTTTCAAAGTTAAATAAAGCTGCCTGAGAACCTTAACCCCATCTCCACCAAGCACCGGTGTTTTGCTATCCAATTCATACGTACAAAAATAGTTCACTCCATTTCAAGACTTAACCTCATTTCTCTTTCACATAGGACACTTATCAAAACATGGCATTCGGGCCAAACAAGCTCTCTTATAGGATATGTTCTCCTTTATCTCCCTCATAAATAACTCCTTTCTGCACTGGAGAAGAAAAAGGAAAAGGGGGGAGGGAAATGCCACCCACAATGAGGCACGTAAGTAATAGAAATCAAACAAAGCAACATGAAATCTCCTTTTTCCCCAATTTTAGCATGTGTCCAAGGGAGGAGGACAAGTGAGGTTGGTCTCGGGAAAAAATAAGGCCGTGTGTACAGAATTCTATTGTTACTGCCACTCGTGCAGTATCAGAAGTTCCAAATCAGGAGCAGAATTAGTCATTGCGTTACAGACTTCCTTTTGCCCTTACGCCTTCTGCAGCCTCGAGCAGGCGTTAAGCTGGGTTTGCGCCTGAGCCCACAATGGCCGAAGCAGAGGGCGCTCCCCGCTCCCCAAGGAAACGTAGCAGAGAGGGCGACGGGGAATTGGGAAAAAGAGAATTAAAATAAAAATAAAAATAAAAAAACAACCTGCCTGCAAAACCTCTTTCTTGTAGCCAAGTGGGAATTGGAAATATCTTCCTGTTACATTCTTTCCGCGTCTGCGAGGGCCATACTTAGATTTCATTAAAAAAATATTTCCTCTTATCTTGAACAGGTTCTGACATAAGCCAGGTATTTGTTAATCCTAACACACTTTCGCTTTCAGCTGGTCAGACTTTTCCTGCAAGATCTCGTTATTCCTGCACTTTCTTATGTTTGCCGAGGGGGCCTGTCGGGATGTACGCGTCGGGATTCTTGTGGGAAGGTATATTCCAAAGACATCGTGTAAACCATCCTTTTTTTAGCAAAATACCACGTGTGCTCATTAGCAGCAAAGGCCAACTGTAGATGCGTAAATGACGAGTGTGTGAATAGAGGTCTGCGCAGCGCTGTGGTATTTGGACTTTGGACACTGTGGGCAGAGGGTGAAGTGTTGCTCCTCAGCAAGAATGAGAATTGCGTTTTCTGGACTGTTGACTCCTACTCTTCTTTCTGCAGCTAACTGCCTTTCTGACTTTTTCTCTCTTGGATACGGATGTTCTGTTAAGCTGGGTTATCACCGAAATTCATTTTATTCCAGCAGTTTTTTTCCATGTTACAAACCCCAGAACCCTAAGCTGCTCCTCGCTGCCACATGAAGTCAATGGGCGCTTTGCCGCTGACTTTCCTTCAAGGAGAAACAGATCGTTCATCTGCCTGTGCAGTACCCTTTGCCCTCAATAGATGTGATGTTGATGAAAAAGAGAGAGGCAGTAATGATGATAGTAAAAGGAATTAATTGCTTTTACCAAGCTATGAAGGGGAAGCTGTTCTCTTTACCTATCTGTGTTCTTCTTTATCTGATAAATATGTATATATATTTGCTTATTCTTGAACCTCTAACTGGGTCTTAAAATTGTAGAAGAAAAAACAACGTCCTCATTTGCTGTTGTTAATGACAAAATGGAAGAGCTGCAGAGCTTAATGTAGTAATATGCTGCAGTATGATACACAGCGTTTTCTCATAAGCCTGTGCGTGACACAATGGATGTGATTAATTGATGCATTATTACGCAGTGATTGTTTTGTTACTGGCAGGGGTGAAAGCAAAGAAAGAACCGTCGACCTTTCCTCTGAGTCCTCAGATTGTGATACGATCCTAAAATGTGTCGGATGGGAAACTCGCACAGCGGAAGGGTTGTGGAGGACCTTCATCACCACATCCAAAAAGAGGAGCTCATTGTAGGGAAAGGGTGGGAAGAATCCAGGGAATGGGGACTCTTCCTCTGAGGTTATGAAATGGGATTGACTTGTTTTGCCTAAGGAGAGAAGGCTGAGAGGAGATCTGACAGCTGCCTATGAGTGCATCAAGGAGGCAAGCAGCAGGCAGAGGAAAGTTATTTAAGCGAAGAGACAATGTTGGCACGAGAAGAAATGGGTATAAATAGACAGGCGCTGGAAATCCCTTCCAGTAGGAATAGTGAGGACACATGAAAAAAAAAAAAAAATCAAGCCAATTTTTAAAATTAAGATCATGAAAAGAGATTACACGCTTTCTGTGGCAGCTGGGATCTCTCGCACAGGAGGTCCATCCTCTATTTCTGCAGAAGTAATTTTCCTTCTTCTGCGTTTAATATTAAGACTGGCATCAAATACACCAGTGCCTGTGTACCAGCCGAGTTCGGAGAGAGAGCTGGCTATGGGGTGTTGCTACCAAATATCTGTGACTTGAGATGCTCCCTCTTTGTGATGGAGTTGGATTCAGCACGTAGTACTAGAGCCCATCCAAGTGCAGCCCAGTCCAACTTCTGCTGCCTTGCGTTTCGCCAGCAGAAATGAGATACTTTCCTGAGTCTGAAATGTCTTTTTGGTGTTGTGTGAGCTCATTAAAAAGTCAAGATTATTTTTGTCTTTCTAAGTAAAAGGGAAGATTTACTGTTTTGATTTGATGACCTGATGTGTTTTCTGGACCCCACAGTACTCCGGGCTTGGAACAAAGGAAGATGAGCGCATCCACAGTTTTCACAATAGCAACTTTTCCCTGTGGCACTGGTACAAAAGTTGTTTCAGAAGAGGTTTGGAGTACCGAGCAGCTTGCTCCAGACAGGCAGAGGTTTGAATGATCAGGAAAAACAGGATAGGAACAAGTTTCTCGCGCACAAACTCGCTGCTACTGTTGTCAATAAGACTGGAAATGTCTTAAAGAGAGTCCCACTTTGGTGTTCCTTCAATTAGACTTCTGTCCTTAGCGTTTGGGGGTCGGTTTTTCGAGTGGTTTTTTAGCCCAACTAACAGCACTTCGAACTGTGCTCGTTTGCTTCCCCTTGAAGTTTTCGGTGATTTGCAGTAGGCAGGCATCCTTCTCAAGGGGACAGCCCCACCGGGGCTAGCACAAGTTTTTTCAGATTCTCTGATCGTAATTTCCAGTTTTTGCTTTTGAAAGCAGACGTCTTTTAATGAAGTTTTGCATTTGTTGTTGGTTTTTGCTCTCTGGAGTTAATATGGTATATGTAGTTAAAGCAAAATCATCATGAATTATTGCAATCAGAAGGAGATATAAAATATTATCTCATAAATGGTCACTTTTATATTTTTCTTTTCACACACAAAGTCTGTGCCTGTTTGCTTTTTTCCCCTGATATCATCTTCTTCCATCAAGAGCTCGTATTTACCTTTAGTTTTAAACTTAAGTTTCAAAAACTGTTGAGCAGAACCTTTATTAGGATGTTGCTAAAACAAATCTCCGTCCGTAAGATTGTCACTTGGCAACCATTTCTGCACAAAGGTCGTGCCCCGTTCAAGAGCATGGATGTTGGCAGTCACGAATGCAGCGGGTCTCGTATTTTCTCCTCCTGAGCAGTTGTGGCAGGAGGAGGAACGGTGACGTTTGTAGCTCAGCAGGAAATATCTGGCTTAACCAGATGTACTGAGAGCGCTGCAGCGAAGACGACTTTTTCCAAAACTGCGAGGCTCCTCGTGCCATGTCTCCTTTCGCACCCCTTTCCGTGACTTCACGCTGCAAACATGAGCTCTTTGGTTTTGTCTTTGAGGCTCATCTTGGCCTGCGGGACCAGACCTCTATTTCTGCCTGAGGCTGAGACGTTGGCTCGGTCCTTGCCTGCGCTCCCCGTCATTTTCTCTTTGCAAACAATTCCTGTCTCCTCTCTCACGCAGAAATGGCGCGGGGCGGCAGCCACGTTTTTTTTTCCCCCGCTCTGAAACGGCTTCTACCATCAGGTCCAACTCTCTGACTCTGTATCCTCGATGCTGCGGCAACACAGCCATGTGCAGTAACCAGCCCGTACGCTCCTGCGTGCCGTGAGAGGGCCGGGGAGCAGAGAGGTCTCTGATGTGACGGTAGAGTCTAAAATGTTCTTGAATTTTAAATATGAGCATAAATTCCTATTTTTCCCTTTAATACAGAAGAGATGCTCCCTGAATTAGCTCTATCTGGTGTCCTGCTGTCCCTACGAACGTCCCTGGCCTCCGCGTCTTCTGTCACTGTGAGAGGACAGAGAGATTTTTTTTTGCTGTCTCTCCACAAAGTTTATTCAAATTTTTATCTTATTGCTGTTACTTCATTAACACGTTTTTTTCAAGTTTAGGGGAAGTCAGACAGCCAAAAAAGAAAGCCAGAAGATTATTGTTTGCTGAACGTTTGTTAGATAAATTAGAAGCTCTATACAGAGGCTTAATGTTATTGATTTGTTTTTTTCTTAATCTCCACTGCATGCAAAGGCGTTACAGATCGGCGTTTGCTTAGAAAAGGATACTGCTAAGAAAATATTGGACGAGTGGGTGGTGAAAGCAATAGGGTGAGCCTGTTGCAGAGCCTAGCAACAGCGGCCTGACTTCCAGCCAGAAAGATTAGCGGGAGGTCCGGAGGCACCATGACCTCGACAACCAGTTAAAAAGCAGCTGCCGTCTCAGAGTGGGATAGAACTGGGCTTTATGGAGCACTTTTCTGCTCAGAGATGAACGAAAGGATGAGTCTTTATTAAAACCAGGCAAAGCTGCAAAATTAGACTTCCCTGTGGGGATTCTGCAGACCGTTCCTGCTGGACCGGACCTCGTTCTGCCCTTCTCCAGGTCACTTTCTAGTGCTGCTGTTTCAAAATGTGAGTTTTGAGGCTCTCTGCACTGTACCTCATAGCACGGGAGGGATATGGCCAGGCAGACGGGCGCTTTGACTAAAGAACTGGCGTTTAATTATCAAAACAAATGACTGAGAAATGGGATGGACTCCCCCTACTTCCGCTTCTGCAGAATGAGACAGGATTTTATTCATAGGTTCAAGATCAAGGTAAAATATGATAACAAGGTCACGACCAAAAGTTTGGCTTTGACTTAAACTCTGAGAATCTATTTAAAATATCATTCGAATAATTTTTTCATGTGCTTGGGTTTGCAAAGGGCAGTGAATCTCAGTCCATGGCGATGCAGCTCTGACGAACGTTTCAGGAAAATTCATGAAAAGTACATTTTAAACCAGATGCCTTTGCAAGTGATGGCAAAAGATTGAGTTTTAGGATGATGCCTTTCCCCTGTCCTCACAGGAGGGAAGAGCAAAAGATTTTAGGCAGAGAAATCTCATCCCAAGTCAGACCCCGCAGCTGCACATCCAGTTGCCATGGTGAAGCAGCTTCATTACATTTTTTAAGTGAGGCTCTGGGTTGTACCTGACTGAGATGGTGGTGAAGACTGCGGCTTTAACAGTGCCACTCTCTCTAATACCACCACGTGCAGGTTACCCTGTCAGTTTTAGTGATGTCTGGGTTTAAAAAGCAACGACTTTTGCAGAGCTAGGTGGACGTACAGCAGGAGGATGCAAAGGGCTGTTCATCGGCGCCTGGGAAGTCCCAGGACCGTCACATGTAACCGAACATTGGCATCACGGCTACCAGGAGAAGTGCAGTTTAAAGCAGCGTAAATAATGCGTCTATCCCCTTTTGATTACGCTACATTTACACTAAGCTCAATGTCTTCCTTTCGCGTTTCCCCCAAAGGCTGACAGATCTCATCATTTAAACACGCTCCATCCACCCACCCACCCACCTTGGGTCACGCCTGCCAAATGGCAGGTGGAGCGAGATGCCTGCCGAGGAGTATTGACATCTATACAAGAAACCAAACAACCGAAAACACGTGAAACATTTCTCCAAAGTGCAGCTGCAAAAAGTATTTTTGCTAGGAGCAGTTGTAGCTCTTAATGACTGCTGAGCCCTGTGCACTTTTAACTCACATAATCCTTTTTCCTACAACAGCACCATCTTGGAAGAATCGGCCAGGGACTCTGAACATATTTTCCTAGTACTTGCATTCTTGCCATATATTAATGATACCAATGGAAATGCATGAGGAGTGGGAATACAAATACCGCTACCTTACTGTGCAGACACTCCAGAGGAAAGTTTCCATAGGGATCCAAACATTTGGACACTTATCAGGAGCTGAAATTAGCTTAGGATTTTCAAAAGAGCCCCGAGGGGTTAGATGGTTTGGGGGACCTAATTATTTTAGGTGCTTTGTAAATCCCAGCCTTAAAAAGCAAAAGCAGGACTCCACGCACGCACTCACCAACGAGAGCTGTGTTCATCCCACGCTGGTTTAGACTGGGGTTGGAGGTGCCGAGGTTAAGAGCGCAGTCGTTTCTCCAGACAGCAAATAAAGGCAGAGAGACATTTCCCCAGCATACTTCTTTTTTTCCCCAAGAGGCAAAGCGTGGTCTAAAAATGTAGTTTTCAGGACGCAGGTAGCAGTTTCCCAAAGGCCATAGTGAGATACATCAGCTTTCAGACTGCTGATAAAGCTTAATAAATTCATTCTAATGGTAGACTGGCCCAAAGTTTTGTTTTCTCACGTTTTTCTCCTTACTTGTGTTTAATTTGGCTTTGCCCAAACAAAGCTAATGATAAATGAAGTCAAAGCTGTGCCATGAGCGTGTGTGCAGGGCTGGCAAGAATTCCAGGTTGAGTTTTATGGCAAAAGTGGTGCAAGGAACTTGATGGTGAAACCAGTCTGATTTCATGTCTCTGTCCACAACCAAGGCACAGCCTCTACTAATATCCCATCTGTAAAGCACAAAGGCACCACAAACACAATTAAGAACTCCATCACTTTGTCTGCCAAAAATCCTAATATCTCTCCTAAGTTGATTCATTCAACACTTGCTTAATGAAAAGTTTTTCAGTTTTCCTTTTTTATTGCCCTTGAGAAATGATGCCAGGTTGTTCTCCAGCCAATTTCATTGGAGATGACTTGTAGAAAGGGGATGAAATTTCCTAAAGGCATTACATGCAGCCTCAGGTTCGGTTGTGATAAATTTCCCCAGTATAAATTGATCAGAAGAGCCCAGGATGAGAACAAAAGATTCTTGCAACATTTCAAGGAGATATATTGCTTATATTTGCCCAGTACTTGGTGATAACCTTGGTATTTATGAGTTAGAAATAGTCATTAATTTAAATACACATTTAACAAACACATGTGCAACCCCCAAACAGGCAGGGCAGGAGGGAGAGCTCGTTTCTAGTTGCCGAGGCACAGCAAATCAGCCGTTTCATTATTTCATTCTCTCGAATTGCTCTATCCCCACCTGGATAAATAGTTTTCACCTCTTCACAGCTCCACCCAGGCAACGAGAGCCCTCCTGCCCCTGCCCCTCCTTCCTGCAGCCACTCATCTGCCGCCTCTTCAGGGTACTTCTGCGTGCCTTGGCTGGCTTTAAGGTGGGTGAAAAAGTGCTTTAGGGTGTCCCCTCGTGTTTTGGATGTGACCTTCCCTTGGACACATCCCTTGGGGAGGAGGGGAAGGTGCAGCACATGGCAATTCCTTTGTGAGAAGAGCTCTGGGAAACGCACCCAGGAGGCTGGGCTTTGCTCCTGAATTTTACAGGCACAAAAAGGTCTAAAGGGGTTTTGGAAAGCAGAAGGAACTTCTCAGCACTCAAAGGCATGTTCCTTGGAGTGCTGGGACATGTATTTTCATTTTAGGGCATGACTTTGCTGTCCCAGTACTCACCCGGTGCTCGTGACTGAACGCGTGCAGCAGTTCCCAGGCACGTGCTCGAGCGCTGTCGAACCTGGAGCTTGAAACACACTGCATGGGTGGTTCAATGCGCCCAACGCCGTGCTCACCGCTCCTCTTGTGTGGATCTGATACTTACCTGTCTGTTCTTGCTGTTCTTATAAACTTGTTCTTCCAGTCCCAAGCTCTCTGACGGGACGTGGTGTAGCTTCGCTGTTCCCATCCGCTGCAGGGCTCTGCTGCGTTGTGTTACTCTGCGACGTGTGGGCACAACTTGGGAGTGATGTTGGTGAGGTCAACGTGCTGCTCTGTGGTGAAGCTAAGGCCCATAGTGACGCTGTCGTGATTGATGATTGCAAAACACAAACCCAAGCAAAGACCCCGAAGGCTGTAAGCTCTCGTCCAGGATGAAATCCTGACATCCCTTAGAGCTTTCCCTTCTTGGCTTCTTATGCGTTATATCTCCTCATCAGCCACAGAGGTGCAAAGTGCCTCGCAGGTCCCCAAATCACACTCGTGAGCATGTTGGCCTCCTTGAATTGAAGCAAATGAGTTTTGCAAAAAGCAAACAGGCTATTTAACAAGCCACTGCATGTCTTCAGCTGCAATAAGTGATCAGGGTAAGGGTATTAACAAAGCACTTTATCACAGCAGCATTGAGCCGCACGTAGTCCATGGTCCCAAGGTATAGAAATGTGTTTGTGTATATGTGCGTATATATATGCACATGTGTGTGCACACAAACACACAGGAGTTGGCTACAGGGATGGATGGAAAATGTTTGCAGTTCAAGGGTTAAAGGGCAGCTGATGCTGTATGGAAAACTTCTCAAATATCCTATTTATAACAGTTCTGTCAGAGGTCAGATTTTTCTGTGTTTTACTTCCCTGGGTGTATTTTTATGCATAAGGGTATTTTGTCACTTTACACCTGCTAAGAAACTGGCCTCAAAAGAGAAGGGTTTTGGAGTTTTAGGACCATTTGGGATTCTGACGAACCTTCCTCCTTTTTGGGGCACAGGGACTGCCTGTCCTTTACGCTCACCCACTAGAGATGGTTGTGGGTACTTGTACAACAGAGCGCAATAGCTAATATTAACTAGGGACTTTGTGACAGTTATCATTACCACTCTTCTACACAAGGTGTTTGTTTGTGCCTGTTGTTAGGTTCTACATCGCTGGCATAAGGTCATACCTGCCTTACCTGGGCTTTTTTTACAACTGTCAGTGTCTTCTCAAGGCAGAGGGGAGATTTATCCACGGGGTGCTTCAACTGTGGAAATAGACTGTGGACTCTGACATAAGCTCAGCTTAAATAATTACGTGCTTGGGAAAGACCAGCGTTTGTCATTACGGTAGGTATAAGGGAAAGTTCCACAAATAATCACTGCGGAAACTTGTAGCACAGAAGCTGGTGATCAAGTGTTGTTATCTTCCTCTCTGAATGTTGGGAGATTCATTTTAGACTGAACATTAGGAAAGAATTTTTCCCAGAAAGAGTGGTCGGGCATTGGAATAGGCTGCCCAGGGAGGGGGTTGAGTCACCATCCCTGGGTGTGTTTAAGAGCTGTTTAGATGTGGTGTTGGGGGATATGGTGTAGGGGAGAACTTTGTAGAGTAGGGTAGAAGGTTGGACTCAATGATCCCAAGGGTCTCTTCCAATTCTATGATCTATGATTAGGTGTGTTCAGTAGAAACATTGCTTTACTAGGACAAACCCACTGGGATCCCCCTAAGACAAATAAGCATGGAGAAACTGCAGATTATCTGTAGATTATCCAACTATTTCAGGTGTCACCTTCTCCCAGAGAAATGGCTCCCACAGTGGTTTCCTACAGGTCCCGCTGACTGCCAATGCGCTGTGCTGTCCAGACTCTCTCCTTTCCACCCCCTCCCTTTGATGCTGCTCAGTAAGTGATCCTCTGCTGAAGGTCCTCTTGGGACTCCCTCAGCCACTTTTCTCCCAGACCTCATCCGTGGGTGATACTGTCCAGCAGCGGTGACCGCCGTGTGTGCCCAGGGCTGGGTGGGAGAGCACCGCTCCGAGAGCCGCGCCGCGTCCCGTGCCAGAGCAGGCAGAGCTTTCACTTTTGGTTTCTGCTTTGTTTTTCCATTTCAGCCTGTGTAGCTTTTTAGTGCTAGAGCTTTTTGGTTCTGATCTGAAATCTGATCTGAAGCCTCATCAAAGTGGGATTTGAATGATTGCTGTCAGTTTGGCTTTGTTAAATGTTGAAGAATCCAAAATTTTTCCAATATAATTTTTTTGAAGTTTGTTTTCCTTTTTCTTCTCTCCTTTTTGAGACATAGGAGAAAGTACAAAATGTTACTATCTATGTTTTACTCCAAAATTAGGATTGCTTTGGAATGTGTCAAGCGAAACAGCCTATTCCATTCCCCTTTTAATTGAAAGAGCAATTAAGACATCCAGTTGCGCTCAGCTTAAAAGCATCTCTTGAATCAGGTTTAGCCGAGGCCATGATTAATTTAGGAGACTTTGGGGAGCCTTGAATGTGCCCAAGATGAGCTCCCAATTGACACCGCAGACCTTCGCGCAGCTCTGCTTGCTGGGGCATGCATGCAATTTGTGCGGGGTTTGCATTTTTCCCTTCTCCAAGCTTTCCTTTGAACATGCCTTCCTTGTGATCTGTCCTCTGACACATTCCGTCCTTTGGCTTAGCTGATGGCACTAACCAATAAAGTCTAGTTGTCAGAGAGGTGGTGGTTTTCTCCCCTTGTGATGCTTTGCTGACATTTTCATGCATTATTGTTTTATTGAGGTATCCAGGAACTTTGATTTTGCAAAGATAAGAGTTCGCATGGCTGAAAGGCAGGAGAAAAGCCACAAAAAAACATTGTTCAGAATCAGAGAGGGTGACCAGAAAGGGGGCAAGGGAAATTAGGGCAATGCCAGAGACTTTCCTGAGAGGATCTACCATGGAGAGGTTATGGCTGGCTGGGCCCTGGTGCTCCAAGACAACGTAACCCCAACGTGCAGACCGGGGTGAGAGCAGGTCAACGAGAGGCACCGTTCAGTCTGCACACAGAGCGTATGGCAGTGTAACATGCTGTTTTATCTAATGCAATATTCACCTGCAGACAAAAAAAATTCAACACCACATACATTTCAGACTAAATTAGATAAATGCCATTCGTGGAACAGCTTGATATTTTCTGAGATGCATGGATAGGTTAGCCACAGCTAGAGAAAGTACAGGATGATGTGTTAATAGTGATTCATATTTCAGTTTCAGAAATAAGTTTGAAAGAGATTCTGTATCCTGGCTGGCAGTTACGCCCGTGATCGAATCCAGTCCTGACCTCTCCGCGAGTTATACAGCCGAGAGACAACCACAAACTGCCAAGTTAATGTTTAAGGGTTGGAAAGCAGTGCTTCTTTTCTGTCGATCTGTTTTGATTCGGGCAGATCAGGAAGGAGAGATTTCCTGCTTTAACATTTCACAGTGAGGGGGGAAAAAACCCACCATCTCTTAAAAGCAGTGCTAAATAATGTTAATGATGTTTGGCTGATCATCAGCTTCTATGAAGAAGATCTAAAGACTGATACGCCAAACACCTTGAGCTGCCCCTGAAAAGGGAGAGTGCAGGTTCTAAGCATCCAGCAGACAGGAAAGGTCCTTAAGAATTTGAATAACACTATATCCATATATATTTATAGTTGCTGGGGTTCTTTTGCTTGGTTGAGTTTGGTTGTTTGTGTTTTTTTAAAGCTTCAAAGGGCTTAGAGTATAAATGTAAAGCAATGCCTCAAAAAGAGGATGGCTGTCAACAGGGGAACAGTGCCAAGAAATTAATAAAGGAATATATTGATCAACTCAAAAGACAGCGAGGTGCAAGCTGCTGAACTTTCTCTTCATGGTCAGATTTTCTGTCTTATTTTCTGGGTTTCATAAATTTAGATTAAAGTGTTCTCGAGTATCGTCTCGTGTTAATGCAAGAGACCAAAAGCCTACGACAATAAAACAGGAACATTTAATGCAATTCCGATCCCTGACAGTTTCTTAATACTGCTTATCCTGCCTTCCCTTTCAAGATTTAGTCATCCTAGATTTCCTTCCAAATGTGAATGAGGTGGCTTAAATCAAACCGTAAATTATGCTTCCACTTATTATTTGCTTGCTAATCAGGATGGAAATGAAAAGAAGTTGGTTGTCAACCAGGACTCTTTCCCACAATATCCAGGAAAGTATCAGTATTAGGGAATTTAACAACAAAAGGAAACCGGATTGCACCTTGAGGAAGAAAGAAATAACCTGCTAGCCAGGAAGAATAGAGGAACATAGATTTTGCCAAATAAGCTTTCAAAAAAAAAAAAAAAAAGAAAAAGATACTAATAATTAAGAGGGCCTGCGAGTGAAGCTGGTGAGGACAGAACTGTGACGCTTCCTGTTAGTAAATACAAAGAATAGGCTCTAATAGGACTCCAGGGGAAAGCGATAGCTTGGGAATAGCCTTGGGAAGAAAGACAAACATACACAGAGGATGCAAAAACAGTGTGAAAAGTGATTCATGGGGACTCGATGCTATTCCTAATTGTTAAGGCTTTATTGTATTAGCGCGTTCCTACAAACCGAACAAAGACTGTTGATTTCAAAGCGGTTTGAATTGCATGCCCGGAGCCAGCCAAGGCTGTGGGGAACACCTGCTGGGGTGTGCAGGGCTGCACCCCACCAGAAGCAAACCAGAACAAGTTTGGATGAAGGTTAGAGCGCGTGGCAGATAGCCGGGAGAGCCCGGCGACTTACTCTGGCTATCTGATACAAGCTCTTTTTTAAATATTACATTAGCATGTGCGAAAGCATGACCGTGCTTAACATGACTTGAAATGAAATGTGTGTTAACTTCCAACTATGGATTAAGGGGCTACAGCGCTCGGAGAACTGTCACCGAAGAGCCGGTCTGGTTTATGGCTTGGCTGGTATTTGTATCCGTCACCGCAGACTCGAGCTTCTTTAGCCACATTTTATGGGTCTCCTAAATTGAAGGTGCCAGGACCACCACAGGCCAGATTAAAAATCACTGCTGTCTTCCAAAGAGGAAGAGCTCTGCATTCAGAGAAGCAGCTCCTAATCCACTGCAAAACCAGCGTGGAGACTCGCTGGGTCTCCGTGTGCCAGGGTGACCAGCGCTGGGGCTTGGCGGGATCCCTGCCCTTGGATCTGATCTGGATTCCGCATTTTTTGAGTTCTTGGACTCGTGCTCCTCAGCCATGTTTATCCTCACGCTACACTGAATTTTCACTGTCAACACGGTTTGTATAACAAAGACTGCAGAATTACATTTCTGCAACGTCATGGAAGCTCTCAAGGAGATATCAGGAAAATCTGCAGAGTTCATTTCAGCCATACTAAAGCATGCAAGCTAGAAATCAGAACCCTACTTACTGCTTGCCATGTCATTCAGGCATGAGCTCCTTGGGAAAACGGAAGCTTTATGCGGTCATTAGTTGAGATTTTGAGCATTAACCTCCACGACAACTTTAAACAATTTCTTTTACAGATCAGATCTTCCTTACTTTTCTCTCTGTGTTGCCAATTGACTTCTATGAGCCGACTAGCAAGAAAAATCAGAAGAGCACATACTGCTAATAAATTTCAGAGACTAAAGGCATGTGAATAATATTTAGCCCGGTAGTCTTGAACATAAATGAACATTCAGATAGGAGTAGATGCAATATTTTGGAAGCTGTCAGTGATTTGGAAGTTTGTTCATTAGTAATGGTATGTTTAGGAAAGCAAAGGACCTGTCTTGGCAAGTAATCTGTAAGTAAAGACACATGCCAACAGCTGGGGAAAAGTTCTCGGGGTGGGAGGGAAGTGATTCAGGATTGTACCCTAGAGTACAATCTCCTCTGCTTTGTCTAGTCTGATTACAAATGATTCGAGTAATGAAGTTTCTACTGTTACTCCTGGGAAAAATCTGTGGGTTTATGTTACTCGTGACTTGGGCCATTCTCTAAACCAGGGAGTGAGGAATGTTCATCATTCATATTTTATTAGTGTTCTCTGAACTTTCAACATTTACATTTAAAAGCGTGAAAAGAAAAACACTGGGAAATTGTTTTCAGGAATAACACCACTGAGACACACACGTGCGTTTACAACATGCACGCAGTAACCCCTTACATGTGTTGACGCACTTGTGCGTTCAGACCCCGCAGACACAGCCCTCGCTCCTACCTGGAGATTTTAAGATCAACGTGAGGCAACCAAACAAAACTCAAACACAGCCTAATTCCCATCTGCCCCATTTGTAACCTCTTCTGAAGCTTGCTAGGGAATTCTGCTGGTCAGAAAAGGTGTCTTCTTCCCCCCACACACCTCCCCCCCCCCCACACACATTTGCATCCATTTTCATGCCTTAATTTGAATAACTGATGGAAAAAGCAGTGGTCAGACCAACATCCACCAAATCTATAAGGAGCAGCCACATTCTCTGCCTCTGGCTGTGGGTTGGTTCCCAGAAGGGCACTTTAACCAGAAAATATCCCAACGTTGAGAGGTTCGGGGCTCAGTTTAAAAATATAATAAATGACATCTGTCTGTCTTGGAAGCCGTGTCTGTTCGTAGAGTCTCCCCGTACCCCTCTGAACCTGCCTTGGCGGGTGTGGAAGCAGCGTATGGAAGGTGGGAAGGTTAGAAGGAACCATGAGCAGGAATGCCCCATCCCAGAATGACTCTCAGCCTCAGCTGTGGGTGCAACGATTAAAATAAACACTCTGGCCACCTTTATTTGTAGGATGATGCCTTCCCAGCGTTAATTGCCTTGCCCTCTGGCTCTTGGCGCTGGAACCAGAAAGAGCGGAGCGCTTTGGAACCACCTGCTTCCACAAAGCCGTCCCCTTTTTCCCCTCTTCTGCTTTTTCTTCTCCTGTCCTTGTTGAGGTGAGCCGGTTGGAGTTTGGACATGAATTTTGCGTGCTCCAGCTGCAGACGGGGTGAGCCGGGGGGGGGCAGGTTGTCAGAGCGTGGCTGTGGGCTTGCTTTTCTCTCACACTTTTTCTTCAAAAACAGGGTGATGGCGCAGATGGACCTCAGAGCCACCCTGCATGTCCATCCAAACGTCTAGTGGTAAATACAAACAGTTCCCGTACGTGTGGCTCCTTCCCGGTGGGCTTAAGCAACTGGTTTGGCTCATTTCCTTCGTTGTGGCTTCGCCCTTGTAGGGGCGGCTGAAGGAAAGCACAAAGGTTAGCTCTCGTGCTGCTTGCCACATCGCAGGCTGTGTGGCATACGTTCGTGCTTTTGGGGAGCAGCAAAGGATACACGCGCGCGAGTGAGAAACGCGCCGTGAGCAGGTTTGATGAGCTGCTGTCTTCCTGTTTGGCACGGGAATAGCGGAGTCCTGGAGGCACTCCGCCTGCGGGAATGAACTGCTGCGTTAGCTTTTTTGTTATGGCTGATCAGCTTGTTTCCAGCTTGGACATTGAGAAACAACTTTGTTGCTTGGTTTTTTTTTTTAAATAGGCGATGTTGCCAGAGCTTTTATTTCTCTTCTACAGAGTCTCTGTTGACCCCTCTGATTTCTTTCCGTGCTCCTGCTACTCTGAGCGGCACGCTATTATCTTTCCTTGCCTTACGTTGAATTGCCCGCAGGCCAGCAGCCCTTCACGTGGCTCAGAGGTGGCAGAGCTGACCTCTGCACAATGAACTCCACAGGTCCAAGCTCCGTAAGGCATCTCTGCTTTAGAGGGCATAGGAAAGATAAACAGGCTGAAAAACAAAATCGGTGGTAGGAATTGGAGAAGAGGCACCGAGCAGGAAAAGGGGGGCTGCTCAGCTCCCTGATTTACAGAAAAGGATTGCCGACGTGTCAACCCGAATCGATAATCACAGTTTCAAGTTGAAATGAAATGTGACTGCGTTTCAGTTTTTAAAAAAAACCCTAAAAAATTAAAATTTAATTGCTTGCTTGCCCGAAGTTTCTTGGGCGAAAAAGCAGTCTGCTTTGGCACAAATATAGTTAGTTACACATGTCTACAGAGACCCCAAAAGAACAAAGTGTTTACGACCTTCAGCCAGACGTACACCAATGTTTATGGCCATGGAAAACTCGAGCCACAGCGATGCATCGGGTCCCCCAAAAGCGCGCTGCAGAGATAGTAACATGGCCAGATAAGCATAATGCCTGTGGCTTCGTGGATTTGCTTGAGTCAAGATAAAAATACACTTAAATGTCCTGCTGGGTCAGGGCTTGGGTGAGGAGATGCAATTCGTTCTGCGGTCTGATGACACACCGTCAAACCCAGGACCATCCCAGGCGGTGGTCAGCTGAGGCCGAGCCAGCTGATGAGGTCAAGTTTAAATATGAGCGCTATTGTGCAAAATCCAGTGAACGTGAGAGCTGATGAGTCAAATCAGATCTGACAGCTGAAAGTGTGAAATGCTCCCTTGTGCTTTTGCAACTGTCAGTCTCTCATTTATACAGTGTAAACTACTCGGAGCAGGAGCTGTGCGTTGGGTTCTTTATTAATACGGGGCTTAGCGCAGGGGTGGCCGTGGCCAGCACAGCCTGGGCTCGCTGGAACGCAGGTATCTGATATTAGGGGTTTTATTTTGTGTGTGTGTGACCCCCTATGTTTTGTCAGATAAGGCAGAATTCTTGAAACAATTTTTTCCAGAGCAACGTACTGGTTTGGGGAAAACATCATTTGATAAAAATTTCCAGGATGGAATTTCTCCTTAAAACCAGAGAGAGGGCAAGCCCACAGTCTGTTGTGGTTATGGTCCTTACGTGGAATGTAAGAGTATGGTAGAGGAAGGCCTTACGGATCACCTCATATTTGAAGTGATGATCTCAATTCCCAGGCTGTTCCTCACTCCCTGCTTCGCTCTCTGCCTCCCCCTTCACGGGCACCCACCTCTTCTGACGTCTTAACTTCATTTTATCACCGACAAGGTGCTTTGTCAAAGTCTGAGAAAAGTGCCATGGCAGAGGAAAAATACTTCCTTGGCAAACCTGATAATATAAGAAAAGCAAAACCGGTTTGTTCTTTGGTGCAGGCACCATCTGTACTCGTGTACCAGAAGATGCAGGATTAGGTGCAGCTGAGGTGAAGGGAAGCATTTATCTGCATCATTGCATCACCTGCATTCATTTTTGTAGGTTCCTTATGCAGTGGTTGTGAAGGTTGCAAGCAGAGACTCCTTCCTTCGTGTCAGATCCTAAATCAGTGGGTAAAATACTCAAGCTCAGAGATAGAAGGGTCAAGCCCAGCAGGTTGGACGGGGCTTGGAGCAACCTGGGTTGGTGGGAGGTGTCCCTGCCCATGGCAGCGGGGTGGAACTCGATCATCTTTAAGGTGCCTTCCAACCCAAACCATTCTATAATTTCACAACAGGTTCTGGCTGAAACAAAACCAAGACATCCTTACCTTGGCCATGACCATCTTCCCCCTCAGAGCTGGACTTTTTTGAGCTACAGTGTGAACTCTCCTGGGGTGGGACGATGGGGTATTTTGAATGGTAGCTGTTGCTGTGCTGCCTAAAATGAGCGGTACGAGAATAGCCTGCTCCCCAAAATATAAGTGGTCTTTGAGTTCCAAGTCTTATAAAAGCTCTTTTGCCTGTGGAGCACGTGCCAGATGGAAAGTGCCCCTCTGATTTCCTCCAAACACGCGTGCAGCTGTTACTGCTTCCCCCTTTTTTTTTTTTTCCCTAATGAAATTTTTAGACCTCACCTGTTGACACACGCATTATAGGGTTGGAGGGGGTTTTTGTGTGTGTGGCTTTTTTTCTCCCTTGTTCTCCTAAAGGAAAATGACTTGAGATGTTTTGGAGAAATGACACAGGGCAGAAGCTGTGAAAATACCTTTGACATACTTTTAAGGGTGGGAAATTTCAGATACCGGCAAGCCTTTGTGCCCACAATACAGTGCCTGGCTGGAATGAGTCTTTGTTTATAGCTTGTTTTATTTTGTGAGACAGAAGTTGGAAACTGCCCAGGTCTTAGGGGGAATACCGAGCATTTAGCTTGGACAGAAATAGAGCCGCAGCTTAGGACACACTGAAACAAATGGAAGACAAAGTGATGACCCAGATCCAAGTTATTAAGGGTAAATACATATTGACAAGATTGAGGATTAGGTAGAAGGTACTTACACAATGAAGGAACTGTCTACACATTGTGCACCAAGTGAAGTTCATGCTGCAATCTGCGGCTTTCTCGGAATAGTTGATTTTTCATTAAAAAGAGGATAACCAGCTCAAAAGGAAAAAAGCTACTTCTCTCTCCCAGCACCTACTGGATCGTGAATGCAACGTGACCAGTGCACCGAAAAACATCACAATAAATCTGGCAGGAAGGTGTCTGTGCTGCTCCAGCGTGACAGCCGGGCTTGTACCACGTAAGGATCTGGCTCGTGGCGATGTCATCGCTTACATATGTCTCCTTCTTTGCAGGAGTCTTCATTACTCAGTTCACCTTGAAGTGCCCCTTTCACTGTGACTCGCAGCCCTGTCTGCTCATAGGCTTAACAGATCCTTCTGCGTCTGGCGATGCTATTAAGAATGACCCAGGAAAGAGGAAAAATAGAGGTTCCTAAAATAGGGGTTGAAGGAGGACAAAAGATTTTCATTAACCATTTTGAGAACACGAGCCCTGTGTGAACGCGGTAATAGAAAAAAACCAGGGGGTGAGGAAGCAGGTGGGAAAATATTCTCAGAGGAAAAGATAATTGTGGCTGAGCTAATCTTTCACATCTCCTAGCTGGCTGATATCTGCGGCTGAACGCAAATACTGAGCATGTAAGCAAATAATATTACTCAGTTTAGCTGATGGACGATGCTCATGGTTTTCTTTTAATGGGTGGTCCGGACCCAGTGGTGAAATCAGACGTGTGACACAGCAGGCACGGAGCGTGTGCTCTGCTTCCCTGCTGCACCTGCGTGATTAGGTGTACTTTTATGAGGATATCAGCACAGCTTGCTGTCATGGCACATGACAGTCATGACTCATAAAACAGGTGTCGACAAAATCCCGATTCCTGCAACTGTCGAATAAACTACCGTTTCCCTGTAGAAAGCCCCATTGGGGAGTATTTTTGAGGGGGCTCCAAATGCACATTATTTGCTTAGGCAAAGCCTGGTCTTTCGGAAATGGTGTCAGGTAAGAGCTGGGAAACCTCAATTCTTTCTCAGCTGGATTAGCTGACAATATCCTAGGTCAAGAAGCACGTTGGTTTAGAGAAAGCCTCGTGGCATTGTTAGGGCTATATTTAAGACTGTTTAAACGCTTAAGGATGCAGAGAGATCCTCAGGTGCTCCTGAAAATCCCAACAGGCATCCTTAGAGGAGGTGTACAAATATCTCAGTGTTTTGTTTGCCTGGTGGCTCTGGGAAAAAGGGAAGAACAAGGAAAAACTCTCCACCTTGTGTCATGCAAACCTTATTTTGTTTCTGTTTCCAGTAACACAGAAAGACCAAAGATTATTCATTCTGGAGCAGAAACAGACCATTTGACGCAAAGTGAAAAATGTTCTTTCAGACTGAAGTGATGATTTATTTGTGCATTAGTGTTTTTTTTAATGGAAAGAATTAGTTTTAGTAATATTGAAACAAAACTTGAAACTTTTCTGAAGTGAAAAATTGCCTAGAGTAGAGATGAATTTGAAACAAGTTTTGTTGCGGCACTCTCTGCTTTTTTTTCCTGACAATTTTTAGCATCAACATTTAAACTTTATTTATGAAATCTGAGGTCTTATTCCACCAGCTTTTCTCACATACTCCAGAGTGCATTCGATCTTAGTTCTTATTATTGTTTGTTTTCACGGTACTGAATTGATAAAAATCCTCATCCTGAAGACACACAAACCTCTAGAGGAAGGGGATGGAGATCCTAAAGATGAATTTCCAAAAACCAATTTGTAGCAGAATGAGCCCACCTGACTCGCTCTGCTGAGACTAATTCACAAACAACACTGCTTCTCCGAACTGTTTTTCCTTGCGTTTTCTCTTTATTTGTCAAATATCCTTCAGAATTTGGCCTATGACTTTTAAGCTCTTCATGCTTTAAATTGCTGGATAGATATAGCCTGGGGGCATCTGGCATTTGAAAGCTGATTTATTAGCTGTCCCCCAAAGCTTCGCCCGCGTTCGCGAGTAGCTCCGTGCCCAGGGATGAAGTGTTCTGGAGGCTGCAGCGGCACCATGGGACACGGAGCTATTTTCATACCCACAAACATGGTATTTTCGCAGGAGAGGGAGCAGGAAGTTATTGTTGCAGTTTACCTTGAATAGACAAAGGGGAAGTCACCAGCAACCCCAGCACAAGCTCCTGCTCCTCCAACACCCAACCATCGCAGGAGCTTCTGCGGCTTAAAACAAACACATAGGTCCGCTCTATTGTTCCTTAGTTTTCTATAGCCCTTGCTTTTTTAAAAATGATGCAGAGAGCCTGCTAGCACAGGGCCAGGCTTTGTGTTCCTCTTTGGGTGAGTTATTTCAAACTTGACTCCCTTCAAGTGGTGAGGATTTGAAANTCCATCATTATTTTCTTACTTGGGGAGGGGGGAGGGGTTGTTGTTGTCGTTTCAGTTTTTAGCCAACTTCCTGTATTTACTTTTCAGCCTGCTCTGGTGGTGCGCTGACTTCTGGTGTTTACTGGTTTTAACAGCTGCAGACCTGCAGGAAGGTCTCACCAACTCTTCCCGCGCCTGTCTGAGGGGTGCCCGTGCCCCCTGCCCCCTTACAAACCTCCCGCTCCCCCTTTCCCTGCTGGTCTGGGTAAATTCCATAAAAGCACGTTGCAGAGAGTGGGTTCACCACCTTCCCGGGAAGACATTCAAAGTCCTTTCAGACAGTAACCTGACACAGACGCCCCAAATTAGGGATATTCTTACTGAGTGGGACAGTCTGGGTTTGTCATACCCAACATCTGCTTGATAACTGCCTGATGATTTCAAGACTGAAGTGTGTTCTGCTGAAGTGAGTTGTGAAGGGCTCTCCCAAGCGCTGCCACAGCCCAAACATCCTTTCGGTACAGCCTGCAGAGAGCAGAGTCTGCCTGACGTGAGCTCGTTCTCCTGAAGGATCTTTTAGACGCGCTTTTGATTCCTTTCCGTAAAAATGAGGCTGTTCTTATAGTGCCTTTCATGGGCAAATTGGCACAGACAGGCGTGCGTGACCTTGCTGTGGCACACACAAAGGGCAGGACAAGGCAGGACTGAGGACAAGGACCTGGGGGTGCTGATGGACGAGAAGCTCACCAGGAGCCGGCGATGCGCCATCGCAGCCCAGAAGGCCGACCGCATCCTGGGCCGCATCAGCAGCAGTGTGGGCAGCAGGGCGAGGGGGGGATTCTGCCCCTCTGCTGCGCTCTGGGGAGACCCCACCTGGAGTACTGCCTCCAGCTCTGGAGCCCCCAACAGAGGAAAGACATGGAGCTGTTGGAGCGGGGCCAGAGGAGGCCCCGGAGCTGCTGCGAGGGCTGGAGCCCCTCTGCTGGGAGGACAGGCTGGGAGAGTTGGGGGGGTTCAGCCTGGAGAAGAGAAGGCTCTGGGGAGATCTCATTGCGGCCTTCCAGTCCCTAAAGGGGCTCCAGGAGAGCTGGGGAGGGACTTTTTACTGGGGCATGGAGTGATAGGACGAGGGGCTTCAAACTGGAAGAGGGCAGGTTTAGATTGAACATGAGGAAGAAGTTTTTCACTGTGAGGGTGGTGAGGCACTGGCCCAGGTTGCCCAGAGAGGTTGTTGAGGCCCCATCCCTGGAGGGGTTCAAGGCCAGGCTGGACGTGGCCTTGGGCAGCCTGGGCTGGTGGGAGGTGTCCCTGCCTATGGCAGGGGGGTTGGAACTCGATGGTCTTCAAGGTCCTTTCCACCCTAAACCATTCTATGATTCTGTGACAAGTTCCCCCTGCAGACAGCATCCCCAAGAGCCGGCGGGAGCCCCGCGCGGAGGCGGGTACCGGCTACGCGCAGCCCAACACCTACTCCCCATTCACTCCTCCGTCAGGACTGCGAGGCGGGTGCTGATGTTACCGCATAATGAAAGCCGGACCCAAAAGGCGTTTCTTTCCTGTGCTGCTCTGGCTGAGCAGGAGTTTTGCGAGTCTGGGTTATCGAAAGGATGTAAAGCAACTCTGAGTCCTATTATAAAAGCAGAAAAAAAAAAAAAAGGAGGCGTTTGCATTGTCTCTGCTTGGATGCCTCTTCTGCTGGGGAAGCAGCACCACCTACCACCTACTCCCACCCTCCAGCTGACAGCCGGGGGGGTTATTAGCTTGGCAAGGCTGGGGGCTGATGTTACCATACTTGGCTCACATCCTCCTGGTAGCACTTTCTTTCCCGTTAAAATTATTCTCTCTGAAACGTAAGCAAACTCCTGTAGCATTTCTGAAAGAGGTGAGCAAACATATGGGACAGGATTTTAAAAAAAATCCCAACCCTAAAATCTGGACTAGAATTATTTCCGTCATTTCAAATCATGTCGGTACAGCCAAAGGGATAACCTTCTCCCCTTCGCTTGAACCAGTGTAAGAGTGGTTTTTACCAGTATGGCTTATTCCAGTTTGCAAAAGCAAAATGAGAAATACTGCTGTAACTGTAAAGGGTTTTCATCGGCTTTTCTGTGGATGGGGAGAAAGCCACACTCGCTCCCTGTACAGTTACACTTGCAAAGCACTGAAGTTAAGCGGCTTGAGGCAACAGGCCACCAGTGTTACCTGAAAGTCCTTAGGTGCTGTCAAAAGTTTTATTTTCCTAATTTCCTTCTGTTTACTGAAGGGTGCGGATGACCAGCAGAAGCAGTGTTAAAGTGCCGCGTCTCTGGAAGACATGAGAGATGAGTGTCATCAAACAAAACCAGGAAAGAGGGAGAGGAAGGGCAGTGTTGCGAAGGACAGGAAGGTGGACGTTAAAAACAAGGAAAGCATCAGAAGGATGGACACATCCGACTGAAATAGCACACGTGAGAACACTCTCCCGGCAGCAGCTCCGCGCTGCCTCGAAATGAAAGCCGGGGGCAGGAGGAAGGGGGATGGAAAACTGGCGTGAGACCCTTCGTCTGGTCCTCATTTTAGGTTTAGACTGAACATTAGGAAAGGCTTTTTCCCAGAAAGAGTGGTCGGGCACTGGAATAGGCTGCCCAGGGAGGGGGTTGAGTCACCATCCCTGGAGGTGTTGAAGAGCCGTTTAGATGTGGTGTTGGGGGATATGGCGTAGGGGAGAACTTTGTAGAATAGGGTAGATGGTTGGACTCGATGATCCCAAGGGTCTCTTCCAACCTAGACTATTCTATGATTCGGTGATTCTCATGCAGAACCAGCTAAAAAGGAAGAAAACGGAAACCTCTCGCTGTAAAAACCTGAAAGTCAAAGTTCTTTCGCAGCAGAACTGAGGCAGAAAAGAGGCAGAGAGAAAGTTATTGTAAGACATCACAGCTTGTTATCTCCTACGCCTGCAGGTATTCTGGGGTCTGGAGTTTCTGTGCCTCGGAGGCTTTTCTCCTTTTATTGCTGACAGCAAGGAATTTAGCAAATACACAAGATGCCACATTAGTTAAGGTTTTGCTTTATCTTTTTGGCTGTGTTTTTGTTTCTTTTTTAACTGTTTCATCCAAAGGGTCAAGGGGGAAGGGGGGAATCAGGTGACATAAAGAGCAAGTCAAACGCTTGCCGTTGGTTCCTTATCAGAATCACATAATTAAATCTTATTACTAAAACATTTCAGGGCTGGACCCTACGTGTTCTGGGCACTTATGATTTGCAAAGAATTAAATAAACTGCTGATTTTGCAGGATGACATTAAAATGCTAAGTGCAGCCCAAGCATGCAGAAGTGAGAGAGAGATTTGGCTTTTTCTGAGTAGAAGTCAAAATGTAAATAGCTCTATGGAAATTCTCTGAAGTGTATAAATTTACCTACTGAAAGATTTCTCTTTACCTTTGAGATCTAGATTTGGATTAATTTTATTGTTTGTTAGAGAAATGACATTCAGATTCTTTCTCCTTTTTAATAGCTTTGATTACTATTTTTTTTAATCATTCACTCATAAATCCACCAATCTAGGACCATTATACATTGTACTTTGGCTCAGGACCATAGAAAACAATGGCTTAAATCCCATACATGCTTTGGCATCCACTCAATATCTAGTACATTCATTTATGCTAAATTTACTTCTGTTTTCAATATTTCCAGTGTGCCCTAACCCTTTTGACCTACAATCTGCTGTAAATCCCTTTTACTACTCACTGACACGTGACTTTATAAATCATGCACAGGGCACTAAGATGATCCTATAACTGAACCCGGTATTTAGACTACAATGGAAAGGTCATAATTCTGGGCATGTTTAAAAGGCAGAGCTTGCAACGGCAGTTAGCACATGATTCAATCTTTGACCTTAAAAGCAAAAGGAAACCAAGGTTCCTGCCCTTCCCCCCACCCCCCCTTACTACGCACACATCATTTTGTTTAAAATAGTGCATTCAGCAGATGGATGAAGCCATTTGAATTATTCATTCCTCAGAACCCACATCTTGGAAATATCTGGCACCAGCAAACGCTGCAGTGCTCTGAACCTCCGAGGAGCATGCGGGTGTGTAGGATCAGCTCCTCCCTGAATCCTTTCCTGGAGGAGGGAGAGGCTCCACACATTTTCATACCATATTTTGCTCACTGGACACCTCAGGTATTTTGCTACAACGGGAGCAGAGCTGCAAATCTGAGGCACTGTATCCACGAGTGAAGATCTCCCCGCAATTGCAACTGTTTTGTATGAAACTGCTTGTCAAAATGTCTCAGAGATTTGGGGTACAAGAGGCGAGTTCAGCTTCCCATTGGAGTCAATGGAGAGGTCCTCGTTAGCTGCTTCACATCCATTCACTCATCAAAGCCTATCCTAAAGATTATTCCTATTATTTTATTGGGTAGGACTCATTTTGCTCTCCCTAAGGCAGCTAATGTAGGTCAGGTCAGGAGTCAATCGGAAGTGCCCGCTTATCTCTGCAGACTCTAAAAGGAGACCAGGAGAAGACTCAAGTGGTGACATCTCCAGCATAGATGCCCACAGTTAGGGAAGACGAACCCACCTTTTATACCTGAGGCGCATCCAGTGGCGTCAGCTGAATATCACTATTGATCAGTTCTCAGCACCCTTGCATGGGCTTTCTCTCTTGCTGTGTGGTCACAGTCCCGGTGACTTCAGCTGGTGCTGGACATGGCCACACCAAGCTGGTTGCTTGATTTTTGCAGGTCTGAACTTGCAATTTCATCCAGTCTGTGTTTTTCTCTGCTCACCCGGTGGCTTACCCCATCGTTCCCAACCAGCTGAGGGGCTGATCACTTGCAGAAACTGGTTTGTTATCCGTGCAGGAATATAAAATGTTGTCTGTGTGTGTGAAAAACTATTCTAGAGCAAACTCATCTGTGAGCAGAAAGAGAGTGTAATTCTGTGAGTAAAAAATATTGGCGCTGCTCTTCGCATCAACCACTTAGCAAGGCTGTTATTTACCACTTGCCTAGTACCCAATAAAAATTTGGCTTGCTTTGCATGCCTGCAGTTTCGGAAGCACTTACATCCACTCTTCAGGGGAAGTAGACTACAATGTTGTAGGTAAATAAAAAGGGAGCCCGATCCGGTTGCAAAAATAATGACTATAAAAAAAAAAACACAAAACCCCGAAAATACAAACCTCTAAAAATTCAGAGCTTTTCTCTTGGCAACTTCTGAAATAACAGAGTACTGCTCATAACATTGCATAACATGAGAGAACATTACTCACTACGAAGTGATGTAATGTGACATCTGGTATTTGGAAACTTCAGCTATACACTAACTATATGTTGCCTTGACTTGTTACGGTACTTGCGAGATACTCTGCGTGGAAAGCATGTGTGTCAACACAGCCAATGCATGGCTCTCATGAGCACTGCATACCTTCTGCTGGCACAGGCTTTTGTCTTCTTTTCTTGCCCAATTTCATCCAATTTCCAGCTACAGTCCTCCTGCAGACGCGGCTCTGCCAAAAGCCACAGCGGTTGGAGTTGGAGGCGGCGAACGGCAGCGCAGCAGAAGATCCGTGCAGAGCATGGCCCTTGGGTGGAGGCCTCTTTCACACACTCCGATCGGCAGGCTTTCCACGAACGGGCACTGTAGCATGTAGCAACAACTCATATAGTCTTCATCTATGTTATCAGTTTTACAGATTCACTATTTTAAGGCACATCTTAAAGTTTTGACGGATGCTTTATTGATGTCCCCCACTGGGCAGTGCCTTGGCCATACCATTTGCCCTGATTCCTCACCCTAAAAGGCACAAGGACCGTGTTTACACTGTGCCATACAATTTAATTTCTTTCTCATCTAATTATAACGTAAGAGCTACCTTCGATTCCGGGTGCACCTGCTCGCCTTTCGGCAAACCTTCAAGTTTAGCACCCAGTCTGCAGGCTGCTCGTGAGACAGACTGGCGTACGGAACATGGGGTCAAAGAAAAGACACAATGGAAATACAGCTGGGACTTTCCAAAGTGTTCGCACCAGGCTAAGCACTCCCGCTGAAAGCACTTAGGACAGCAATGAAACCGGAGCTGCCTTTGCAGAAAGGAGGGCTTCGCGTTCTCGCCGCGCTCGCTCCCTGCCCCGCTGCCTCCGTCTGCACCGTCCCCGCTGCTCCTCCACCGCTCCGATCCATTTCCCCTACGAAACGTGAGCCGAGGATCTCCCACCTTCTATTTTTATTCCAGGTTTGGATCACACTGAGTTTCCAGAAAGCTTTGCCTCCCAGGCTGTATTACAAATACCTTTCACGCTCTCTTCTCACCTTCTCCCTTCCCGCCCAAACCATTTCTGTCACCTCTCCGCCGCTTAGAGAGAGGGATCCTGTTTCTGCCTTGACCCCAGGGGAGCGCGGCTGGCCCGGCTCCTCCAGGTCCCGCCACAGCCCTGTGAATTGCTGAGGGTCCAGCTGACCGCTGCAGACCTTTTAGCTCTGCCTGTGTTTGTTGGTTTGTCTCTCGGGCACCGCTGGTAAGACAACACCCGGCTAACAACTGCACGGCGTGAACGTCAGAAGAACGCTGCCTTTAACGTTTTGCCTGTCCTTCGCCTTAAAGACTGGGAGGAAGGGGAAAAGAAAAGGCAGGGGAAAAAAAAAAACAACCCATTAAAACTTACTTATGCCCTTCTGCTTGTTTCACAAAGTGCACCCTGAAAGGCATAAACCCACCCGCAATCTGCTCCCGTTCAGCCCAGAGCAGGTACGGCGGGACGAAGGCTCAGCACAGTAAGGCTGCAGTTACTGCAGGTTTAGAAGGCTCCTTCCCACATGCCCAAATTTCACCTGTTATTATTGTGACAGCTTTAGTGGTATATCTGAAGGGAATGTGGCTCAAATGTAGGATGACAGAGTGGTCCTTATTTTCCTTTCCCACACAGCCTTTTACCTACAGCTGCTACCAAAAGTCCTGAGGCCATGGCGTTTCACAGAATCATGGAATCATACAATGGTTTGGGTTGGAAGGGACCTTGAGACCACCCAGTCCCACCCCAATGCCCTGGGCAGGGACACCTCCCACCAGCCCAGGTTGCTCCAAGCCCCGTCCAACCTGGCCTTGAACACCTCCAGGGATGGGGCAGCCACAGCTTCTCGGGGCAACCTGCGCCAGGGGCTCACCACCCTCACAGGGAAACATTTCTTCCTAATATCTCATCTAAATCTCCCCTCTTCCAGTTTGAAGCCATTCCCCCTCATCCTATCACTCCATGCCCTTGGAAAAAGTCCCTCCCCGGCTCTCCTGTAGCCCCTTTAGGGACCAGAAGGGGCTCTAAGGTGTCCCCGGAGCCTTCTCTTCTCCAGGCTGAACACCCCCAACTCTCTCAGAATGTCATTTCATAGCACGGCATTGCATTTAGAGGCCATCAGCCCCTTAACCCTCACCAGTTTCTTGAAGCATTCAAGACTTGTGTGGTTTTATTTTTTTCTAGTATTTCCATATTCATTCCTTCTCTTTTTTTGGATAGTGCCTGGCAGTTCTAGGAAGAAAATTTATAAACATGACAAAAGAGCCATGTGCATTCACACATGCTTTAATATAAAATCAATAATAAATCACTTCAAGTTATAAGACGTTCCTTTTCTTCTCAGAAATTAATTACCTGAAAATAAGAAGCATCTTATTAGTATCTGTGTTAAGTGACATATCAACAAACCAGCTCCTTTCTCTCGTCAGCAGATTATGGCACTGTTTAACATGCTCTCCAATAGACGTTAATTAATATGGACGCCTTGTGTTTTCATTAGTTATAAATAGCTGAAGTGGGTGGTAGGCAATTGGTTCTTCCTTGCCACATAACTTTTATGTGTAAACTGCTGCACAGTAAGTATTTAGCGTATGATTCATAGGAAGCACCACAGTGAAGACTTGTAATAGGATGGATAAAAAACAAACAAGCAAACTGCTCAGAGCTGTAAAACGCCCAGCGGGTCCCCGGCGTTGTTCCCCCCGCTGACAGCGCTGGATTGTTCCCTGTGATATTGCCTTCTGGAAATTACTGCCTAATAAACTTCATTAAAAGGGAATATTTCCAGGGATCGATCCAAGTGTTTATCTTAACATTTGCTGCAAAAGTGAAAAAAAGAAAAAATCAAGTGGAAAGTTCATAGTACTGCACATCAGGAGACTGCAAAGAGCAGTGAGGTCTGAGATGCACCAGTTTGCCACGTCTTTCCTCTCTTGGTTTTTTTTTTTCCCTTTTGTATTTGAAATTGTTCGTATCGGTTATGAGCTTTCTCTGAATGTTTATCTCTATATACTCCACCACATTGGGACTTTAGGATCAGTTTACACTCGGTGATGGTTGACAGCCATTGTGGGGGACCTGCTCATGGCTCCCAACGGTGCTGCGCAGTGGTTAACTGCCGGTGAGGCACACATCCAATTCAGGGTATTTCCTAGGGTTTAAGTCCATAAGGATTTAAATTGGAATTCATTTCATGCTTACAGGGTGTTTTTTTTCTGTCTCTTCCATCCAGATCAAAGTCGATGTATAATTCATTCTCGATCTCTGACTCACCTGTAAAGGTAAAGATAATGAGATCAGCACTCTTGCAAAAAAGGGTACTGAATTTCCTGTACTTAATTTGTATTACTGAATACACAGAAGATTCGGTTTATTTGCTATTCCTCTATTATTTCCAATAAAAGTCTCATAACGGGTGAGAAAGTAGAAATTACTTTACATGCAGAGTAGAAACTGATAGAAAAAAAGCAGAAATAATTACTGCAAATACCCCATCGCGTCCTTTAGATATGGCCGCTGTAATGAATGGAAAATATTTAGTTAATGAAGGCATTTTGAAGAAAAAAAAAAGATTTAAATCTCCATTCTAGAACGTTTTCCCAGTTCTAACACGAGTGAACTGTCCAGCACACTGCACTCGATGAACATCCCCTTCACCGCCTGTGCACACACGCACCAGTGCTCTTGTGCACGGGTGTGCAGAGGGGGTTTGCTGCCATTGTGGGGGACGTGCTCGCGGCTCCCAGCGGCGCTGCGCAGCGGTTAACCGCCGGTGAGGCAGACCCACAGTGTCCACTGCCTCCAGGCAGCTCCCAAATAGCTGAAACTATGCCAGCAAACATGCTGGGATTGGAGTTGTGAGAAAAATGTCTTAATGCAGTCAAAATTAGTCAGAGGGGGAAGGGATGGCAGGTGAGAGAGAAGGAAAACTTTCACTGGCAGCCTTTGAACCTAAAATTATTCTTAAAGTCACTGTCTGGGGGCAAAGGAGGGTGAACTTCAGCACTTTGCCTGAAGATATCCAAGAAAAATGTTCTCTGGACGCCCCTTTGAATTGTCAGATCGGCTCCCCAGCCGTGTTTATGTGCTTTGTGGAGCTCCATGAGAGCTGGACACCTTGAGTGTCCTCATCGTGGTGAAGCATAGAGGTCAGCGGAGGAGAGGGGTGCCGTCTATGGAGCATGGGGTGGGAGTTAAAAGAAAGGAGCTTGGAAACAAAGGGGGGAAGCAGAAATCCAGAGCTCTGACAGTCACTTGGACTGAGGCTGGGAAGTCATACATAATCCTTTTGAAGACTGGCCTTCCAAAGAAGCCATTGTTTGAGTCCTGGCATGATTCACGCCTGCACTTGCTATGGAAGAGTTTCTCTAATCATTTAAGGTCATGGGACCATGATTTAATTATTGTGAGTTCCACTGCTAAATAGCATTGAAGCACCGAGGGGGAGAAGGTAGCACAGCTGACAACATGCAGTCTTAAACCTCTCCATCTCTATATGTAACTGCATTCTTACAAAGAGTTTGAGAAGATTTTTCTGCTTAAAACACAGGGTCGTATGGAGACAGTCACTGAAAGGGGAAACCAAACCAGCTCTTTGGGAAAACATTTTAAGGAATGCTGCCAACTAGTATCTACTGGCCCTTGCTTAGTAGGTGATTTTTTGACAGGCACTGAGAGGGTGTTTTAATTAACGCTTTAAAAAAAACAGAGGAAAGAATGATTTTTCATCTTTCAGAAGGTCAAAAGGTGTTCAGATATCATAGAAATGGATATAGTGTGAGAGCCTAAAGAGACAGAGAGGCATGTCAAAACACTTAGATACCACATCCCCTTAGAGTAGCTATTTTCTTTCTGTTATCATCTTAAATAGAGGTATCGTAGAAATTAATCTCCTGTTCAGACATGCTCCAAAGATAAGGCAGAGGTGGCGGTAGGTACCTCTTGTTGAGTGCTACATTTGGCCAAAGCAATGGGAGTGCTTTAAATAAATAGTTGTACGATTATTTTGTAATGCGTTCCCCCGTTGCAATCAGCCCTCCAAATGGATGTCATCACTTGTTATGAAGATGTGGCATTCACGGGTGTGAAGGGTTAATGAGTTGTTCTCTAGCCAGGCACAGAGCAGGGCATCTCACTTCTGCTGGCTTGGAAGCGATAAAAGGAGAAAGCTTGCAATGGGAAAACCTTTTAAATTCCAGTTCTTGTACTTCTCCGGAGCAGAGACCATCAGTCACGCTGCACTTTACTGAGAGCTCCCTAATGCACTTCACTTGAACTTTTAAACTGCTCAAGTCAGCTTTTGTTCAAGCTGGGACCCCCAGATCAAACTGGTTTTATATGAAAGAGGTTGGTTTACCACAGGGAATGTCATCCGGTTTACTGAACTTGCTCCAGAGCCAGCCTGCACATAAAGAAATAACCACTTTTACTGTGCACAAAAACTGCCTTACACCAAGCCCTGAGTGTGCCTGCACACATGTGACATCCCCCCCCCCCGCGGTGTGCTCCCATTTGGGGGCTGGACGGGCACTGCCTGGCCAAAGAGCTCCTCAGCGCAAAAAAAAAAACCAAAAATATGTAAAAAGTAAAAATCCCTCTCATCCTGTTTCAGTGATCAAAAAGGCATAGTAAAGCTCTCTCAGATATGAAAATTAAAATTAATTTATTATATTGAAGCTTGCATTGGATGCAAGATGGTAATAATAATACTGCAATGCTATTAAGTGTGAATTTTTCTCCTAGGCAGTTGTGGGAGATGCTCTAAGCTGAACGATGAGCCCACTGTGAGTAAAAATTGAGCCCAGCTCCCAAACTCTTACAAAGAACGTGCACACCTACAGGAAAGAATTTTTATAAATCTGAATATGTGACAAGAGACTTTCGACAGCTCGAATGCTCTTATAAGTGCTGAAAATAGATAATTCTCCAAATATATTTCCCTATCTAAGGCAGTACATCTGTTTAAACAGCTGAGGGTATAAAGGGCTTGCAAATAAAAATGTAAAGTTTGTGGGTATCTATGGCTGAAGGTGATTTGAAGGTGATTCAAAGCTTAGAAGACAGAATAGGAAGAAGAATAANGTTTGTGGGTATCTATGGCTGAAGGTGATTCAAAGGTTAGAAGACAGAATAGGAAGAAGAATAGCTGGGCTCTGATCCTACAGGTGCCATGGTGGTTCTCCTATGGAGCCACCTCCATTTCTTCAGGGTACATTTTAAACATGTCCTTTCCTATCCCAGCTGATCCTTTCCTACCTCCTTCTCCACCTCGTATCAGCACCAGTAGCCATTTCGGTTGTGCCGGTTAAGCTGCCCAAAAGAGATCTGAGAAACGATCCAGGAGGAGAAGGAGGAGAGCAAGTCTGAGGTTGTGAGTGTGGATCTCACAGCTGAATCGGATCCAGGTGAATCCCAACAACTGGATGGGGACTAATTCTGAACAGGTGGCAACAAATGGGGCTGGAAACATCTCAGAATGCCATCAGAACAGTCATGTGCCCTGGTTGGCCCATCAGAACATAAATTATTCTCACCTCTGGAGTACCTTGTGGGCTTAGTACTTAATACATTCAGGTTTCCCAAGCAGTCAGCGCCCAGGGAAGGGAGCGAGCTGTAGAAGTACAAAATATCAGCATTACAGTAAATTGCAGAGGGGAAGCACACTGTCATTTCCATGTGAAAACAAATTGGAGCTGTGTGCTGACTGCCTGGTGGGTGGTGAGAGCAGCACTGATGCTGTGATCTACAGCCTCCTGGAAAATAAAAATCTGCATGATTAAACTTCACGTTTCTCCACAGCGCTAAACAATTAGGCAGGGTGGAGGCTGGTTTCAAACAGGCATAAATCTTTCTTCCCTCTGCTTGAATCTCACGCTGATAGGAATAAGTTTTCTTATCGGCCTCTGATGGTAAGAAACAAGGATCTAGATAAAGTTGTTTATTCCAGTCAGGTATTGGCATGATGTGAGAAAACACACTGGGAGACCAGATGTTCAGAAGTTGGCCACTGCCGGCGTTTGCTCAGGAGCAGGAAAAGTGATTTTCCCTCCTTTTCCCTGGCCCCGCTTTGCCTGTTGTTATTTCCTACGAGCACCTCGACTTTTGCCTTCGTCGGTCGGCGAGCTCGTCAGAGCAAAGCGCGGTCTCTCCACTTCGGCACCGTCCGTTTTCAGGGCGGTTTTTGCACGCTATCAACACACAGATGATAAATGCTCCTCAGGACTCAGGAAAGCGTTCGGCTGAACATAATGGATAGAATTTGAGCGCAGCCTTAGTAATCCGTTTGGCCACACCGGTAACCACCAATCTCACGTAGGACAGCGTTGACAGCTCAACTATTCGGTAACTTGTATCTCCTATATATCAGAAGAATCGCCTGGCACTTGCAATCCCCCCGACACCAGTTTAGCAGGAATGGGCAATTAAGTTTCTTTAAGTCCCAATGGGTGGTGTGAGCATAGTTGGCAGCGTGGATCGGTGGAAACTCGGTTGCAGATAGCTCCTCTCTCCCCAGATGCACCAAATTCATCACTTTCATCGTGGGGAGATTCACTCGCAAAATAGAAGGAGAGCGTTTGTGGACGACTTTGTTCTTTTGGGGTTTGTTTGGAGGGTTTTTTTTTCCCAATTAATAATATTTCAGTAGAAGCTAGGCAGGGGGAAAAAAGACAATATGAAAATATTCTTTGATCCTGATCAAATGTTTACTCTATTAAATAACTAATTTAAAAAAAAAATGAGCAGAGCTGCGCCGCCTCATCTGTCTGCAAAGTGTTTGTAGTCTACAAACACAATAGGAGATAATCAAATGTCTACATAATCTTCCCTTTTAACCTTTCGATAAGGACGTTTTTCCAGCCCGGCTGTACCTAAAGCAATTAATAACCACGCATCTCGGCAGATAGGATTCCTTCTGAGGGCAGCCCATTGTACGCGGCATAAGAAATATTAGAAAGCACTTCATTAACCAATCTGAAATGAAAGCATTCAATCTTAATCCTGTCATCAGGGTTGCCTAATTAAAGGAATGGGCAGATTTATGAAGCTGCTATTTTTAACGAAGCCCCGGCACATTGAGTGCCTTGGCCTCTCGGCGCGGCGGAAGTGATGTCAGTGGTTGCCTGAGCGAACATGAATTATGTTTACAATATCCCAGGAGAACTTTTGTATTTTTCAACTCCCACAGAAAACTATCGTATTTAGCTTCAAATAGAAAACCTCAGGCAGGGCTCCAAGTGATTTACACAAGCTGAAGCTGCAGCTCTATTTTTCTTTCATATTTCATCTTACAATATCTTTTCCTGACTCCTTTTATTGCCCTAAAATCCTTATCTTTTGCAAGTCCGGTTTAAGGCAGTGGGATACCTCTTCTTCCTGATCAGATTGGAACAAATTTTCAGGGTTCCTATAAAGTCGTCAGACGTAACCCTCATTCGCAGCGCGGTCAGCGGCGACAGCGTTTGGAGCTTGAGAATGTGTGTGCTGGGACGTCGGTAAACATAGAAAAAGTGAATTTACATCACAAGAGATGGGGAATTTGTAGGAGCGAGTGGTCCCCTCTTGGCCCCTTGGCACTGCTGGCACCACCTCTGCCTCTCCCACCTCTTAAGAGCCGCGGCACTTTTTGGAGACACTTCCTCGTAATCAACTTGCGTGTACAATGAGGGATCTCCAGGAGCATCCGTGAAGCAGCCTCAGCCCCTTCCTTCCACCCTCTGTTTGAAATCGTCATCCTTAGCGATGCTGCTGGGGGAGAAGTGGGGAGGGGGAAGGTCCAAGTTTCAAAGTGCAGCTCTCCTCCAAGGAGCGATAGAAACAGTCTGGATTTCAAAAGGCAAAAAT